>OZ010786.1:238242641-238723931 GCA_963932465.1 Maratus speciosus | reverse complement strand
AAATAAATAAAAAATATTTTCTCAGACGCTTTAAATTTGAAAAATGTAAAATGTATGTCCATATTTAGGAAGCGTCATTTTGTTCTTTATGGTTCGTTTTCACAGAAAGTAAGTTCATGTCCTCAATTAATTAACTGGATTTCACTACGAATACTGCTTTTGTGTTCCCGATCTCCCTATAAGGTACAATCGTACATAGTGCGAAGTCCTGACCAATAATTTAGAATTATCAATACCATTTGTTAAAGTCTTCTTTTGCAACATTTTCAAAATGGGACAATTTATAATTACTGAGTACTCTATCTATTTTTTGCTTCGCAGATGTGCTCAACAAGATACCCCCCCCCCCCCCTCCCAGAAAGAAAACTTTGATGCAACCAAGAAAGCTCTGAAACAGTATCGCTTAACATATCGTTTCGATCTATTACCAGTTTAACGCAAAATTAGTCGGGTTTAAAAAACAATCGTTTTTCGGTGCCACGAAACTACCAATTGTAAAAATAAAGCAATAAAAAATATTTTTTCATTCGCTTTATATTGGAAAATGTAAAATGTAGGTTCATATTTAAGAAGCGACATTTTGTTCTTTATGGTTAGTTTTCACTGAAAGTAAGTTCATGACTTAAATTAATTAACTGGATTTCACAACGAATACTGTTTTGGTGTTCCCGATCTCCTTATAAGGTGCAATCGTACATAGTGTAAAGTCCTGACGAATGCGTAAATGCCTTGTAAAATAAGAATACCGTCTCCAGTTTTAATATATTTTATACACAACAAAACTGCCAAAATAGACAGACACATATTATTTGTGAAGAAAAATGCTGTTTCCTTTTACTTACTACGTTAGACAACTAATTATTAAAAAACGCCTATTTTTTGCCTTTCAAAATAGAAACTCCACTTAATCTTCTACAGATTATTTCTTTACCAAATATTTATAAATTTATTTTGCTGTAGTTGGAATTGGGTCGGGAATTGTTCCGCTTTAAGAAGTGAATACTTTAGATTGTATTAGTCATCACATGGCAGATTCATGTTCTTTTTTTTTTTTTTTTTTTTTTCTTTAGAGAGGTTGCAGAAAAACTGAAAATCTTTTGCCAGATTTGAGTGAGATGGGAACGTTAGCATTAAATAAGCACTTTAAGCACAGTAATTTAAAATTATCAATACCATTTGTTAAAGTCTTCTTTTGCAACATTTTCAAAATGGGACAATTTTATAATTACTGGGTACTTTATCTAATTTTTGCTTCGCAGATGTGCTCAACAAGATAAAAAAAAATTCCCCCCCGAAAGAAAACTTTGATGTACCCAAGAAAAGCTTTGAAATAGCATCGCATAACATATCGTTTCAATCGATTAACAGATTAAAACTAAATTAGTCGGGTTTCAAAAACAATCGTTTTACGGTGCCACGAACCTATCAGTTGTAAAAATAAATAAATAAATAATATTTTCTCAGATGCTTTAAATTTGAAAATTATAAAATGTATGTCCACATTTAAAAAGTGACATTTTGTTCTTTATGGTTAGTTTTCAATGAAAGTAAGCTTCATGACTTCAATTAATTAACTGGATTAGACAACGAATACTGTTTTTGTGTTCCCGATGACCCTAAAAAGTACAATCGTACATAGCGTAAAGTCATGACCAATGCGTAAATGCCTTTTAAAATATGAATGCCGTAACCAGTTTTTATATATTTTACACAGCAAAACTACAAAAATAGACAAACAGATACTTTTTGCGAAGAAATATGCTGTTTCCTTTTACTGATACTTCATTGGAAAACTAATCATTAAAAAACGCCTATTTTTTTGGCTTTCAAAGTGGAAACTCCACTTAATTATCTATACCTTATTTCTTTTCCAAATATTATTAAATTTATTTTGTTCTAGATATTACGAAAACCAATAGAAATGTTAGAGCATAAAAATGTAGGTTTTAAATGTTAATTATTTTTTTTTTAAACTCTGCCTGAATATTTTACCTCATAAGATTTTCAAATGGATAACATTTGGAGAATTTTGAATTTTCTTAATAAAAAATTTAAAACATTATTATGATATACCTAATTAGCAAAATTAATACTCACCTAGAATTATTATAATTGACTTTACTTAATTTATGCGATATTTAATATTTTTATTTCGAATACGTAGCAGTGAATGCGAATAAAGATGTTGACAAACTTTTGAGCGCTTTCTTGCGTATCTCATTAAACATTCTGAAATGAAAAGAAATTTTAAAGTAATGAATATTAACAAGAAAGATCTAATTAGAGTTAAATAAGGTAAGAGAAAGGATATGGAAATTAATGTTTTCAAATATTACTAATTTCTATCCAATCTTCTAATTGAATAGACTGCCTTAATTTTAAATATTTCGATAATATTTATATTTTGTTTATGTAATTAGATTTTCTTATTTTCAAGTAATACTTAAATGTTTGACCTAAATATTTGATTTTAATTTCATTTATTTCGCATTAAACTTATTTATTGAGAATAAAAAATTTAAAATATCAAAATTTAAATTCAACGGTTTATAAATGTTTAAATTTTAAGAATAATCTAAAATCGATATTTTATTCAATATACGCATATACGCATGCCGTAAAATATGGTTTAAGAAAGCAAAAACAACTGATCTTTAATCTAAATAAATATACTATAAACACATACGTAAATATTCAATAACTTCTTTACGAAATTCGAGACATTAATAGCATCAATACATTTACATTATATTTATTCCTATGAGCGTGAATATTATTCAGTGTTTCGAAATCCTTGTATGCAACATTTTATTCAACATATCTTCAGTAAAATGTGTACCTATTGACGTTCTTTTGATAATTTTTACCCTCGTAGCGGAGCTGTTGCATTCTTTTATTTATTTATAAAAGATGTCATATATCCTATGAGCCAATAAATTGAATTAAAAGTACTTAAAATTTAAGATTTAAGCTATAGACCTTAGAGTTTTATTGTATAATGCTGATAATTGAATATGACTCACCCACATATATATTTAATAATATAATTTATGTTTTTATTACATTGCTCTTATATGTTATAGTTCCCATTTTAAATCTTTCAGAATTCTTCAATTACTTTAAATCGAGTGTATTAAAAACAATCTTTCCATTTTGGCATTTTAAAAACCGGTTAAGAGTATTTATATGCTTTTAAAATTATTTAGAGAGATGCAGAATGCAAAAAATCTTTTATTTCTGCGCTCTGTAAACCTCTTTGTCAAACGTTTGGTTTTTATATTCAAATGATGATTTTAAATTAACGTAAAAATACACCCATTAAAAAAGGAAATATATTTTATGTATTAAAATAATGATATAAAATACACTTTTCATTCCAGGCTTCACAGCTAATACTTTAACATCTCAGTGTACTGTGAAAAGTCCGTGTAACGTTATTGTAACGATAATTATAAGTAAAAACAATCAATACTTTCTTTATAAAGTGGATTATACATATTAGGGTAATTCTAGGATAGATGGCCAGTCTAAATATTTCAAAAACTGTATCATTTATTGCAGCATAAACTTTATTCGTAAGAAATAGTTCAATGTTTTCATTCATTGCGACGTGCAGCTGTGTTTTTCAGTTATAAAAATAAAGTAGAATTTTAATGTTTATTTAATTTAGAGGTTGGATATTTTTGTTGAGTTATGGGTATCTGAATGTTTTGCAGTACCTACGTTACTTTTTTTTTTTTTACTACAATGACTTTTAAGGAACATATACAGGGTGCAATATGTTATCTATCGCCGACCTTTAATTTCTCAAGCGTTGGTCGCAGACATATAGTTCCAATTACAAAAACGTTTCAAATAAGGTAAATATTCATGTTGTGGCATTATTTAACGTAAAAAATCAATTTTACAAAAATTAATAAATCTAAATTTTATACGGTCCCCCAGTCCCTATAGTTATACTTAGTAAATGTTTACACATATCATAACAGATATAACACAAAAAATTTGACATCTGTACTACTAAAATTGACAGAGTTATTAAATTTCAAAGTTTGAGATTTTTTTCGCATGATTTTGTCTTTCAATGAGGGTCAGTTAAAAGATTAATTGAAGTAATTCGAGATCCAAATCAGGGTGCAATGTCCTTTTTATGGCAAAACCACATTTAGCCGATATCGACAAATTGGGGTATCACCAAAGAGGGCTATTTCATTAAAATTTTTTAACTGACATTTAGGGGTCGTATACAAAGCGAAGAATGAAATATTGAAATTAAACTGAAAAATAAATATCAATTTATTATAATATTAGAAAACGGTCTACCATAAAAAATGAAAATGTCAAATGACGGAATCTACTAGAGATACTGCTCACAGTGTTCTCCATTGGTGGCAATGCACAATTGAATGCGTGGCAGTACTGAGTCCTGGACACGTTTCAGCTCAGCAGTTGTGTAAACTGTGCGACAATCAAGGATGGTGCGCTGCTTCAGATAAATTGGAGATCTGGTCTCAGTCACATAGACCCATCCCTTGATGTAACCCTAGAGGTAGAAATCCACGGGTGTCAAGTCCGGTGAAATCGATGGCCACTCTACCGGACCACCATATCCAATGATCTGTTGACGGAATTCGGTAGCCAAATACACCCGGACGTTTGATTTTTTGTGTGGAGAGGGCTCCATCATGTTGAAACTATTCTCGGCATGCATGTCGAAGAGGCAGATCTTCATACCAATCACGTACCGTGTTAGTAGCAGATGCAGTTGACGATCGCCCGTTAAGGTCCCATCGTAGTAGATGGGTCCAACAATCTGGGTTCCCCTTATACCGCACGACACGTGTCGTACTGCGCGGGCGATGTTGAGGTTTTCCAGAGACCAGTAATCCACATTGTGCACGTTCACAATGCTACCCCGTATAAACAATGACTAATATGTCATACAGAATGTCACAAAGGAATGACTGATTTTCCCCTAAGGTGTTGAGCATGAAATTACAATAAAAAAAATCGTCGTGTATGGTCACCCAGCATCAATGTTTGCACAAGTGTCGGATATGGTATGGATGCTCATCAAGTGCATGTAAGAAATGCCAGACATGCTGACCACATGCCTTGCTTATTTCCGCCGAGCTCAATTGTGAAATTAAAAGGGCGAATCCCAGCATCTCCTTCGGTGTCACTCGAACATTACACCTTGCCTGTCTGCTTGTTCTGGGTCGTGGTGAAACAGAGCCGGTCTCTCTAATATGATGCAATGCATTAGTTATAGTTTCATGCGTCGGATATAGATCCTTTGGGAAACGTTCTGAATAAACACTCGCAGCCTCTCTGGCATTCCATTGACATTCACCATAAATAAGTATCATTTCGGCATATTGCATGCATGCATAGCTTGTCATCATGATCTCAGCGCTGACTAGCATGTCCACTGCTAGATGGCTTGTGTTTTATCCCGAATGTGTGGCGCTGCGGTACTAGTGTAATTTGCATAATCCCAATTTTCATGCTCGCTATAGCTCGGCTGGTCGTTTTTATTCCGCTGCCAATTATCTAGTCCTTAGTGAGTATGTTTTATTTTCCGGTTGTCGATTCTACCTACTTTGACGTTTGAAGGTTGTTCGACCCATAATAGAGTTAAACATCACTGTGAGAGTATCTCTAGTAGATTCCGTCATTTGACATATTCATTTTTTATAGTAGACCGTTTTCTGATATTATAATAAATTGAAATTTATTTTTCAGTTTAATTTCAATATTTCAATCTTCGCTTTGTATACGACCCCTAAAAGTCAGTTAAAATTTTTAAATGAAATAACCCTCTTTGGTGATACCCCAATTTGTCGATACCGGCTAAAGGTGGTTTTGCTGTTAAAAGGACATTGCACCCTGATTTGGATCTCGAATTACTTCAATTAATCTTTTAACTGACCCTCATTGAAAGACAAAATCATGCGAAAAAAATCTCAAACTTAGAAATTTAATAACTCTGTCAATTTTTGTAGTACAGATGTCAAACTTTTTGTGTTATATATGTTATGATATGTGTAAACTTTTACTAAATATAACTGTAGGGACTGGGGGACCGTATAAAAAGTTAGATTTCGTAATTTTTGTAAAATTGACTTTTTACGTTAAATAATGCCACAACATGAATATTTACCTCATTTGAAACGTTTTTGTAATTGGAACTATATTTCTACGACCAACGCTTGAGAAATTAAACGTTAGCGATAGATAACATATTGCACCCTGTATAATCCAATCTTGGCTTTTAAGAAAAAAAAGACGTACAATGGCGGAGTGACGCTTTAAATTGGGTGGCAATCTTTCCATTAATTTTAGGAGAGATGGCCACATCAAATCAATGAGAGATGGTCACCTATAATCAATATTTCGAAATGAGGATTTTAACTAAATGTAATTATTTTTTAAATAATTATATAATTTTATGTTTATAATTATATTAATTGATACAACTGTTCAAATTTGAACTAATATAAATATTACAATAGCAATAATATAATATGGTTTAACAAAGAATTTTTATTTCAGAAAATATTGAAAAACTTCGGAAACATTCATTTTAGAAACATATAAAGTTGATAAATAATCTTAAAACAATGAAAAATCTAAAAAAAAAAAAAAAAAAAAAAACATGACACTTATCGTAGCGAAGAAGACAGAATACATTTGAAATTATTAGATTCTGCAGATTGCGAGGGAATAGAATTCGATAAGGATCACTGTATTGTGTTTGGAGAAGAATATAAAACCACAACCAAAAGGTTTACTGCATACAATGCATAAAGTGCCAGAAGTGGTTCCATGAAAAGGGTACAAACCATGAAGATCTTTGCCGAAAATGTGGTAAAATTTTACAAAAAGCGAAGGATTGAAATCATACTTCAAATTTTATTCACAGATTTTCCGTGATATAATTGCATTTTTAGTAATTTCTATGTGTTTTTCATTATTAACTACATGTAACGTGTTGTTTTTTGCTATTTAACTTCATTTTTTCTTTCTTGTATTAGATGGCCTTCTGCCCTCGGCTTGAAGGAGAGAGTATATTTTGCATTTTTTGTTACAGTATTAAAATAATAGGAAATTATTTTAACAGCTTCAGATAAATAGAATTTAACGTTTAAAACGTACTAGTCAAATTTGTCGATTTTTCCAAACATGCGTCGAATAATTAAAACATATTTCAGAAAACCAACATCGAATATAAAAATATCTAATCATACGAAACGAATCTCTTACTTTGGAAATCTAATCAAACTAACCTCTTACCGAACGAACTTCTGGCTTAGGTGCCCTCTGCATTCGGCAACGTGCAATAAGGTGTCCAGTAAAGTTCCGTTATGTTCTTGTAAACAAACTTCGATGTGGAATATTTTAATATTTTAAAAAATAAAAAAACATCTTTCCATATGAAGTTAGATTTGGGGTGCCCACTGCCATCGGCAGTGTAAAGTTGGAAATGAAATGCACTAAAATTTTAAATCTCGTAAAGCTTTCTTCGTCCTAGCACTCTTTTGTACTTCCGCTAGAAACTATTGCTAGAAATTGTCATGTCAATTGTCCTGTTGGCTGAAATAAAAACTGCAATTATTTTTTACAGCCATTACCTCCTAAACAAAATTCCATTTGAAGGCTAATATATTTTCTAGGAAAATCCTATAAACCAAAGTCATATCGTTCGCTTTAAATGTATCTTAAACAGCATACTCGAAAAGCAACTATTTTAGCTTTTGTTCTTCACATTCATTTTCTGATTACACATCTGACAGAGAGAGAGCCGGCAGCACAGACAATCACCTCATCGAGTTCACGGCTTAAATTCTAGAATTAGTTACAACTCGATTCGCATATTAAAACGGCAACCGGTCTTTCAAGACATATCTTGGTGGAAAACACCTGAAAACTCGATTTTAGCTGATGACTCGTAGGTTTACCATTGTGCTTTCCTGCACCCAAAAGTGTGAAAACATCGAGGACTGGGATCAGGAAAACACAATGTTAAACCTACGAGTCAACCGCTAAAATCGGGTTTTTAGCTATTTTCCACCAAGATATGGCTTGACAAATCGATTATATTTTAATCTGCGAATCGAGTTTTAACTAATTGTGGAATTTCAACCGTGAACTCGATGAGGTGATTGTCTGCGCTGCCGGCTCCCGGTCTATGGAGCTTCACATTTACACTACAGTTGCTTGAAACGCTAGCCAACTCACAATATGACGCATTGCAGTCTTTGATAATTAATTTTGAGGTAAAAAAGTGTCATTTTGGCTAAAGCACATTTCTGTCAACTGTAATGTTTAAGCTTTTAATCTTTCGAAGCCACGTAAGTAATATTTTTTTCTAAATTCAAGGGTTTTGATTCTCGAAAACGTTTTTGAGAGGACTTACATTTAGCGTTGCAGTTTTTAGCTCCGAAGACTTTTTGCCATGCCTTTAAAATGAACGATAAACTATACTTCAGGATTTCATATTTCTGCACAATTTTTTCCATCTTACTATTTTATCAACAATATATTTTAGAAGCTTCTTTTTCAACTCAACTGTTCATTTATATGTTATGAAGCTAAAAACATTTCCCTAACTAAATCTGGCTCAATTTCCCCCCTAGACTAGCAGTTGAGTGATCACTGATTGAATTATCCACGTCAAATAAAATCATCAGAAAAAGGGATGTTCTTTTAAACTAAAGACATCACCGTTGCCCAGGGTTCGTAAGCTTCAGGAAATTTTTCAGGACAAATATCAGTATTTTTTTATAGAAAAATAATTCTACGTTAAAAATACGAAATTTCGCTTTATTTAAAAAAAGATTTTATATAACAAAATATTGGTACCGAAGAATTTCCTGGTCTTGCAATTTCAGGACATGTACGATGCCCCCTGCCGCTGCCCCTTCTCAAAATGTACGATGTGCAGTGAAGTAAAAAAGAAAGAAATATTGATCTCAACGCCCCACATTTCTTTTCCTAACAGATGGGGAACAATATTTTTTTTTTGTATTTTTTGGATTGTTGGCACATGCTGCCTCAAAAAAGTTCAAATTTTATTTGTCCTTGATACGGAACGAGCTTCGATGATCTAAACTGATTTCGCAAACGAAAAATTTTCTTGATTTGTAATACTTAAATGGGAGCGAAAAAAATTAAATTGCTTCTAAGAAAGTAGTACAGTCTGAACAATTTGATAACTCTTAAAATCGAGAGTTTCGTAAAAAACTGAAAAAATTAATAGAGATTAAAAAAAGTGGCGATCATATAAATATACACATCTATGAAAGAAATGCATTTATTATACCATTAGCTTACAAGATCTGATTCAAGAAACTCAAATTTATAAAATATGTAATATGTTTTTCGACATAATTGAAAATACTCTATTGTTATCTTCCTTTCACACCAACAAAAACGATTACATTGGTAATCAATACATATTAGCCCATAAATACACAACAGTGTAATTTAATTCTATAATACTGGTTGAGTCAAATCTATAAAGAGTTTCATTTTTTTTTAAACTTATAAAATGATTTGTGTCTGCGATGTTAATAATCCATTAAATTGTTGAAATCCCCAGTATAAAAGACATTTTAGCAATGGTTATGGTAGTCATTCAAAATAACAGCATCGTTCAAAGTTTTAAGAATACTAGTAGTTCAGGCAATAGAGACCGTATAGGAGCTCTACCTAGCAAAATTCATGGTAGTTCTGGAAAAAGGCTTACTATATGTTTTTTGGGTCGCTGAATCCGAAATTTTAACTTCCCACCAAAATTTCCCTCCGGCAAAACCTAGAAAATTTGGTAAAATGCCCCCCGAAAAAGTTTTTAATTAAAAAAATGATTTTTTTTTTTTTTTTTTTTTTTTTTTTTTTTTTTTTTTAGGGAAAAAGTATCTAGAAATTCAGAAAGTAGACAAACTTTGTAACAAATTAGATATATGACATTATGACTTAGGATGAAGGTGATGAGGGAATCTGCCTCGGAACATGCGGGCGGTGAACTAAGTTGCGCAATTCCTCTTAACCCCTCACACGTTTACATTCGCCCTCCCATCTCCCCTCTGAACTTTCTCTATAAGGTTTACTTTAAGTTTTTTGGGTCGCTGAATCCGAATTTTTAACTTCCCCCCCCAAAAAAAAATTCCCCCCGAACACCCCCCCCCCCAAATAGTTGTTTTTAACTTAAAATTCTTATTGTTTTAGGGGAAAAGCATTACAAAATTTAGAAACTAGACAAAATTTGCAACAAATAGGATGCATGACATTATGACGTAGGATGAGTGGGGAGGGGGTGGGCTGCCTCAGAACATGCACTGCGGCGCTACGTGCACTAAATTATGAAGTCCAGGCATTAGGGGATTTTACCTGGAAAAATTAATACTAGTTCTGGATTCCGATTCACTTTAAGTTTTTTAGGTCGCTGAATCCGAATTTGTAACTTCCCACCAAAATTTCACCCGGCAACCCCCCCAAAAATTTTGGTTTTGGAGAAAAGCGCACGGGGAATGTTCCGAGGCAGCTCCCTCTTTCCCCGTTTAACCTACGTCATAATGTCATATGTCCTATTTGTTGCAAATTTTGTCTAGTATCTGAATTTCGTAATGCTTTTCCCCTAAAACGCAAATAAATTTAAGTCAAAAACAACTATTTTGAGGGTGTTTCTGAGGGGAAAATTTTGGGGGGAAGTTAAAATTTCGGATTCAGTGACCCAAAAAACTTAAAATAAACCTTATAGAGAAAGTTCGGAGGGGAGATGTGAGGGCGAATGTAAACGTGTGAGTAATTAAGTGGAATTGCGCAACTTAGCCCTTAAAAATCTTTTTTTAAATCTTTTTAAAATCTTAAAAATCTTTTTTGCGGGGCTTTTTACCAAAATTTGCGGGGGTGTCCGGGAGAAATTTTGGTGGGAAGTTACGAATACGGATTCAGCGACCCAAAAAACATAAAGTAAGCCGATTTTTTAGACCTACCATTAATTTTGCTAGGTAAAATTCCCTATTGCCTAGACTATAGGTCAAAAATCAAAAGCATTAAAATTGCTTTTTTAAAAGACAGAATAAGTCGTTAGTTTGGGATTAAAATTTGAAAGTGTATTTCATTTGCTAACGTTAAAAAAATGAGTAAAGCGTAGAAAAAAGCCATATATATATAGATATATATAATATATCTATATATATTATTTATTTATTTTTGGCTTTTTTCTGCGCTTTACTCAATTTTTTAACGTTAGCAAATGAAATACACTTTCAAATTTTTACCCCAAACTAATGGCCTGTTCTGTCTTTAAAAAAATTCATTCGAAATTCATTTTTATGTGTTTATTCCAAGGCGATTCTTTTGACAGTCTTAAAATGAATCCCCTTTAAATATTTTAATCGAATACAGTAACTAATGTCTTTTACGATTTTTTAATCTGATTTATTCGATTTTAAGCTCTTTTTTTCTTTTGCGTTTTGTTGGGAACTTTTCATCAGTCGAAAGAGGAATCCGGTTTAGATATTTTAGCCGAATGAAATTTTGTTCTCAGATAATTTTGTGTTTTCCGCAAATATTGTATTTCATTTTTAGCTTATTTTCGCATTCCGAGGCAATTTTTTTACATTCGTAAATATAATTGGGTTTCAATCTTTAAGGACAATATAAAAATTTTGTTATTTTATTTTTGTATTACTTTTTAGCGAATGTTATAGAAGGTTTCAACGTGTTTTCGAGTTTTGCGACAAGTTTTGACATTCGTAAAAGGACCCCGATTTAATGCTTTAACCCAATATAGTATATTTTCTTCTCTGGGATTTTACAGTTTCTCGTGAGTTTTTTTATGCGATTTGTAAGATTTGTTTGCGTTCGACAGTGATTTTTTGGGCACAGTAAAAGATGTCTATTTGTAAAAAGAAGCCAATAGCAAACTTTTAGTTAGATATAGTTAGGTTGTATTTTATGATGTTGAAGTTTTTTGTAAATTTATCTTATAGCATTTTTAAAGTTTTCAGCATTTTGCGACTATTTTTTAACATTCGAAAAGTAACCCAGTTTCAGTTATTTTAGTCCAATATAGCAAATTTTGCCAACTGTTATTATTCTTTTTTTAAAATGTTGATGCAATTAAATGCATTTTTCCGCTTTCCTCGGTAATTATTTGACAGCCGAGAAAGAAATTACGTTTAATAATTTTCTCGTAATATTGATACGTCTTTTGTCGTTATTCTTGCGTTTCGGGGCGATTATTTGACATATTTTTTTATGAAACGGAAAGAACTGTCCGAAACAGTTTTATACTGCTGTAATAAAATTGAAGTTTGAAGAATTCCAAATTGGTTCCAAATCAAATATGGTGAAATTTTCTACATTTAATCTAGACCGAAATTAAAAATCAAAATAATTCAAGTTTTGTTTGATTCGACAACTTTCGGCTGTTGATGGCAGTGATGGCCATCTCCAAGTTCTTTTACTGACGAAGCTCTGATAGTTAGTAAAATAATTATAATGTAAGATAGAGATCTTTTTTGAATTTTTTTATTCTGATACCTACTTCTGTATGGATAAATCAGATCATTATCTTCACTTGTTCAAACACTATATGCAAAAGGATGGAAAGCTTAGTATTTTTCAATTTTACGAATTTGTAAAAGGTTAACGAACATATGGTACCGCTGTGAATATTTAATGCTAAAAGTTTGACTGTAAAATATACATTGAGATAAGTGCAACAAAACTTTGTGTGCCATTGGACAATAATTACTTAATACAAAACAAATCGCGGGCTTTCGCTTAAGATATGTTAAATCTGCTAATATGTTTTTTCAGGCTGCTTTTGCTAATAAAATAGATTCAAGTTCATAAAAAATAAATCTTTGTGATTATTTAACATTATATGGAACCTTTAATATATATGTCTCATTAACTCTAAAACAATATAAAAAAAAAAAAAAACTTTAACGCGATTTACTGACAGTTTATGGATTTGTTTTCATTTGTTTAGCACTTTTCTTGATTCTGGTGGGAAATGTCTAAACTGTTTTTAATGTATGTTCTAACGGTCAAAACTTTGCCTAACGTGAAGAAACGTCCTTAAATTATAGGTGTTCCTCAAATTTGGAGACCATTTTTGGCGAAATTATTACAATTTGATTTAAAACATTTATTACATTTTTGGAAGGCTATAAATTCATGACACGAACCTTTATAATATTTTATCATCTGACTTTACGTCAGAGTTTGATTCGTTTGTAACAGGGGATTTTTAATTGCCACACGAAACACCTCTTCTTTAATTATGGAAACATTGTATTTAAAAATATACATATATAGATAGTAATAAAATCTATTAAGTCTGAAAAATTAGTCTATTTGTTTTTATAAGCTGTGTCAAAATGTATTTTAATAACAATAAAGATTTCTCTTGTATAAAAATTGAAAGATAAATATACAACCAAAAAAATTTAAATAACTCATATTGCCTGAAATTTTGTAAAGGATGAGAATCCTATATTTACCACACACTAAAACAGTAATAATATTTATATTGTGTAAAGTAAAATTACATTGTTGGAAGAATCTTTGTTGCAGATTTTTAATATATTTATTTGACTCAAACAATAATTTTAAAAACTTGGTACAAAATGAAAAAAATATCATTAGAACATTTTTAAGTATTTTTTTTCAAACATCAGCGATTAAGTGTTATTCGGAAACAAAATATTGCATATTTCAATTGGATATCATGGATGTATCATATAGAATATAATGGAGTAAGACGGAATTTTTTGCCAAAAAATTATTTGAATTGTGTTCTAGCACTTTTATTTCATTACATGATAGCAGATTGCCCATGATATAATAAAAAGACTATTTTTTTTTAGATTAAAGGTAACAGTTTGATTAATTATATGCGAATTTTAATGCTTAATCTTTTATATTCTGACAGTACATATAAGTACAATTAAAATAACTTGTTATAAAATTTATTTAATACATCGATTAGCAATAATAAGTTTAGAATGAGTTATAGATGCATAACTTTATCTTGTTCCAAAATCATTATTCGTTAAATTAAACAAAAATATTTTTAAAAGGATTATTTTTTTTCCTTTGCATCTTTTCAGCTTTTCGGCGTCGGGGGGGGGGGGGGGGATTTCAATTCGGAAATATTTCTATTGTAAGAACTTTATATTTGTACATTTCCCAATTCTTCAAAATACTAAGAAAAATATTTAAAAAAAAAAATATTTCAGTGGGGTTGAAAAATATTGCACAAAATCCCTGTAAATTCAAATTTAAGGAAGCCTTCTAAATCCTTCAATCCTTCTAAAATTTATTAAATGAATATGTAAATCTTCTAATACAGTTTAAAAAAATACTCGAAAAATGCTTTAGAAGATACAGTTTTCATGAATTCATAATTCAGTACATAAAAGGCTTATCCGAATAGTAATTCACATATGTGGTTGTTTAAATATGTATGAAATATTTAATAAAAGGGATAGTGAACTCCGCATCTGTTTTTTTTTTTTTTAGGAGCACGTATTTTAAAATTGCTTTTTTATAAATTCTGTCAACCAAAAATGACAAATAATACAACTTCCATTAGGCTAAAATAATACCAAGATTACTTATTTAATTTGTCGTGTAAATATTCTTTTTTTTATTCTTGCACTACATAATCAGTTGATAAAAGTTTAAAGAAGTAAAATTAGGGGGAAAAATCAAGAAAATGTAAGGAAATAGTGGAAGAAACTGAAAATTAAAAATGAGAAGAAAGTTAATGTAAGTAAATTAGTGTATTTTGTCTTAAATATTAAGTCTTAAATATAATGTCTTAAATTAAACTTCTATAACTTACCCCTTCTTAAATTTTAACTGAGAGGAACACTAAAGTGACTTTGATATTTATTAAATTAAAATGCGAAGCGCTAAATTCTTTCTTGCGATTATGTTTAAATTACTCCAGAATTGAATTAAATAATCTTCCGATGCATGTTAAAATTGCTTAGAAAGGTAAAAAGGAATTATTAAATATAAAAGAAAGTACAATGCTATTTTTTATATCAAATTAGAAGTAATTACTTTAATTTTATTAAATGCTTTAAAAGATATAAAATTAGAAATAGAATAAATTGCGTTTTATTGTTAATTAAACCTCTGTCTTTTTATTTATTTTTTATATGAATTGTGATATATCCCCGGGCGCTGATCGCTTAAACGGAGACAATTACGCAGATTTTACTAAAGAATACAACGGCTTATTTATTACAGTAAACATGAAAATAGCAGTGGAGCGAGTAGTTCAAAGCAAACTGTAAAAAGTAATAGTAATTTTTTGAAATTCTAAGAAATAAGATAATATTTTTTAAAACGTATAAGATTTTACTTAATTATGTGGTCTCCAAATTATTTCACCGCTCATCCTGTGGAAGCTAAAAAAGCCACTTCTGTAGATAATATCAGTATAAATGGAATACAGATCACTCCGGTGACAGGGAAAAACAAGGAATGAAAACAGGGAAATCAATGCGTTTTGCAATGTCTCACTCCAAAGTTTTTATCCAAACCGCTTATCGGACACTCCTCTTTAAGTTAACACGTGGCTCAATTTCACTAAAGAATTCCTACACCCGAGGACAGAATTCGTTCAATAACCATTTGATGCATCTCCTACAGTACGATATATGGGGCATTCTCACAAACTTTTGACTTTCATGTCCCTGAATAATAATTTTTATTTTAATGCAATTTTTTATGGTTTTTTTTTTATTTCATATACTGGGTAACACCCCATTGCATGATTGCACAACAATATTAACGAGATAAACAAGTTTTGGACGATGTTGGGGGTCCAAACACCTGGAAAACTCCTATACCGTCCGTGTCCCTGATGCTGATTTTTAAGCTTGGAGCTGTCTGGATAAAATTGTTTCAATAAAAATAATTCGATGTAATTTTTTTCTGAAACTGCAACTATTGTTTTACATACATATGCAGCTAAATATTAACCTGCACACATTTTTAGGGTTGTTATTATTTTTAAAACTCTGTCCCTGTGTTTTAGATTCTTTACCATCCCTCTTCTAAAATTATACAGAAGTCACTTCAGATGCAGCCACAGAATTTTTTTCAAGTTTTTTCTCATGCAGAAGTAAGTTAGAGAAATAATGTCTAAAATTCTTTGGGAGAAAATTTACTGCAGAATTTAAATCAGCATTTAAATATCAATTTCAAGCATCATGGCTTTATTAGTAGTCTCGCCGTCCCCAAGGTTTATTCCTGCACTTTTCGAGGTAAATAAAAAAAAAAAAAATAATTTAATCCAATGTTAACAACTATTTATAAAAATCAATGAACATTGTGGTTATCACTTAGTCTTAACATGATTTTCCTAAAAATAGGTGGTAATTTTCCTTACCGTTCCATCCTTACCGTCCCTTTTTTTACCATTTCGTCCTTTTTTCCAATACCAATACCATCCCCCTTTTTTACCTTACCGTCCCGTCTTTAACACCCTTTAAGACAATGTTATACAAAAATTCTGTATTAAAAGTACTACATTGTTATTATTTCTTGTTTGAATGTCCTGTGGGTACTATGCAAATTCATTATAAGTAAAAATTTAGAAGAAAATAAAAAGCTATAGGGGTAAAATGGTGAGGAAAATTCAACTCGCAAGTTTAACTTAAACCTCAGTTAAATAAAAAATTTTTCGCTGCTAACCATTTTTTCTTTATTTTGAATCATTAAGGCAGTCGTCTATTAGATTAAAATGTTATTTTAGCAAGTTTAATTTTCTCCGATTTTTTTTCCCAAAAGCCAAATGATTATGAGAATGCCCCATATAACCTCTACACAACCACATCTTCGTAATCAACATATATTTTCAAAAGTAAACGTGATAGCCATTCTAGGAGATTAATTCATTTTTTGCGGAATGTAATAAAATGAGAAAGTAAGTCTCATTCATGTACAAATTTTAGAACTTAGGATACAACGGTTAGGCGCTAAATCTCAAAACACACTCGACCACTACAGTATCATAATGAAAATTTTGTTTGGCACTCTGCGATAAACTACATAATAATGATCATAATCTCTCTATTCTAAAAAAAAGTAACTACCGCTGTCACCGCCGCCGCCGGTTTTGATTTTTTTGTGACCGGAGGTCTTTCTTCGTTAATATTAACAAAATTAATGCATACAAAAATATGAAAATAGGTGGTTTTATAGAGAAATGTTTGATAAACACGCTGATGCAGACAGTTTTCAAATCGAAGAATTATTTTAAGAGTTATTTAATGCTAAAGTTGGACAAAATCGTTCCTCTAAAAAAGTTTTATAGCAGCAAAAACTATACATGGCAGTGTAATCATTTTTAGACCATTTTATGCGTTAGAGTTTGCCGGAGTGCAGATCGCATTAATTTTTTTATTTTGACTCATTTTTTCAGTTTTTTTTCTATTTTAAATTCAAATTTTCAGCATTTCTAGAGATATTTTTTGCAGATTTCAGAAAATTGTACTAATTTAAACTGTTGCCAACTGTATAAAAAGCGCAAGCAATAATGTTTGCTTCAAATTAAAAATTTATTTACACGTGACTATTATAAACAGGAAAAAAAACTTTTAAATTAGAATTAAATCATTACGTATAAAAAGCAGGAACTTATTAAAAATTACGTCATAAAAAGTATACACGTGAATTTTAAAAGAGAAAGGACATTGTAAAATAATAAATTCATTAACATGCGTTAGATGTCTTAGGAGAAATTACGTCATATTTACGTCACATTATAGTTATTACATAAAATGAACACAAAATAATATTGCAAAAAAGTTTAAATTTAGAAATTGCGCTAGACATTTATTTGATATTATGAGAATTAATTTAAAATGTCTCATTTAAAAGAACTTTCTTTTCGCTTTGTTAAAAAATACCAGGAGACAAAGACTCTCTTTACTTAATTCCTTTTATATTAGCTTATTTTGAAATGTTGTTACACGTGTATACGTCATCAAGTTATTTTTATTTCAACGTTTTATTTGTGTTTTTATTAATGTTGTACGAATTTATTTGTTCTTTCGTTATTTAAAATAAAAATTATATCAATTTGTATAATTTGGCGAGTGGTTTGGCGATTTATATAATTTGGCGAAATTTGTCGACAAGATAATCAAGTAGTACCGCAGCGGATTTGGCGTTAAAATTCCCCAATCAAAGAGAAATGAATAGAAATTCGTTTATAGGGAGATCGCCACTGTTTTTTAAATTATAATTCAATCTTTCGAAATCTTAGCCGATCAAATTAGCGTGCATTTAGAGTCTGCGGCGTCTGGACGGGGGTTGGCGAGCGTAGCTCGTAGGGGGCCGATCCCCCTAGTAATAATAAAACAACGCATACATTGTTTTGGTTATACATTCTTCAAATATTCCCTTATGTCAAATTAAAGACAAATTTATAGAACCAGGTATGAAAATAAAAGTATTAAAACATATTCTTGATACAACTTTTATATTGAAAAGCTATTTTATAAGTGAATGCTATTGTGTTTTATGTAAACGAAATGTAAAACGTATATTGTAGAAATCAAGAGCTAAATTAATGTTTATGTTTAACTTTCGATATTATAATTATCTTCAAATAGCCCACCATCGTTATTGCAAATCTTCTAAGTGTTCAAATTTTTGGGAAACATTTGTTTTCTAACAGTGATCCTCGTAACAAACGAAGTGCCTAAAAATCGCAGGGTTTGGCAGATATGGATATGCTTTTTAAAAACTTGCATTATTAAACATGTTCTGTATTTGCGTAGAAGGTACATGAAAATGTAGGTCTAACCATAGCAGAATACAAATTTATACAACTGAGATGGGCAATTGAAAAAAAAAAAAGAATAACACAAAAAATTATACATCGGGAATAGGGAGTAAAAAAACTTTTTATGAAAATTCCTTTTAAATTTTTTTTCGTTAACAAAAGATATTTTATTTGATATACTGTTATAACATATTAACATATATGTTTTCAGCATAATATTTTTTTTTAATTTGATAACTTTTATGTGAATGCTTTTTGATTAAAACGTTTTAAAATTTTGGAAAAAAATTTAGAACAATTTCTACATAAATACTTTATGTGCATCTATTTATAGATAAAAAAAATTCCACATTGGGAAAATACTCCAAAGAAAATAAAATTCTAGATAAATACAGAATGGTACACGGGAATTAGCTAAATGTTTATTGTTATGTATTTATATGTCTGGTATTTTTGTCTGGTATTTATATAAGAAAATATAAATTAGCCAAATAGATATAAGTTAAACAGATGTACTATAATAATTTATATTTTACGTATTTTAATTAATTGATAATAAATATTTTTTTCTGTATTTTATTTTAACAAAGAAATGGGGAGCTTCTAAATGGATACATCACATGTACTATCAAAGAGATAAATATAGATTGCTAATTTACTAATATAACATGCTAAAAGATGTAAATTAAATCTTTAAAAACAGTAAAAATACGTTTATTTCGATTGTTTATATATGTCTACTCACCCCGAGGCATTTTCAAAACAAATAAATAAAACTATTCTTAAATGAATGAAGCCCCATCATTCAAATTTCTACGTATTCTTTCACATTATGCACGTTATTTTTTATTTTACTTGGATATTTAATTTATTTTTATTTTCATATTCATTGAGTACCTCCAGCCATATTTTTGGTAAGTGAAATATCTATACTATCTGTCTTTTATATGCAGCCCAGTCTATACTATCCATCCCTTATAAGAGAAACCATACAGATTGTAACGCGCAAAAATTCCATATGTAGTGATGCAGCATCCCAAAATATGGATGCTGCAATGACGTACCAAAATGACTTACCAAATATATGGCTCAAGCCACTCAATGAATATGAAAATAAAAACACAACCAGTGTAATTTGTCCATATTAATTAAGTGTACTATTTCTATACTAACGATTTACCAATAAAACACAATATGAACAATGAATATTTATTGGTGTATTAGTTTGTAAAACAGGACAAAACCAAATATCGTCAAAATACTCCGCTTCTCTACATAACAATCTTACATGACTTTTATGTCACATTATCCCTTAACCGGAAACGCACCGTCTGTGAGGCGGTTGCGTCTACATATCTAGCCTTTACACAAAAATGAACGTGTCCCCAATCTTATCACACAATCTAATCCTTACGCTATTGGTACTTTGCCTCCACCCACCCTTTTGCAACATCTGCGCATTTTTAATTATTGAAAGAAAAGAATATTTATGTTCAACGCAGTCTGTTAGATGGCGCGTTTCCGTTTATGTATTTTTTTTTTCTCTGGGATATTGAAATGGAGGGGTCATCAAAGCGGATACACTATGGAGATAAAGGCTTTGAAGAAACTGTTTTGAGATGGCTTGCCTGTGTAATTTTAGAATAGTGTTATTTATTTGTTTTGAAAATGACTCTGTCGAAATAAACGTATTTTTACTGGTTTTAAAGTTTTAATTTACTCCTTTTAGAATTTGAAATTAGCATATTATTACAATGTGTTAATTAGCTATATATTGAGATACTTGCTATATCCTAAAGAAGAAAGAATTAGTTTTATACTTTAAATGCAATATCTAATTTATATTTTTCTGATATAAATAAAGTATACATTTTGTATAAAACTATTTTATTTCCCATGGTAGATATACATTTTAGTTTCTTTACAGGAAACATTAAAACTATATTATCTTGTCTATTGTAAAAAACCAGATAGCAATATAAAAGTAGAAAAATACTGAAATATTTCTCTACACAATGTTTATGAAAGAATTTATTTTTTGCTCAAATAAATGTATCATACATCTTATTTATGTTGTGAAAAGGAAATATAAATTTCATCTCAAGAAGCAGAGAGCTAAAAGGTACAGGAAAACTTTTTAAAAACTTCTTTAGATAAGCTTTCTGAGAGTTGAATTACAATATCGCTAGAACGATTATTGAAACCGCTATATTTCTTATTTTGTAGAGTAAGTAATATGTCATCATAAGCATTTGTCAATTTTAAATGATACACTTTAAAGATTTGTATACTGCATAGAATGCAATATTTATAATTACAATAAAGTTTTCTGAAAAAAAAATTACACATTTAATGGGACTCTTGTGCTTTACAATTGAAAAAAAAATCATATTTTTTAAAATGTGATTTTTCACTGTTCACTTTGTTTTAATTTTATAAAAGTGTGAATAGAACAAAACAAAAAACTTGAAATTATTTAAAGCTGAATCCGCTCAGTTATAAATTGATAATGTATACTTTTACCGAAACTGTCATTAACTTTTAACACTATGTAACATAGTTGAAAACTATTTTTGAATTCGGTTTTTCGGTCCGTTTGCTTTTCGTCTATCCGACTGATCGTTCTCTAACTCACTTAAATATAGACGGATATCTATGAATTTGATTCAAGTCATTGAGGTTTACCATGGCATGTTGTAGTTCGTTTACATTCTGGTGTATGGGTAAAATTGTGAGCAATATATTTTAATAATATTAAATATTTAAAACGTATGGAAATTGATATACATCACGTTACTACATGAGGCGTAATATACAGTATTACTTGCCTAGTATTTATTTTTCATTTACACAAAACACATAAAACAATTCGCATTTACCTTTCATTTACAGAGACACGCAAAAGATTTCGATTATGGAACTGTCTTTGAGCAATAATTGCTGGAAGTGCGTTTTAAATTAAGCCGTAAGTTTTTAAATAGAACTAATTATTTTATGCATTATTTTGTGTGCATAAATTCTATAGATCATTTACAAGTCTGAACAAAAAATATCGAGTACATATTTGCTTATTGACGGAAACTGCTGAACAGGAATTTTCAACTACATAATACGTTTCCTAACACAGTTAAATTTTGGCATTCACCTTAGTATATATAGAATTGTATCGAACTTATGCTGGGCTGCTAAAAATACTTCGGATATTTTTCCGAATGTAGTTGTTAATATCTGAAGTTTTATTTTTTAATTTTATGCGTTTTACAAATTGTTCACTTAGAGATCACCTTTAACCTTATTAAACAGTGAATGTTTTGTTACAGTATTGCGAATGTGTTAAAAATATTTCGTAATCTATTCTTGACGCATGACTTTTCATTTTTGTCAATTTTCCATGCGTTTTTATCCCTTCTACTTGCGTGCACTGTAAAGAAAAAATCGTTTGTTGAAATGTAAATCCTTCTGCACATATATGTATACAATGACTATCCGATATCTGCACTTATTCCCTTATCATGGAAGCAACCGTAATTTACTTGTTAGCAATTAGAATGTGATATGGGGTTGGAATATGCTTTTAACGCGTATCGAACGCCGCGTGAACGAAATAGTATAGACAAATGTGCTACAAACAGTTTTATGATGCATATTAAAACAGATACAACCATTATTTGAATACATTTTAACGACGAACTTGGCAAACATTAGTAGAACTGGAAACCGAAGATGCTCTTGATTGATTAACTACTAGTGCAGTCATACTATCTTACTGTTCATAAGTTATAGGTTTATATCTATTATATAAAGCGAACACAAATACTTGAGAAACGCTAACGTCATATTTGGAGGGTGTATACATATCACCAATAAACATCATTTTTATTGAAACTTTTTAAACTTCTAAACATCACACAATTTCACTTACACCGTCATTTTTTTTTTTTTTTTTAAGGGCTCTTTTTAATGTAATTAGTTTGTAGGTTTTATCTCTGATTTACTGATTTTTCAGACAGGTAGCAACACAATCATGTTCATTTCGAATGAAAAGAAGACAATATTCAGATAAAATGGCAGAATCAACTTGATTAGTTACACGGGACTTATGTTCGAAATATTCATTAAAATTTTACAGAATCTATCAGATATTATTAAACCAGTTGCACTAACCGAAAACGCAATGTTTTTTGGAACTTAGACGTGTGTGTATATCTTATGTGTCAAAACTGCTTTTTTCACTGCATATATTTCTCTGAATTTAAGTAACCTCTATTTGCAGTGCCGCTATATTAAATGGATGGAATTAGAAAAGAGATACATGTTATAGCCTAAAGGGAAAATGAATTAGTGTCATACTTTAAATCCCTTATATTACACATATTTTCCTAAAATAAATAAGTTATTCAATTATCAAAGACGGAATACAAATTACTCAACGAAAATTATTATTTTACACCATTCAAACAAACACGTCACTGAAGAATGAAATAAAAAGCCGCTACTTGAAGTACCTGTCATATGCATGAAATCACTCCCCATTGCCTAATCAGAAGAATTACATTTTAAACATCGCCTTTAATTAAAATTGGTGCAATCGGAATTTTTCATTGTTTTTTAGATAATAGTTAGTGTAGATATACAATATATTTAAAAGCAAACTCATATATTACCGTATAAATGACGTTTACAAATAATGTACTACCTATACTGTACTTTTAAGCTTAAACCAACATAAATTATTGACCCGTTACCGTAAATAATATATCTGACTAATGCAGAAACATTTTTTGCAGAAATGCTGAAATTTTCTAGAATACTTTGATAGCTAAAAATATGTTTGTATTATGTAGCAAATAATTATTTTACAGTATACATGAAGTACATGTACTTCATTTTAAAGTTTAATGTACCGTAGAAATACTCTGAAAATACTGTAAATTATACGTATTATGCAAATACAGTAAAATTTACTGTACATGTACTGAAAATGTTCAAAAATGTTTAAAGCTGTAGAGCACTATGAGTATTTTATAGGTTGTATTTCTTAAATATAAATAGAAGATTTTCAGTATAATTATCTAATGAATTTGAATTTGAATCTACTAATATTGTATAGAATTTACCAGGTTTGGTAGCTTTGAGTAGGTTTTCAATAAAATTTTACTCCAGTATCAGGACTAATCTTATTTACTGCTGGGTGGGTGCATTTAACTCGATAAATTCATTTAAGATAATGTATTATATTAATTCCAGTACAATAAAAGGGTATTGAATAAACATTAGCTTAGCAATTCCAAAATTATCAAAGAATTTTTCCTGAAAAATAAATAAACAAATATTTTACTGTAAATATACTTTATTTACGATTATAAACGTAAATTAAAAGTTCTTTATTTTTGGGAATAAAGAAATTAAGTTATGTAAATATATTCGAAATGCAGATAATCGTGGATATAAAATTTCCAGGAAGTTTTATTACAAGCCTCGATGGTGGTTTAAATGTGCTAACAAAATACAGAGAAAGTGTTTTACAGAGCAGTGTTTTAGAGAATGTTTTGAAATGCATCATAGTTGCGTGAATTATAATAAAATGAAAACAATTGTACAGAAATTTAGGTAATTCAGGGAGAAAAAAAATTAAGAAAGAATGTACATTAAAACTTAATTTACCAATATCAGTTTTATGTTTCGCAATTTTAAAAAATGTGCTAACACAACTTTGACGTCCTGAAAATTAAGGATTCTTAAATATGTTTGATTTAAGAAATGCAAGATGTATATAATAATTCTTGCTCTAGAAAATTATTATGTATATACACTAGAAACCCTCTAATCCACCTATTCCTCTTTTTGAGCACCGTCGGATTAGCATAAACGTCGGATTACAAAAAAGGCGAATTATCCTTTGATATGCGTGCCATAAAGCCTGCGCGTAACGCACATTCTCTGTTATCTTTGTTTCCATTTTTAATTTAATTTAATAAAATTTTTAACTGTAAAAATTTTTTAGTAAAATTACGTTGAAATGTTACATAATGATTACAATGGTTAAATTACAATTTTTTAAGGTAAAGCTTAATCAGTGATCAATAATCAGATTCGACAAATGAAGTCTGCATTTTTTGGTTTGAACAAATCCATTATTCTCTTCTGTTTCTGAGTTTTAATACGTCGTACGCAAGTTTCATTCATTAAACATTTCAATATCATTACATCCGTGCTGCTTGAATCGCGTTGTTGTAGCAAATACATCAGGCGCTTTTGAAAATATATTGCAACTTCTGTGTGCGTAATACGACCTTCAACCGCACTGCTACACTATTGCTCACTCTTGCTGCACTCTCAGTGCTTTCATCTTGAACCTATTCCACCATCACACTTTCAACGATTTCTTCGTCAGTCAGAACGTGGTGGGGAAGTTCCGTTTGGACGTAATGAAGCAGTACTCGATGTCTGACTCGGCAATGTTTTTACACCCATACAGTTAGCTGAACACTTCTTCGAAAGCCTTATTACTGATGACATTGGCATTAATAGTTTTGTCCTCGCTGTTGACAGCTCCGGGCCAATGTTTTTTCCAGGGTTTCATTATTTTTTCGTCGGAAATGCCCTCCCATGCTTCTTCTAAATTAAAAACAACATGATGGAGGTTCACACCTCTCCAGGTTTTTATTTAGTCTTTTCTGTAGTCCTCTCGTTGTCCATAGAATGAAGCAACGTTAACGAAAAAGCCTGTTGGTAATGCTTTTTCAATGCCTCTAGAATACCTTGATCGAGTGGTTGAATGACTGATATCACATTCGCCGGCAAGAAACGGCCTGTACATCACCATCAATTAGATCATCGGTTTTTGGCGTGATGGGGCATTGTCTAAAATCTGTACAGCCTTTAATGTTAATTTCATTGCCTTCAACTCATTTTCACATCAGGAACGAATACAAGATGAAACCAATTCTGAAACGTTAACGAATCCATCCACGCTTTTTGCTGATTGCCGTACTGTACTGGTAAAAATCCCATTTCAATACTTTTGAACCACATAGGATGTGTAGATTTTTCAATCACCAAAAGAGACAGTTTATGACAACCATCGGTGTTCGTACATGTCAGAACTGTGACCCATGCTTTCTGTTGCTTATAACCACATGCCGCTGATTCACTTTCCACTGCTCAGTTTTTCGATGGCAACATTTTGTAGAAATGTGTCGTTTCATCTGGGTTATAGACCTCAGCTTGTACCAGGTTATTTTCTTGAATCAGTTTCTCCAAGTCCTTCTGAAATTCCTCTGCCGCCTTTTCATCTTCTGATTTGCTCACTTTGAATCTATATTAATATAGATTAAATCTACGCTGTATTTAATTAAGAGTCTGTGTTTGCCCCATGTCGGTGGCTCACGGAAAATATTCCAACTTGTGCTGCGTTTGTAGCCTTGGCAACCTGTAATAGTGAGAAGTTCCAGGCTCGGTATCGTTCCATGTAGTTTAGTCGGTAGAACGTCAGTGCGTTATACTGATGGCCCGAGTTCGAGTCCCGGGATGGAATCATTTTCACTAGGTTGGCGTTTGCGCCTTTTAAGCAATTAAGTTGAAATTTGATTTTCATTTGATATAGTGTTGAGAATATTTAAAGTTTTAAGTGTCGTTTCTCAGGTACAGTTTCGTATTGCACTAGAGTTGCATGCTGAAATATAAAATTTAAATGTATGTTATTGTTTACTAGTTCTGCTTCGCTATACACCTACATATTAAAAATTGCCTTTTAAATATCGATTTCTATCTAACTTAATATAATTTTTGTGTGCGTAAATGTAATTTATGCGACAAAACGGTAAATTCTTAAATCAATCAAATTGATGGTATCACCTACACTTGAGTATTACGAATATCTTATGATCGTCAGCGGAGCAGAATAGTCCCCATAATATTTTGGTATTAAAACCAATATCTAATTTATAATTAAAACTTGTATAGATAATAATGAATTTGTTACATTTTAATAGGATTATACAAAATAATGTCACAAATTTCTTTAGAAAAAGTTAAAGAACATTGCATAATAAGAGTAATTCTACAAAAAGCATAATATGTATGAATCTTGAATTATAAATATAATTGATATTTTAAAGTAACAATATTCTACATATATTAGACAGACAGTCTGATTTTTCACTTTTTTGGTGAAACAAAAATACGAAGAAATGCGTATGTATCTCAGATATTATTTTGAAACTAGTTTTATGATATACATTGATCGCGATATAAACGTGCTGAGAATATTCAAAGTGTTATGTGTCGTGTTTTAGCTATCGCTTCGTATTGCACTAGAGTTGCAGGCAAAAAGGTAAAATTACTAAAATGTTTACAGAATTTTAAGCAGTTTAATGATAGAAAAAATATATCGTAAAGAGTGCTTAAGATTTTTATGGAATTCTCCATAGAATCTCTTTCTCTACCAGAGAAATTTTAGGTGGATTATTTATATTCGTATTGATTGTTTAACCCTGCTATTCTGTTCTTCTCTATTTGACCCAAAAATCATGACTTTGTTGGTAAATAATATAAAAATGCCTCTGAGAAGGATTTACTTTTATATAGATTTCCAAGGAATAATTTTTAATTTAGCCCTAATGTATTGTTGTGGTCAATGTGATCCAATTCTAAATTATTTAAAAAAATAAACCTGTGGCTGAACGATGCATGAAGGATTAGGGCCTACAGTGCCCAACTGTGTTTACTTGACCCTGGGCCCCGAAGTGCTATACAGCATGTGCTTTGGCCGGCTGGTCGGCCCAACGCGAGACCCTCGTTGTTTAGTCCCCAAGCATGCTTGGTACTCATTTTATCGACCCCGAAGGGATAAAAGTTTGAGTAAACTTTGCCCATTAGGGAGCAGACCTCGCGACTTGTAGCGTGGCAGACAGGCGTGCTGATCCCGACGCTACTTGGCTTCTAAATTATTTACTTGCACTAATATACTTTCTTATTTGTTTGGAGTAATTCAACTGAAAAGAATTACAATAATGACTCTAACGCATCACTTTTCGAAACTTGTTTAAAATTCGTTGACATGTGTGTGCGGTCTCGTGACAGTAAAGCATGCGCAATGTGTGGTTGATACAGTTGTCATGGGTCCCAAGTGTTCGCGGCTGTAGTAACGTTGTGTTTCAGTTTCTAACATTCTGCAAAGCAGTTGTCCTTGGGAGTGTAGAGCAATAACGTGTTAATTACAAAAATCGAACAAAAGATATTTGAGTAATGGTGATATAGCTACGCAAATGGTAGCCTCTGACAGCAAAGAGGAAGATGCTTCTCAGTATGAAAATCATACAAGTGACTGAATTAAAAATGATAGTTCATACAACAATTTAGATTTTGATATTCAACAAATGCATAATATACAGGGTATTCATTCCAAAAATCGTGAAATAAATTGGAAATTAAACCTTCTTCTACATTATCCTCTATTAACGTCCGCTAATATTATAAAAACTTCTCCATATGCCACAAAATGTGAGACAGCAAGGATAACAAACGTAAAAGGTGCATTTGAGACAATATTCAATTCCACAATTGACAACGAAATTATAAAAATGATAAATATTGAATGGAGAAAAATGCATGGAAAAGTGCGGAAAAATATCAAAAGTAAAATGTTGAAGCATATATTGAATTATTCTTATTATTATCTGTCATTTACGAATCAAATTGAAAATTAACAAAAAGCTTGTAGAATAAAGAAACTGACAGAAACATATTTTGATCTACAATATCCCTCGAAACCTTTTCACCATATCGAAAGTTACTTGTTTTGATAACAAATCCATTCGTAAAGAAAGAAGGTCTGTGGGTAAAATAGCTGCTGTGTAAAATATCTGAGAATTGTAGGTAGAATTTCTACCAAAATTGTACTCCCCGAATGAAAATGTTATTGTAGATGAATAATTAGTAGAGTTTCGTGACCGACGTTAATTCGAACAGTATTTTCCAAGTAACCATCTAAATATGAGATTCAAATTATAGGCTTTATGTAACAGTAAAACTTCCTATGCATTGAAAACACAAATATATACCGGAAAAGATTGAGTATAAAGACTAGAGAAAAACCAAAGTATCCGAGTAGTGAGTGAACTTACTTATGCATATTCGAGACGCAGCGTTACATGTGACGTTGATTTCCCATCCTACAGCTTGGGACAACGTCTTCTAAAACGGAAAATGAATATCCTTGGCATCATCAGAAAAAATAAACTAGAACGTCCTGAAGGAATACAGAAATCAATGTTTCCTTTTACAGAGGACATAATAATTGTAAAATACATCCCAAAACAGATCAAGAATGTCATTCTGTTTAGCACTTTGCACCGTGACAAAGAAGTAGCAACAGACTTGGCAAAAAATTAACATATGATATTGGATTATAATGCAAGTAAAGAGGCTGTGGATACTCTTAATCAACTTTTGAACACATAAACTTGTAAAAGAAGGACAAATCGCTGGCCCATTATATTACTGTAAAACATACTTAATACATCTGCTGACAGTGCTTTTATTCTACGGACTTCAATACTCAGCAAATGGAATGAAAATAAACTAACCAAACGAAAGCTATTTTTGGAAGAATTGCGGAAAACACTCATTTTTCTGCACATTGAAGCAAGACACCATCTATCAAAAAGTGAAGCCTCAATCAAAGTAGCGAAAATAATTCAGAGTAAAAGTCAAAACTCTCTGCCGTGAATACTTGGGATACTTTGGTACTCATTGTGTATCAAACATGCAACGTCCAAGTTCTGTATCAAGCAATGACAACAAAACTATTATATTGTACTACAATTATGAGAAAAAACAATTTTCAAATCGCACATAAAATATTAACAGTCAAAATCCAAATAAAGCTAAGTTCAGTTTCATTTTTTTTAAATATTTTTACATGCTTTATATTTTGTTATCTGTATTTAAACTACTTTATTTTTATTTAAACAACTTTATTTAACCATATAATAATATTTGGAAATTTATCCAGAGAGAAACATTCGCCTTGAATTCAATCGATGAATATAGATTCAATCGATGCTGGATTTAATTAAGTGTCTGTGTTTTCCCCATGTTGGTGGCTCACGGAAAATATTCCATCTTGTGCTGCGTTTGTAGCCTTGCCAACCTGTAATAGTGAGAAGTTCCAGGCTGGGTATCGTTCCATGTGGTTTAGTCGGTAGAACGTCAGTGCGCTATACTGATGGCCCGGGTTCGATTCCCGGCATGGAATCTTTTTCACTAAGTTGGTCTTTGCGCCTTTTAAGCAAAAATAATTTGAAATTTGATTTTCATTTGAAATATTTATTTAACCATTTCTAAAATGTCACCTTTCATTTTATGCTGGAAATGCTAATATTCTGATTCGGGCCATATTGACCAGAACATTACATATGTATAGCACATTCGGACAGAACAGCAGGGTTAATCATTATCGCTATAAAATTAAAGTGCATTAAAATATGGGAATAGGATTAATTAAATAATGACGATATTTTTTATATTTCTTTTATCAAACATTTTGAGTATCACATTTATGACATATATATTCATGAAACAGCATTTGTACTTTTTCACTTATTTAAATATAAATATACAGTATAACTTTAAAAATCCGGCATCTTCGGGACTGAGACTATACCGGATTTTTGAAGGAATATCGATAGTAGTATCTAGGAATATCAAAAGTAGTATCGACACTGTTAAAAATTTGCAGCATCCTGTCCAGTCATTTTACCGTTTTTATCGAAAACGGTTACACAACTGTAATTTAACACTATTCTGACCATATTATTGGCCATTTTATGGTCAGAATATAGTTAAATTACGGCTATTAAACCGTTTTTTCAAAAAACGGCCGAATAACTCGACAGAATGCTGCAAATTTTTAACAGTGTAGGAATATCAAAAGGTACACTGTATAAAATTTTGCAGCTTTCTGGCAGGTCATTCAACCGTTTTTCGAAAAAACGGTCTCATAACCATAATTTAACTATATTCTGACCATAAAATGTCCAATAATATCGTCCAAATAGTGTTAAAATTACGGTTGTGTAACCGTTTTCGAAAAAAAACGGTTAAATTACCTGCCAGAATGCTGCAAATTTTTAACAGTGTAGTAACTAGGAGTATCAAAAGTAGTACTATATTCTTAATGGTGCCTTTAGTCATAATTTAATTCATTATTAAGTGATAATTAAGTAAGAAAAAGAGAAAATTAAATAAAAAAAAACTTACTTTAATTGATATTTTCTACACTGTTAAAAATTTGCAGCATTCTGGCAGGTCATTTGACCGTTTTTTTTTTTTTTTTAAACGGTTACACAACCGTAATTTTAACACCATTCTGACCCTATTATTGGCCATTTTATGGTCAGAATATAGTTAAATTATGGTTATGAAACCGTTTTTCCAAAAAACGGTCGAATGACCTGCCAGAATGCTGCAAAAGTTTTAACAGTGTATGTTACAGAAAAAAATCTAATAAAGGATGAAATTATTTCTTTTCGTGTAAATTCGGAAACATTGGTATAACTTTTGTTTGCTTCATTGTTCTTGGCCATTCTTTAACAAGTTTTTCTTGTATATTATACTAATGAAGAATGTCTAAGTCGGAAATATACAGTCTCGTTTCTCTAAAGCAAATAAGGGTATCAATTCTCCAGTCAAATTTATGTATTTTTTCTAGTGATACCTTGCCTCCTGCCTGTTGTTCATCCTCGTCTTCTGTGATATTACTATAGCGTTATTGGCGCTTCTATTTAGCATAGCTTCAGCGATCTCGCTGCCCGTTAAATTGTTCGTTGTTTTTGCATTTTCGTCAAATCATACCTAATCATCTATATCCTTTTTTTTTTTACACTTAATGCATTTTCAGATTTTGCCTGATCAATCAACTCATTAAGTCACAGCCTTTTCATGGAAAATCTGAAAGCCTGAAAACTCTTCCTCATTATTGATGCCATCGTTGCCGAAAATTCGTTTCAGTGATATATTGTGCGATGCATTCGCCAAAGTATATTTTTATTATGTTTGAATATAAATAAACTTTTATAATTAATAATTAATAAAATAATTATATAAATAAACTTTTGTTGTATTTTTTACTCTTGATCTTGGAAGTGTTTAATTCATAAACAATTGCTATTTTTCTTCTTCCATAGCATGAAAGTGTAAAAGAAAAAGGAATGGAAAAGATGGTTTTTATGCCGGAGTTTTAAAGTTGCCGGTTTTGTGAATGCCGGATTTTGGAAGTCACACTGTATTGGAATTTCTGCTTGCATGATTCACATCACAGTGAAGATGAAATTGTAATAAAATGTGCGTTAAATTGAATATAATAATATTGAAATATATTCAGTAAAATACCAGTTTCTAATTATAATTCGACAATTTCGATTACAAAAAGATATAAAAGCGTAGTAGAGTCTGGAAATCATAAATGTTTTATTTAATTCTCCTATACTAATTTAAATAATGGCGTTGCGTATAAAAATATTAATATGAAGGATAGTTCACTTCGATGTGTGTAATATTATTTCTATATAATAGTAGTTAAAGAAAGTACAATATACAGTAGGCTCTCGTTAATTCTAAATCGGATAAATCGAATCTTCGCTTAATTCGAACTAAACATGAAGTCCCGAAATTTTCAATGGCAGAATAACGTTAAAACTTTTCATTTATTCTAACTCATTTTCTCTTGACTTCGTTTAATTCGAACTGACGAAAATTCCATTTTTTCATTTTTGCTTACTTTCTCATGGACTTCAGATCCTTGAAATAACTTTCTTTCTTTCATTTTTGTCAGAATTGTTCTGAACAAGTATAATAATCCCATGCATTTGATATCCGCTTTCTTAGACCCTGTCTGTCCATCAATGACACCTCCGCCCCTTCTTCCATTGTGCTTTTTCGTAATCCCTTCTCTAGCATTTGACTCAGTGACATTCCGAGAAATTCACATGCTAGACATCTGTTAAAGATAGGGAAAACCCGTTTTATCACTAGATTCTACTTGCACTGTGGGGATAGAATTTTTCAGTCAATGGTTTTATTTACTGCTAAAGTGTTTTTTGAGAAAGTAAAAGATCTTGTTTCTTTAAAATATGGCTCGACGTGGAAGTTATGAATCGTTAACTCTAGAAGCTAAAGTGGAAATTATTAAAAAAGTCAGGATGTGGCCAATCTAAAACAGAAATTTCTGCAGAATATGGAATACAAAAGAATACGCTCTCTACTTACTTGAAAAATAAAGAATTCATCTTGAAATCATGGGAAAAGACAGATTTGCTAAAGGACGAAAACGTATGAGAACAGCAGCCCATGAGGATTTAGAGGAAGCTTTACTGTTATGGACAAAGGGTGCATTGGCAAGAAATGTACCTTTGAGTGGACCTATATTGACAGCTAAAGCGAAAGAACTTGCACTACTCATGGGTACTAAAAAATTCAATTGCATCGAAGGATGGCTGACACGTTTTAAGCACCGAAATAACATCGTACACAAAACTGTGTATGGTGAAAGTGGTTCTGTAGACCTCGCTGCTTGCAATGAATTCTGCGAAAAGCTACTCGAACTTATTTCTACTTATGCAATGAAAGACGTGTTTAATGCCGATGAAACAGGGTTGTTTTATAAACTTCTTCCTAATAAGACTTTAACATTTAAAGGTGAAACGTGCACAAGTGATAAACTTAGAATAGACAGGATAGCTGTGATGGTAGGTGCCAATATGGATGGAAGCAAGAAGTTAAAATTGTTAGTTATTAGCAAATCAACTAATCCACGTTACTTGAAAGGAGATAAAACCCTGCCTGTTGATTATGTGGCAAATACCAAAGCCTGGATGACGCGTGAGATCTGCATCAGTTGGTTAAAAGAACTGGATAAAAAGATTTCTCGTAAAAACAAGAATATTCTATTGCTGCTATATAATGTGCAGAGTCATTGTAAACTACCAACACTGAGCTCTATAAAGATTGAATATTTACCCCCTAATATTACAGCACAACTGCAACCGATGGACCAAGGAATAATTCAAAATTTAAAAACTCATTATCGTAAAAAGATTCTAGAACAAATTTTATTTTCGATGGATCTTAAAGAAAGCTACGACATAACATTACTCACGGCCATCAACGGTCTATATGCGGTGTGGGACGCCGTACAACCTGAAACAATTGAAAGTGGCTTTTGAAATGCCGGATTTATCCATCCATCTAAAAAGAGTGGTTGAATGCAAATGACGAAAACGACAGACCTTTCAAAGAAATAGAATTTCCAAACTTTTCTGAAACGTTCCAGTGCGATATTACGTTTGCAGAGTATGTAGTAACCGACAATAGTTTAGAAGTATCTGGACCCTTAACTGTGGAAGAAATTGTTGAAACAATTCACGAACAATGCAATGAGGAGATGGAACCGGATTCTGGCGATTCTGCTACTATGTCCCAAGTGCTTTCCTTACCCACAGAAAAGTCAATTGCACAATCAAATGAGTGTTTGCGTACATTTATCATGATGCAGCCGTCATCGGACAAAGAACTTAACTGTTTGTTAGAAATAGAAAACTGGCTATAAAGTAAAAAATGAATAGGACTAAGGAAACAACACTTGATAATTTTTTTTTCATAGAGATAAACATTCATCTAATTTCAGGTGAGAAAATTATAGTACAATTAAAATGTAATTTTAAATGCGTTTGTTTTATAGTGTATTATTAACTTTTATGTTTTATTTATATTATTTCAATATTATTAATTATTTTACGTATTTATATCTTTTAATTTAATATTAAGTCATTCTAACGATAACATCCGAAATTAAAAAAAAAATATATTATAACGTTAAATCCTTTGTAATCGTAACCCTTTAAACATGTTTTCCTCTCATACTTTCCATAATTCGAACTCTGGATAATTCGAACATTTCTTGTGATATCGACGAGTTCGAATTAACGAGAGCCGACTGTAACAATGCTCCATATTGTACCATATTCAATTTTTGGCATTCAACCTTAAAAGTAAACCTACATATATATTTACAATCAATAAACGCATATATGATGTTCGGTGTATTTCTAGCAGAAACTGAAAGATGGCTGCTTTTTCACCTTAAACCGAATATCAAATCTTCACGCTCTTTTGCGTTATGAAAATCAAAACTCAATCGGTAAATATTTTGTTTTCTAAGGAGTTCCAAAAGTATTTACGCATGATATGATAGATTCGAAAAACGACTGAAAAATTCAAACGGTAATTGTGACTGTCGCGACAGCTGTTTGAAATCAGTACTTTCCGCCTAGCAGGTTTGAGGGTAGAGCCTCTCAGCTGCTGCTAGAAAAAATAACGTGTAAGACATCCCTAAATACGTAAAAGCAGTAAAAATTGGAAAATTGAAAATTCTCACAAATCCAATACTTTCTCTTTGGAGAAGATAATAAATAAGTATCAATAGTATTTAATAATTCTTTTTAATAAATTTGTATCATCTTGAACTTTTTATTGGGATAAAATCAAAATAAATGATTTGAAGAATATATCATAGACTTTTAAAATTATTTTGAAAATGAATAATCAATTAAAATTGCCAATATCTAGTAATAATTCCCATATCCAAATATTAATCTGTGAGAAAAAAAGACTTAATAGCACCCGTACTTAAAAACATTAATTATATGCTACGTCTACAAAATATACTGCAAAAAGCAATGCATCTCTCTTATTAATATGCAACTATATTTCATGTCAAAAGCACTCTCCGCACAACAATAGATCTAGAATTAGATAAACAACGCAAAAGACATTAGTTGTCTCTAAAAGGGATAAATTATGCGCGATGTGAACTTTTCACCAAATTAAGTAACTTTATTCCACGCATTTTCTTTATTGTGACTATAAAATTCTGAAATTTCACGTCTGTTTTATGGCATAAAAATGTAAGATTTCTCTCAGAATTTCTTGACGGATTAAATGCAAGTTATTTCATAGCATATATTATTTATTAATTAAATATTTTAATAACATTTAAAAATCGAAAATTTAATTTGCTATGAATATAACCTTCATATATGGGGCATTCTCACAATCTTTTGACTTTCATGTCCCTGAATAATAATTTTTATTTTAATACACTTTTTTGTGTTTTTGTTATTTCATATACTGGGTAACATCCCATTGCATGATTGCACAACAATATTAACGAGATAAATAAATTTTGGGCGATGTTGGGGGTCCAAACACCTGGAAAACTCCTATACCGTCCCGTGTCCCTGATGCTGATTTTTAAGTTTGGAGCTGTCTGGAAAAAATTGTTTCAATTAAAATGATTCGATGTAATTTTTTTCTAAAACTGGAACTATTCTTTTATAAAAATATGTAGCTAAAAATTAACCTGTACACATTTTTAGGGTTGTTATTATTTTTTAAACTCTGCCCCTGGGTTTTAGATTCCTTACCATCCCTCTTCTAAAATTATACAGGAAATCACTTCAGATGCAGCCACAGAATTTTTTTCAAGTTTTTTCTCATGCAGCAGTATGCTAGAAAAATAATGTATAAAATTCATTGGCAGAAAATTTACTGTAGAATTTAAATCAGCATTTAAATATCAATTTCAAGCATCATTGCTTTATTAGTAGTCTCACCTTCCCCAAGGTTTATTCCTGTACTTTTCGAGGTAAATTAAAAAAATAATAATAATTTAATCCAATGTTAACAACTGTTTCTAAAAATCAATGAACATTGTGGCTATCACTTAGTCTTAACATGATTTCCCTAAAAATAGGTGGTAATTTTCCTTACCGTTCCATCCTTACCGTCACTTTTTTACCATTTCGTCCCTTTCTTTCCAATACCCTCCCCCCCCCCCTTTTTTTTTAACTTGCCGTCCCGTCTTTAACACACCTTAAGACAATGTTATACAAAAAGTCTGTGTTAAAAGTACTACATTGTTATTATTTCTTATTTGAATGTCCTGTGGGTACTATGCAAAATCATTATAAATAAAAATTCAGTAGAAAATAAAAAGCTATAGCGGAAAAATGGTAAGGAAAATTAAACTCGCAAGTTTAACTTTAACCTCAGTTAAATAAAAACATTTTCGATGCTGACCATTTTTTCTTTATTTTGAATCATTAAGGCATTCGTCTATCAGATTAAAATGTTATTTTAGCAAGTTTAATTTTGTCAGATTTTTTTCCCAAAAGTCAAAAGATTGTGAGAATGCCCCATATACTCCTCCTTCTACTAAATGCATAGAACATTCCAACGGATATGATTTACTGATATCATGTGTTACTCGAAATCAACATAAAAGTTCTGCTTTTCCGAAGGTATTCAGTTCCACGCTTAAGAATAAAATCTCTGAAGACATTCATAAAATCTATTACGCCGATAAGTCTTCAACTCGCTACAGATAGCTTCAATAGAGTTTTTAGACTGATTTATTTTAAATCAGCTTTGCAGAACACATTCCTCTCTCCCTGTATAACTATTGTAACAAGTGCAATTTTTCTGTCAATGATTTCTGGAAAAGATGGCCAAATATAATGTTCGACATTGTTCCTTCAACAAAATTTCTGCTACAAATGTAAATAAGTGTGAGTTGTAAAATTTCTGCTTTCAACGAATGCGAAAGAATAGAGCCCAATAAAACGCTTTTTATAGGAAAACCTTCGATCTCCAGCCTAACCATTATGTATTTTTACAATATTACCTCCACTTTATTTAAACTTGAAAAAAATAAACATGCATGGCAAGAGGCTTCACAAAATTACTCTTGAAGATAGCTATTTGAATCTAATTTGTATCACAAAATTATTCAAATTCTAGCTGTATTAAAGTATTTTCTAATAAAAAAAAAAACTAACATATTTTGCACATGTAACATGAGTTGTATCCCGGATACAGAAATTTACACAGATCGCTCAATGACATATAAAGTAAAAATGTAGCCCTTTTGTGTTTTTACAAATTATTTTTTTACGATTTCAAAGAAAGTGAAGGTAATGTTTTAGAATTGCATTTTTCAAGCATAATTATTAGCGATCAAAGAAGTCTTTTACTGGTCTCATAATTAACTACATGCAGAATTTCGGATTTATACAGAGAAACTCTCTGGAGTCCAAACAACAAACTCAGAACTTGTGTACCACTGATGGATAACTTATAACTGAGTAAAAGTGCTTGGTAAAATCCTTCTGTCGTTTGCCGTAACGATTCCGACAATTTATCACATGATGCCGCAGGAAAATTGACAGTAAGTACAGGGAGTTGCGAACAGTAACAATATTGATGGTCTTATCCAAAATGAAACTGGTACATGAAACTTGCCAAAATGATTCATTTACTGGTAAATGAAATGGTACTGGTACATGAAATACTGGTACATGAAATACTGGTACATGAAACTTGCCAAAAATGTGCCACAAACGATCAGCGTAAACAAATATTGCGAGAAAACTACAAAAGCCATGACACTTGTGGTTGTTAGGAATAAAAGCTGATCTCAAGCTGCCCACAATTGTTTATTTATTTGTCATCATAAATGTAAATTTGATAAAGCCAGCCACACTCATGCCAACAATGAGCATCATTAATGAATGCAAGCTAAAAGTAAGCCACATTCTTCCCTATATTTGTTCTCTTGATAAACTAGCCTACAGATGGCCAGAATTATATTGTAGTCGGCTTATCTGAAAAGTTGAGCAATTAAGGCCCATTGTTACTCCTTTATAAGGATTCAAATTTGCTTTTTTTAAAGCTATTTCGATTAACTTTAGAATCCAAAGTCACTTTTTATGTAAATTTTGTCTGAAAACTGTTCTAATATTTTATGTAAAATTTGAATAGTCTATTCAGAAATTTTTTAAATGTTAATCTAGTATTTCAATCTTTTAATAAATGTGCTTTGTTTAATTCTAATAAGAAATGCTCATAGCACCAGCCTCACTTGTACAGATGTTTTATTTTATCACTATAATCAATTTCAGTTGAAACTACAATAGTTTAAAGTGCCATTTATTTAAAAAAAGGAATAAATTAAAACGTCGAAATACTATAAATCTACTAAATAACGTACGTTTCAGTTTTTGTATGCCATATTTTAAATATATAAATAAAAGGAAATCATAAACGTAGTAAATTTAGATCCCAAATTGAACCAAAACTACTTTTAAAAAATATGTCCAAATTGAGGCCAAATTGGGCTTCATCTAGTCATCTTCTTTGCTCAAAACCAATTTCAAAGTTGCTGTTCGAGTAGTTTTATAGGGGCAGTTCAGTAAGATATATACTGTAAAGTTAATGTTAAGAAAATATTGAATATTGAAAATTTTCATTTTATTAGTCATGATTAAAAATTACGATGGACAAAAACTCCTGATATAAAATGTAAAAAATTATAAATACGTTTCTGTCCATTTTCTTAATTATACAATACTTACTAAAATTTAAAATGAATGATAATGCAACATTAAAGACATTTTATTTAAAGAATATCAATTAAAGAAAGTAAAAACTTACTTGCTGAAAATTATCAAATTTTAATTAATAAATAACCTTCAGACAAAAGTTTTTAATTTGCATTATCGATGAGTGTTAAATAAGCATCGAAAATGCAGTCTTTTTAATAAATTTAGACAAAAGATTCAAATGTCTGTTTTAATTAAGACATAATTCTAACTTAGTGTCAACAAAGACTCCCGACAGAAACCAATAATTAATCCAGAATACATATCAATTTCGTAACTCTATTCATAATTTCCATTTCACTGGTTTTTATCACCCTTTAAGGAAATGTGACAAGCGTATTTCCTTTCATAATACTATCTAAGATGATATTCTCTTAATAATTATATCGGCCGTAAAACTCGATTAAATTTTTTTTGTATATCTAACCTGTTTCTCAAATCCTTTCTTAAAACATTTCATTTAATCTACGTATTAAATTAATTGCTTCAAAACTTTTTCATTTTTGAAATTTTTTTTTACCCGTATCCGCCCATATCTTTTAAGCGACAGTTACATTTGAAATTCAGAACATATAATTTAAATAGTAATTAAAGTAATGTTTTTCCAAAAATGTGCAATAGATTATTTTTCTTAAAACATAATATTTTATTAAAATACAAAATTATGTATACTATAATAAATAAATAAATAAATAAATGGGATTTAAAAAGGGTTTTCTTATCTTTAAGTGTGTAACATTAACACAGTGCTGTTCGCAAGAAAAAGTCTGCTAAAGCGCTTAAAGTGTTTAAGATGCACATGAAATTAAAAAGTCATAGTTTACTGGAGAAATAATTTCTTTTTTTTTTAATATCAGGTTGGCTAAAATGTTCAGGGAAATTTTTAATGTACTACTCACCAGAATTTGTATCGTATATGGTGGTCGTGCTATAAATGCCGAGCTTTATTGCCAGCAGTTGGATCGCGTCTACGACAAATTGGTGCAGAAGTATCCAAGATTGGTCCGCCGAGAGAGCGCTTTGTTTCTGCAGGACAATGCTGAACCGCACGTGGCACAGAAGACCAAAGACAAGTTTGTACAGTTGGACGCCGTAGAAATTCTTCCACACCCCGCCTACAGTCCAGACGTGGCTCTATCCGATTATGGCATCTTTCGATCAATGCAACACTTATTCAAGGCCCGTCGATTTGAATCTTTAATGAAGTTGAAGAAGCATGTCAAGAGTTTTTCGATTCCAAGGAGCCGCCATGGTATTTCCAGCAAATCCGGAATCCGACAGAACGATGGCAGAAAGTCGTGGACTATGATGGTCTCTACTTTGAAGAACAGTCCTTGTTGTTTTTGTTGTTAATTTGCGCATAACAACGCAACTTTCAAAAATTTCACAGAACTTTTTGCTCAAACTAGTATTTCAAGTTGTTTTTTGCATTTAATACAATGCATTGTAATCCAAACTTTCAGATTGTTAAAATTTTCTTTAATTAAATTTTATTTTACCAGGTAAATTCATGATTTCACATTGGATAACTATACCGCCAAGTAAATATTTCAATTCAAATTTATATTGTATGTGCTACACATGACTTTTTATTATTTCATATTTACTAGTATATTTTTGTATAATTTATAAAATAAATAATATATCAGTCTGTACCGCAGCCAGATGTTTTTGTGCGCGATGTTGCATTTTTATATAGAAATTGAATACATATTTAACTTTAATATTAAGTTCTATTTTCAACTAAAAAAAAATAATATTAATCTTTAAAAATTTAAAAATAATATCTAATTTATCATAGATGCAGTGGTGGCCAAAATTGTGGGCTTATTTTGAAATTTTCATGTTTTATTATGTGTGCTTATAGAATATATTAATTTTCAATTAAATACAAATGTTTACATATCCAATTCACGCAAATTTAATGTATAATTTAATTTAAAAAAAAACAGTATTAAAGTATGTGCATTACAAAAAAAAAAAGTTACACTTACTTTAGTCTATAATACAAATACAATTAGTCAGGAATGCTGAAGTGTATTATAATAAAAGCTTCCTAGCCAATCACAATAACTGTTCTGAGAACCAATCGAATGTCAGAAACTAAACTGTAGTATGTTTTGATTTGAAAAAGTGGTATGTTGCTATAATGAACTTTGCAAATGGGTGAATACTAGTGTAACTAAATAGAATAATATATTTTAAAAATAACTTTATACTTTTTCTTTGAGCAAATAATTTAAAATAATGTTATCAACAACAAGAACTAATTAAACACCTACAAAAAGAAGCAGAATTGTCACATTGAGAGGAAATGATCTCTCTTATGCTGAAATTAATAGATTGGTGGATCAGTCACTTTATCTGGCGTACTTAAGTTGTGCTTACCTTATGAAGAAACTAAATCAGTGTTAAATAAGGCAAGATCAGGCCGAAAAAAATGCACAAGTGCTACTGGCAATAGAAAGATAAAATTATATGCCTGCCTCAAAGATAGAAGCATTTTATCAGGTGATGTTAGATTCGAAATAAATGCAATGGCTATTTCATTTAGTTGAAGAACAATAAGGAGAAGATTAGCAGGTTTTGGACTGAAAGGTAGAATTCCGAGGAAAAAGAAAAAAAAACATTTTTAAACCTTCATCAACGCGTTCAGTTCAAACATTCGCGTTCAAACGAGTTCAGTGTGCAAAAGAACACATTAATTGGTCAGAAAATCTGTGAAAAGAAGTAATCTGGAGCGATTAGATTAAAATATCGCTCTTTGGTTGTGATGGGCAAAAATATGTGAGACATAGAGTACGGGAAGAGCTGCATCCTGATTGCATTGAAGCAACTACAAAGAAGCAACCAAATCTCATGATTTGGACCTTATATCTGCAGATGGTGTGGCCGAATTCAAGTGATTGATAGCATTCTGAATGCAAACAAGTAATATAAAAAATTTTGTTTTTAAAGTCAATTCCTACTTAGGTCATCAAAGAAAAATTTAATATAATCCTTTAAGCTAACATTAGTTTTTGCCGCATTAAAATATCTCAATTTGTTGATTTTCTATAAGCAAATAGGTTTAGAATGGAAACCTATGGGAATTTGTCGATTAGAGATATCGCCAAGTTGGCGTCACATTTGGCGACTCATTTTGGTCGCCAAATTTGGTGATATATCGCCATATTGACGACAAACTTGGCGGTATTTGGCGACATAACAGGGTCCCCCCTATGGTAACCCCCCTTATAGATATGAAGATGCATTAAATGCTTCAATAACCAATGGCCGCCATTTTGTCTCCCATATAAAACTAAAACTAATTAATTAAAATTGAATTAATGAATTAATATTTGAAAAATCTGTATTAACATCAACTGTCATCCAGTACAAGTTTAAAAAAAAATTATTTCAACTTGATAGGATGAATAAAAAGTATTTTATTAACGATTGAAAATTTGAACAAGATATATATATAAATAAGTAAATAAATAAATAAATTTAGGGAGAGTGTGAACTAATAGTAGGAATTGAAAAAATACATCGAAACTGTCCTGAAACCAAAATTTATACATTCCATCAGGGATCTCTTCCCGATAAAGCACCATTTATCTTTCAGCAAGATTCACCTCCATGCCATACGGCAAAAATATAAAAATAATGGTTTAAAAAAAGCATAAAATTATTACCTTGAACGGGAAACAAGCCTGATCTGTATCCTATAGAAAATTTGTGGCGACGTTTGAAAATCCTTGTACAAAACTAACGTTCATCTAATAAAACGCAACTTATGGAAGCTATAATTGATTCTTGGTATCATGTGATTAAAAAGCATGAACTCCATACACTAGTTCTATCAAAGAAAAGATGCTGTGTAACTATAATAAAAAACAAGGGTTATCCTACCCAATATTGAATGCGTAAGTGTAACTTTAAAATACAATGAAATATAAGATAGATCTTATATTTTGTGAGCGTAAATTTTTGTAATGCAGATATTTAATTATGTTTCTTTTATTAAATTCTACATTAAATTTCCTGAACTTTGATATTCAAACATTTGTATTTAAGTGAAATTTATTATATACTTCAAGCACACAAAGTTATAAAACATGAAAATTAAAAAAAAATATCCACTTTTTTTGCCACCACTGTAAATGTCTTTTTTAATACACTTTTGCTTCACGCGTATATAACTTAAAAGAAAGAAAATAAAAACACATTGTTAGTCATGGATCGATGAACAGCAGAAATCTACAGACTAAATCATCTCCTTAATAACAAAAATATTGCACATTTATGTTTGAGTTTTGAGTAAAATCTCAATATTTTGAGGTTTTACATTTGTCTCTTATATTCTAATTTAATTTCAATAAACATAACACATTTTGTATAATGTAATTAGTATTATTTTATAGTTATCATAAAGATAAAAACATTCTGAATTAAATCTTAAAAAATTATCCTATTAATTTATTTTGTAACTGAAAATTTGCCATTTTTATACACTGGATTCCAAAAGTTAAGGTGCAGAGACCGGATGCTTTCGATTGTACACGGTTTGTTGAATATCTACCAAAATTATTGGCGAATTATTCTTGAACTTCTGGGATTAAATGAACATGTTTGAGTTCATAATTGTTGCCAAAGGTTTGGTCGGGAGGACAATTAGGGGACAATAATAAATTGAATAATAAAATAATATTTGCAATCACCTACGTAACAGAAAATGCTGAAAATGGTTTGTCACTGTGTTAAATGACTATTTGTGTCCTATTTAACGCTTGTGTGCATTTGTGTAAGCATAAAACTTATATTTGTGAAGATGATGTTTTGTCTGTGAAAAATTCAAAAGATTTTTGTTTATAGAATAAAAGTTTTCAATCAAATTTAACACAACTTTCCGAAAATCTGACAAAGAACAGTAGCAATAGTTTATTGCAATTAAAACATGAATGTATAGAATATTTGTTGAGATATGGGCATTTGTAAGAAATAATTTTTAACTGCGCAAGCGTGGAAGATTATAAAACTTTTATTTTATAATTTGCTTTTCAGCTATTTACTGTAACGTATATAAAACGTACAGCCAAATATCATGAAAATTCACAAAGATAAGGGTGATGTAGTGAGTTGCTTTTTAAAAATAGCTTTATTATAAGGGATTCTCCACAACTTTTCAATCTGCTCACTATATCTTTCTGCGTTTTCACAGCATTTGACTGGATATTTTATAGAAGTTGCACAAAATAGCTGATACAAAATTCTGAAATAAAAATTTTAAAATCTTCCACACATGCACAACTAAAAATTACTTCATACAAATTCCCATATGTCATCACATATTGAATATATCTTTTTTAATTGTAGTATACGGTTGTTACTGTTTTTTGTTAGGTTTTTGGAAAATTGTGTTAAATTTGGTTGAAACTCTGTATGCTATATGCAAAAAACTTTTGAATTTTTCAGAAACACAATAACATCTCTACGAATATGCGTACTATGCTTACACAAATGCACGCAAACGTTAAACAAAACTCAAATATTCATTTAACATAGTGACAAGCCATTTTCAGCATTTTTGTTACTTAGGTAATCCCAAATATTATTTTATTATTAAATTGATTATAAGACTCCCAACTGTCTTCCTGACTAAATCTTCATCTGAAAATATGAAATGAAACATGTTCTTTACATCCCGGAAGTTCAAGAACAATTCGCCAATTATTTTGATAGATATTCGACAAACACTGTACAATCAGAAGCATCCAGCCCCAGTTTCTTAAATTTTGTAGGCTAGCGTATTATTGAATTGTTTCAAGTTCTATTTTCGTTAGACAATAATTAAAAGTCATTAATAATAGACCTCATGTTATACACAAAACCATTTATCAATATAATTTTATTTAACATCAACTCACTTTTTTTTATTACTCATATTTTCCGAAAATTATGCCTATACAAAAACTACGGAAATTCACAAAAATCTAACTGGAATGAATCCTTTATTTTTAAAACTATTAACTTCTTAAAAATTAATCGAAATCACAATTATAATTACTATTTTATACCATGAATTTTTCATATTACAATCAACATATTTCGTCATTTAATGCAGTAATAGCTTAAGACTATTCTCGACTGCTCTGCTCAACAAGCGCTTTCTGACACATTTACAAATTCCTTTTTTAACTGATTTAAAGTACGGAACTTAAATATTTTCTTCGAGCCATAGAAAGTGATGTATGATAAACAGAGTGATGTCATAAAATAAATGGAACTGCAATTAATAATAATAATACATATTTTCTCTAACTAAATTCCATCCAAAAAACTGCTGCTACTACTTCTACTTTCAATTCGTAATTATTGGCTATCTTATTTTCAAAACATAGTGATGTATTTCTGTAAATAAACAACATTTAATTATTAGGGTATTCTCTGATGATGAGATAGAAGACTTAAAAGTACTGAGAAGTTTTAAATAAAATGTATATTTAAAACTTATAACATCTTTTTCATTACTTTAGTCGCATTTTAAGTAAGATTATGGACTTTTTTATGTTCACATTATATATATTATATATTTTTTTTAATTCAAATTTTACGTGATGTTTGGCATTGGGAGCATAAAAAATAAAGTAATTGGCGAAATGTCTTTATGCATTCAAAGAAGAATCAATCCAACTCCAATAGCAAGTTTTAATTTTATTTTTAGAATTAAAGATTCCATTTTGCCTTTAAACACATAATTATTTTGTGTTTGTTCTCTTCCAGAAAATTTTAAGTTATTATTATTTTTTAAATATATGTCATAATTGCCATTATATGCATTTCTTTAAAAATAACTAGTAGGCTAAAAGTTGATTTTATTTTTCCAAATAAATACATGGATAACAAAATAAAAATTATATAAAAAAAGTATAGAGGAAAAATTTTTGTTTTCTGTAACCGAAGCAAATTTTTTATCATGAGAGTTATCTTATTACTGGCTACTTTAAGGTTGAAAACACAAATAAATTTATGTCCATAGAAATTTGTAAATGATACGTAAATGTAAATTCATCGTGATTGTAATGTACGTAATTCATTAATGTAAATTAATTGATGTGGAAAAGAGAATGTATAAATAAGTATTACAAATGTAATGAAAATGTTAAATGCAAAATAATTTATTGAAGTACTTTAACATATATATTAAGATTAATGATGATAAATATTGCGTTTTTACCCGTACACAATTTTAAGAATTTTAAAGTTAAAATTACCATAATTTAAAATTAAATTTTAAAAGCCCTATATGATACATTTAGTTGTTTAATAAGTAAGAAATTTCTATCTGTTAAAAATTAAACATCATTCATTCTTAAAATAACCTAAATTAGACTAGGACTTCCCTCAGAGGGATTAGTCTGAGCGATATTACTGCGAACATAGATTTAATAATAACATGTGGGAGCAAAGAAAATGAGATGTTATATTTAATTGTCCATATACTGCGAAAAATTGAAATGATGAAAATAAACGAATTGTAGAATTACAAAATCTTATATATAAATACGTACACACTGTTTAAAAAAATGGGAAATCAAATCATTCAAGCCAGTCATGCATGGATATAAAATTGAAAGTACACAATATATTAAAAGTAAAATAGAAATGAAACACTAATTTACTTATATCGGAATTTTAACTGTATAAAATGATCTCAAGAGCATAATCAGACACTCCGCACCAATTTGAGTAACTTTAAATGACAAATATATGATGTTTAAAAAGAATGGACTATACTTCATATGGCGTGTGCTCCCCCGGAATAGTTAATATTGTACAATATCTGTTTTCCACGGATGCAATGAGGTTGTCGATAACATTTAAGGAATTCTCTTCTCAAAATCTAATATAGTATAAAAGTACCGAATACATCAAAAGTGGCATGCAATGCTTCGTTAGAGCGTGTTTTAGATATGCTTGATCGGATTTAAATGATGAGTGTATGCTGGCCACTACATACGCTGTATTGTTTTGTTTTCAAACATATTCAACACAAGTTGAGCTGTATTTAGCATGTATTAAATAAAAGAAATCGGCAATGATTACAACATAAAGTATGACACAAGATCTGAATATATCGTCTGCATAACTTTTGAGCTGCCAAAGTGTCATTTGAAGTAATTTACAAATCCATACATATTTATTCAGCAAATCATGCAAGCTAACATACGCCAATATGAACCCGATTACAAAATTTCACCAGAATAAGTTAATATTTAAAAAATCTACTAATGATAATTGAGAATATGACCTTACGATAAAATGTCTAGAAAAATGAATCGGATAAAAAATTCATATGATATTTAAAACGGCACTTCCCTCTGTTAGCGGCCTTGGCGAGAGAGAGAAAAGCCTAGAGAAGGAACACTTTAACAAGTACTTTCGGGCAACCTACTCACTGTTTCATACAGGTCTTTATTCAATATTTACACAATTTATTTAATGCTAGGTGGGTATCTATCAGTTTTGTTGAATTTAAATCGCATGTTTTGCGGAGGAAATGCCGCATTATGAAATATTTAAAGTTGCTGTACCTAATAATTCCAAATTAATGGTAATTGAGATCGCTTTCCGTTAATTTCATCTTTTTAAATTTTAAATTTTTTAGAAACCATTCATAGGCAATTGTATATTTTAAATCTAACCCGAAGCAACATTTCAAGATTTTGGGCTCAGCAGTAACAGAGAAATAGAAAATTTTTGAAAGTTTTTTGTTTCTGCACTATATAGCGACTGCATATAGCGACTGCATATAGCACTGCATATAGCGACATTTTTAGAAATTGTTCCATTGCGAGAATTTACGTCATGATAAATACAGCCATGTCAATTTTCATGTTTATATTCCTAACAGTTTCATGTTCTTCGTTACTTAGATCATCTTTAGATCTTTTTCCGCGTTTTTTAGTCTTTCTATTTTTTAGAATTCGTTCTACAACGAGCATTTACATCTTATTAATTACTACCATGCCAAAGTTCTAGTTTCTAACCCCAACAGTATCCCAAAAATTTCAGTATTCCAAATAAATCATAGTTTAGAACTTTTCTAGTAATTTTTACGTTTATCCGTCAAATTGAACCTTTTAGAGAGCGTTCATTCCGAGTATTCACATCTTAAAAGTAACTACCGCACCAAATTTAAAGTTTCTAACCCAATCAATATCACAGAAATCACAATTTTAGAACTTTTTTGCTCCTGCAGCGATGTAGGTTCTTGCACTGACATAAAATAGTCTTTTTTTTTCGGAGCAGAGATGGCCACCAACATTTTTTTAAGTTGGATATGTAGTTTCAGAGATAACACCTCACAAACGTACAAGCATTAATAATATTATATACTTTATAATATTATAACGCTTTATATTATTAGCATTAGATGTACAGATACAAAAGCCATTTATCTGTTACAAACTAAAGTGCCGGCGTTGCCCAGAATTTGAAGGATGTTTGTTATGAAAAATCAATTTCAAAATTTAACATACAACACAAAGCAAACATTAAAAATAGCAGTCGAAATGTTGTTGAATGAATCATATAAAAACGCTACATAAAAAAGTATAAATGTATATAACAGACGCAAAAGAATACAGCTATAAATGAACTTATTTCAGTTTATAATTGGAGCAATAATGTTAAAATACGCCAATATTTCCCTAATCGGGTTTTTATCATGCTTCAATACATTTTTCACACTCATATGATGCTATGCTATATCCACCATGCCCTTTATATTTCCAATATGACGTAATATTTTCCTCTTTCACGTGGAAACCTTGAAATAGAAAAGTTATGAACTTATATTCACTTTCATTTAAATTCGTCAAACCATTTATTTCATTTTCATATTTCACGTGAATATCTTGCAATAGAAAAGTTATGACGTAATATTCACCTTTTTTTTTTTTAATTCGGCAAACTATTTATTTCATTTTCATTTTTCACGTGGAAATCTTGCAGTAGAAAATTAATTGTTGTAGTAATAATTTTATTGTTTTTTTTAATTGTTGGCAACTGCTATAACGAAAAATGTTTAAATTTGATAAGAAATTGCTGTTAAATTGGTGGTTTTTTATTAATAAAAAATTAACTATAAGTTATTTCGATTCCGGATTACTTTAGTTGTCTCGGCCATGTTTTAATACACTTGTACGTATCTCTTCACAATTTTGGCTTCCAAATTGTGGATTTTTTATAGAATTACAAACAGACAGATAGACAAGTTTTCATTTTTATATATCTCTCTATTCTATAAAAAGTAACTAACGCTCTCACCGCCGCCGGTTTTGAATTTTTTGTGACCGGAGGTCTTTCTTCGTTAATATTAAGAAAACTATTGCATACAAATATATGAAAATCGGTGGTATTATAGCGAAATGTTTGATCAACACACTAATGCATACAGTTTTCAAATCTAAGAATTATTTTAAGAGATATTTAATGCTAAAGTTGGACAAAATCGTTCCATTAAAAAATATTTATAAGAGAAAAAGCTATACATGGGAATTTAATCATTTTTAGATCATTTAATTCAATAGAAGATCCCGGTCTGCAGATTTCATTAATTTTTTTATTTTGACTCATTTTTTGAGGTTTTATTTCTATTCTAAATTCAAATATTCAGCATTTTGACAGATATTTTTTACATATTTTAGAAAATGGTATTAATTTAAACTGTTGCCAACTGTATAAACAGCGCAAACAATAATGTTTGCTTCAAATAAAAAAAAAAGTATTTACACGTTACTATTATAAACAGAAAAAAACCTTCAAATTGGAATTAAATAATTAGGTATAAAAAGCAGGCACTTATTGGAAATTACGCCATAAAAACTATATTTACATGTGGATTTTAAAAGAGAAAGGATATTGTAAAATAAATTCATTAACATGCGTTAGAAATCTGAAATAGAACAAATTACGTCACATTACACTTATTATGCAAAATGAACAAAAAATAGTATTGCAAAACAGTTTAAATTTAAAAATTGCGCGAGACAAAATGTTAGAGGTTAAATATTAGATTTTTTCAAAATTTTATTATTTGTCGTTTGATGTGAGGTGTTCAGCTATAAGTATGCAAATTTTTGTTTCCAACATAATTAGGGGCTGAGTTAGAAAAATTGCTTTAAATACACAAGTTAGAGCCCAGAGTGTTAAATAATAGACTTTTTCAAAATTTTATTATTTGTCGTTTGATGTGAGGTGTTCAGCTATAAGTATGCAAAATTTCATGTCTCCGACTTAATTAGGGGCTGAGTTAGAAAAGTTGCTTAAAATGCAGAAGTTAGAGACTGGAGGGTTAAATATGACTTTTTCAAAATTTTATGATTTATCATGTTATCGCAAGTGTTCAGCTATAAGTATGCAAACTTTCAAGTCTCCAACTTAGTTAGGGGATGAGTTAGAAAAATTGCTTAAAATACATAAGTTAGAGCCCAGAGGGTTAAATATTAGACATTTTTAAAAATTTTATTATTTGTCATTTGATGTGAGGATTTCAGCTATAAGTATGAGAAATTTCATGTCTCCAACTTAATTAGGGGCTGAGTTAGAAAAATTGTTTAAAATACATAAGTTAGAGCCCAGAGGGTTAAATATTAAACTTTTTCAAAATTTTATTATTTGTCGTTTGATGTGAGGTGTTCAGCTATAAGTATGCAAAATGGCAAAATGTCATGTCTCCAACTTAATTAGGGGCTGAGTTAGAAAAATTGCTTAAAATACAGAAGTTAGAGACCGGAGGGTTAAATATGACTGTTTCAAAATTTTATGATTTATCGTATTATCGCAAGTGTTCAGCTATAAGTATGCAAACTTTCATGTCTCCAACTTAATTAGGGGCTGAGTTAGAAAAATTGCTTTAAATACACAAGTTAGAGCCCAGAGGGTTAAATATTAATTCTTTTTCAAAATTTTATTATTTGTCGTTTGATGTGGGATGTTCAGCTATAAGTATGCAAAATTTCATGTCTCCAACTTAATTAAATTAGGGGCTGAGTTAGAAAAATTGCTTAAAATACACAAGTTAGAGACCAGAGGGTTAAATATTAGACTTTTCTCAAATTTTATTATTTGCCGTTTGATGTGTGGTGTTCAGCTATAAGTATGCAAATTTTCAAGTCTCCGACATATATAGTTTCTGAGAACGGGCTCTGTGACAGACGGACAAACAGACAGACAAAGGAGTGAGACAGGTAGGGTTTCGTTAGATGAACGAAACTCTAAAAACATGCTGCGGATGACTGTAACAACATCCTAAAATTACATTACCATCAGCGATCTACCAATCCCGAATTTAGTTTATATTCGTTTCATATATTCTTATTCTTTTGTGCGGTCCTGTAAAATAATTATCAATATTATATACAGTAAAACCTCTGAATAGCGGACACCCCGAGAATGCAGAATTTGTCCTCTATTTAGAGGTGACCGCTACTGAGAGTAAAACATGTACAGTTATTTAAGAGTTGGTAATCGAAAAAATGTCCGCTAAATAGAGGTATCCGCTAATCGGGTGTGTCCGCTATGGAGGTTTTACCAGTAAAACTTCTGAATAGCAAACACCTCGGGAGGGCAGAATTTGTCCTCTATTTGGAGGTGTCCGCTACTGAGAGTAAAAAATGTACAGTTATTTAATGGTTGGTAATCGAAAAAATGGCCGCTAAATAGAGGTGTCCACTAATCGGGTGTGTCCGTTATGGAGGTTTTACTGCATAATTATATCATCCTTTACAAGAAAATTGCATGCTGTATGATAGACAGACAGACATCCAGAGAAAGATAACCTCCCGGATCAATAAACACTCATGTCTTTTGTTTTAATCATCCACAATTTTATGTCATACAACATGCCAGATTTTATACAACAGGCTAAAAACGGTCACCGTGGTACGGAATACTGTATTATTATTTGTTTGCCCACCGAAACTGGTTGTCACGGGTTGTTGCAAGGTTTGTGATCACGTGGTTGAAACTGATCTATTCAATATTACTGTGTGCGTTAATTTTTTTTCATTTGCTCCATGTGTTCAAACCAGTTGTCTACGAAAACATCAACCGGTGAAAGTGACGCACACCAAATTTCTGTGACGTATGCAGATAAACTGTGCTTTTTTAAGAGTTTTTTCTATATAATTTTTAAACGGTTTGGAACTTATTTTTCATAGTAAGTGCATTCAGTAGGCGACCCTCATAGGTACCTTCTGGTGCAATCAGAAACGAAATCCGGCAAATATTTTTTGAGTTATGCTTGACGAAAGGTTTTTATTAGGCTTTTTTTTTGTAGGACATGGCGTTAATATCCATCGTAGTAGTAAAGTGTCAGGACAGTAATATTTCGCTGAGTATTAGCCCTCGCTTCGCTCAGACAATTATTAAAATTTTCAAACAGAAATAGCGACAAAATGTTATAAAGAAAAAAAGAAACTTCTATATTATTATCAAGCAATTCAATTCATAAAATTTATGTTTTTTGTTTTTTTTTTTTTAATAAAATTCTATTTTAAAATAAAGATCGAACGTCTAATTGCGAAACGTCAGTAAAGGCTTGCTATGGAGACACGAATCATTTTCGGTTTCCGCCTGTTAGTTAGCTAGTTGGTTAGTCTGTTTGTTCAGCGATAACTGCCGTAAAAACCATCCGATTATGTGAACGTGTTGGTGAAGCACTCACATTTAGCTGTATCTGGGAGCACGGCAGTGCGTCCGCCAAGTTCGCACAAGCCGTAAGCTACCTTTTCCTGAAAACTTTCGGCATACTTTTCACCCCTTCATAACGTCGTTTTAAGGAGAGGTATAGAAATTTTTCTTTTATACGCATGTTTGTATGATCAAACTGAACTAAGGTTGCACGATTTCATGTTTCTGTATTTCGTAGTTTTCGAAATATTAAATTCCGAAAAAGCGCTTTTTTGTCACTGACTCACTTCGCATCATCAAATAACTAAGGTACTTCTAGAAGTCGTAGAATAATGAAATCTCACAAGTAAGTCGGTTTTGCAGCACAATTAACCACAAAAATCTGAAAACACAGAATTTCCGCCTCTAAATCCTTCAAACAGGAGGTGTTGATTTGGCCGTAAACAGGTCCTAACACATTCAATTGTGCCAATGTTGGTCGCCAAAACTCGATTACAGAGTTTTGAAGGGGTCACGTAATTTCAAGCAGAATAAAATTTTATATATATGCTTTTCCAAAGATGTTTGTTAAATAGAAAAAATGAATATAACCTAAAAATTTTAATCAGTATAGGTTATGATATATTTACGATATTAAAACATTTAACAAATATAACCGCAATTCGGTACGTTTCCGATATAGCAGCCTTGGCGAAATAGAGAAAATAGCCTTGACGAGAAAAGAAATTTGATAAATAACGTATTTTCTGGCAACCTATTTACTGTGTCATATACACAAGCAATTTTTTCCATATGTATACAATTTATTTAATGTAAGGAACCCGTTTATTTATATTTATATACCAACATAAATAATTTGGGCACAGATGTCATATTCGCCCCATATTGGCGCGATTTTTTTTTTGACGCCAATGTCATATACGTAATCTATACTTAAGCGGCGCCAAAGTGTCGTTATTTTGCTTGATATGGTAACCCGGATGTTGTTGTTTATGCTGTTGATGTTTTCGCCAAATCGGCGTCGGAAAAAAATCGCGCCAATATGGGGCGAATATGACATCTGTGCCATAATTTGTATATAAAAAACAATATTTTATACATGTATAAATAAAATGTTTATATGTATATAAAAAACATAAAAGTTCATCAGGTTCGTTTTAATAGTTGTTTATATAATTTTGCATCATTTGACAGTTTCTGAAGTCCGAATTGCGCCAAGATTAAAAAAAAAGCCAAGGTCCCTATAGTGGAAAAATATCCTAATTCTCACATGAAAGTTAAAAAACCTCCTTTTAATTAAATGTAATGTGTAACTAATAAAGCTGTCTTTAACGATGCGCGACAGCGTCCGAAGACCGCTGCTAATGTTGTTATATTGCATTATTAGCCAACTTACTGGTAATCTTAAATCTGTAAAAGAAAGATTATAGTTATAGATAATATATGTTGGTCGCCAAAACCCGATTACAGAAAATTAGCCTGAGTTATAAAGGTGTTACATGATTTCAAGCTGAATGAATTTTTATATGCTTTTATAAAAATCTTAATAAGGCAAATCTTTCAGTTTATCTGTCCATCTTTCTATTTTTTACTACCTTTAAACAAATTTTATTAAAGACCGGGAAGCGTCTGCACAAATCACCACCTCATCGAGTTGACGGCTGAAATTTTAGGTTTAGTTAAAAATCGATTAGCGTATTAAAATGTAACTGGTCTCCCGAGTCATATCTTTGTGGAAATCACCTACAGACACGATTTTACGAGTTAGTTGGTGGATTTTCCATTGTGTTTTCCTGCACCCATTCCTCTGTGTTTCCATACTTTTGGATTCAGGAAAATGCAATAGTAAACATATCAGTCAACCACTAGGTCTTCAGGTGGTTTCTACCAAGATACGACTTAACAGACCAGTTGCACTTTAATATGCAAATCTAGTTTTAACTAATCCTAAAATTTCAGCTGTATACTCGATGAGGCGATGTGCAGACGCCTCCCGGTCTATTATAAATATCGAAATTCTAATCTCAATAGCACTCTGTTCATTCTGGCAAATATCCTTACTATTTATGGAACACTATTCCTTTAAGGTTCCTGTCCCTGCCGGCGAAGACACTCACGAGCTAATGCTAATCCTATGGGGAGGGATTTTTCTAATATCTCGTTTGCATTTCGACGTTTTTAAATAATTTTTTTTGCATTGGATAGCCGAGGTCCGTCTCTACAGCGCATCTTGGTTACTTTTTCGATTTTGGTCGCAGATATTTTTAATAAAGTTACTTTCATTTTCAAAACCGGTTCTGAAAATGAAAGTGTCATTCTAAAAAATATCTGCAACCAAAATCGAAAAAGTAACCAAGGTGAATGTCTTCGCCGGCAGGGACAGGACCCTTAAGTGCGGTTTAGTGATGTTAATGAACTTTATGCCTATGCAGGGGTCGCAGCATATAGGACAAATTTTATTGTTCTTACCAGTAACTTTTATCAATAATCTTCATAGTCCTATTCATGGTCGTCAGTCCTATTGCATATCTTATAAAAATGTCTCTTGACGATTATTGATAAAATATACTGATAGGAACAGTACAATTTGTCCTATATGCTGCGACCTCTGCATATGCATCATACATATTATACATATGCATATAATACGTAATACATTTGCATCATACGTATTATAGGTATGTGTATAATACATAACACATATGCATCATTATAACGTCAGAATAAACAAAACATTTTTTGTCGCTAAATTTGAGAATTGACATGATATGTTACCAAATTTGGCGACACTTCTCTAAATGTCGACAAGCTTGGCGAGTATTTGACGCTAGTGGCTATTTTTCAATGAGTTAATTATTAATGCGAGTCATCTATTTATATTTTTCAGCATATCATCTGAATAGTTAAATGGTATAACGTACAAATATTTCCAAAGTGCCAATAGTTTTGCCACTGCACAAACCTCTGCTGTTGTTATTATATTGTACTGTTATTATACTTACTGTGATTATGTTGTTAATTTTTACTCTGACAAAACTTCTGTATTATATAAAGAGAATTTACGGAAACTATTAAAGCACCGAAACTGCCAGTTCTCCTTATTATTATTATAATTCTATAATATGTAGCCTGTTAATCGTTGTGTACGTTAGAATGAATCTTCTATAATACGGCTCCTCGCATGTTAGTTTTCAGGTTTCGAATAAAATTAGCTTAAATCTTAAAACCATGGCACATTGGCTAACTCTTCAACACGATCAGATGAGAAGAATGGCAGATTTTCTAATGGATCATGGCAGTGAGCCCGTAGACCTTCTATTCTTCCGTAATCGAGCCTATTGAAAAGGTTAACATGAAACAAAAAGATATTAGCATCAATATGCTTTAATGCAAATGCAAATGTTTTTCAAAGGATTTCATAACAACCATTTCACTTGTACCCAGTCGTATCAGTTAAAACACAACAATTGGCAGTGAGTCCAATTAGAAAAGATTACTTAATAGGATTAAAACTTTTCGCAGTAGAGAACGAATCATAACTGATAAGGAAACATGCATAAGTGAGTTAAGAGATATTTGTCGTGAAACATGAAATACATAACAACACAAAATATATGATATGCTTCCATGATCGTAAAGAGTTCTTGATTTCTCTATCAAAAGCTTCCGACTTGGCGAATGAATGGGCAAGTAAATTAAATTATGAATAACAGTAACATGATGCAACGTTTAACATGCAATTAATAGAGTAAACACTGCTTGCTAGAGGCGGCTAGTATTTTAATATAAAAAGAAATAAGTATAAATTTGTAACGCTCAATAAAATAAATTTAGGTATTTTCATGTTAGCCAGGCGCAAGTAGCAAATCGCCAAATACTGTTCCCAACTCCATTTTTCATACTGCATTCATTTCATTTAAAATAGTTGCATTTCCCTCATTTTATTTAATAGAATATTTAACATAGAAATAAATAAATAAATAAATAAGAAATAATAACATAATATTATGTTATTATTTCTTATTGTTCTTTAATTATTCATGTATAATTTCTAATTTACACATGGGAAAAATGAAACTGCTATTGGCGAAAAAACAAAATGCTAAAGAGGAGATTTGCTCTCGGCTAACATAAAAGTACCGAAATTTATTTTATTTTTTATATTAATATAGTTTAGACAAACAAGCTTGAAAAAACATACAAAAAGTACTGATATCCCAACAAAAAGTTTTCGGTTAAAAAAAAAAAAAAAAAGCGCCAAGTTCTCCTTAATGTTTCGGCCAGAAAAAGTAGTGATATCTGAAGTTCGCAAAAGTTAAAAGCCAAACATCCCAAATATTTCATTGAAAATGGCTTCCTGCGACTTGGCCGTTAATGCCTTCAAGAGGGTTTTTCAAATTCTAAAGTATGTACAAATGAACTTTAAGCGAAATCCATATTTTGAGGATTTTAGGCATTTTGTGACACAAAGTAGATAAATAAAATACACATTTAAAGAAAGCATATAAACCACTTCAGTCTATTTAAATGCTTAGAAGTTAAAAATAAGAAAATAACTGTATTCAGAAGATAATATTCCAACAGGATTAATTGCTAAAACACAATTAGTATTCGCTCTTACCAGTTTAATCCCCTCAAGGGCGGTGGTTTATATTTGGATCATTTCGATTTAATCCCTAAATGGGACATTGACACCAGAATTTTGATTTGGAAATTGTCGTTTTAGTTAGTACGTGCAGAAGAGTCAACTTATTTTCAAATACATTTGTTTGTAAATTCCGGTGTCATTCATTCATTTCAGTATTTTATTAATAGAAGTGTTTTGCCCCTGAAAGGGTTAAAGCAAATAAGTGTATTCTAAGGTTATTGCAATACCTCTTAATATATGCAAACAAACTATAATATATGTTCAAATGAAAAAAATCTCTTTCGTCAATGCACAAGATTTCAATATTATACATTAAAATATAATGTAACACATTATGAGACTTGAAAAAAGTAAATTTTGTTTTATATCTTGGGATTCATGTTAATGACTTTAGGTTTAAGCCGTACAAAATAAATTTCAATTAAACCATAAATGAACTAAATGATTTGTAATCAAAACTAATGTTCGTTGAAACTCAATAGTATTTTTGAGAAATCTTTTACTTGTAATGTCTTCATATGAATTCCCCTCTTTGCATTCTAATATTACATTTAATATTTAAATAAATCATAAATGCGTAATTTACGTTAAATTGAAAATGCTATAGAAGGCATTAACGGCCAAGTCGCAGGAAGCCATTTTCGATGAAAGATTTGGGATGTTTGGCTTTTAACTTTTGCGAACTTCAGATATCACTACTTTTTCTGGTCGAAACATTAAGGAGAACTTGGCGCTTTTTTTTTTTTTTTACCGAAAACTTTTTGTTGGGATATATTTTGTTTTGTTATATTTGGTTCACGCTTTCGAAAAATATAGCGTATTTTACGTTGCGCAATAATGCTTTTCTATTGCAGTTCAGACGATTTTCAAATTTTAATTTGTTGAAAGTAAATGGCTCATAAGATTAAAGGATTTAAATGGTAAATTATGGATGATGAAATTTCCTACAAGAGTCTTACATTAGTCTCATTACTATCAATTTTATCAATACAATTGTCAGAGTTTTAAAATTAGGTTTATAACTTATGGAGGGATTTTATACACGTGTTCCAATGATATAAACCATATACCTCTTTAAATTCATTTATTTTAAATGTGCGTATTTCACATTTTACTTTTTCTTTTATCAGTTACCTATCAATTGTGCTGACCTAAAAATATCGTAAATGTGAACATTTGTGTAGTTGTTTGAAATCAAATAAATTTCAAAAGGGGTGAATTAATGCCTTTTTGTCTTTACATATACGCGGATTATAACCCAGAAATAAAGAAAGAGGGGGTTTTATTTATTTTATTCAAATATTTTGCTTATAAATTCAAAAATCCATTATTATCATAAAGAATAAGTTTACATTTTTCTATATTTCTTTACCATTGGCAATAAAATCAAACCGCGGAATAACAATTTCTACTAAACAGTTAATTTTATTTTGAAATAGTTACACGTGAAAAAAGAAAATTAAATAAGGATATGAATACGACGTAATATTGGAATTAAAACGGAAATACAGAAAGTAGGCGAATTTGACGTCACATATGGAAAATAAAACTAATAAGCTTTTATGCTTAAATAAAAGGGTCTTCAGTTATGATATTACCCCCTTTATGTACTGAATTATGAATTCATGAAAATTTTATCATCTAAAGCATTTCTCGTGAATTGTTTAAACTGCAGTACATAAGCATTCAATACATTTTTGAACGATGAATTAAATTTGAATTTAGAGGGATTTTGTGCAATATTTATAATATATAGAATAGATCCACTGAAATCTTTTATTTTAAATATTTTTCTTATTATTTTGTAGAAATGGGAAATGTACAAATATAATGTTCTTATGATAGAAATAAAGAAATATTTACGAATTGAGAACTCCCCCTCCTCCCCCCCCCCTCAAAATCCAAGCAAGCTAAAAACATGCAAATGCAAAATAAATCTTTTTTTTTTCTTTTTTTTTTTTTGTAACCAATAATGCTTTTGGAACAATAAAAAATATTCTATCTATAACTCATTCTAAGCTGTATTACAATTAAAAGATGTAGTAAATGTATTTTATAACAAGTTATTATAATGGTACTTATAAGTACCGTCCGTAGATAAAGGGTTAATTCTTATTATTTAAAAGCAATAAGTATTAATACCTTACGGTTTATCGTCTGCACACGATTAGCATAAAAGTTTAATTTTTAATTTAAAATTTAAATTAAAAACATTTTAAAAAACTAATACATAGTATCGATAAAAATCAATGTCAAAAACCGTTGTAAGTCTTCGTAAAAACTCAAACAAATGTTGAAATGACATCATTATATCGGAAAATAATTACGTTTATTATTAAACGCTTAAAAATTAACTAGATAGCCTGAAAAATATTTTTGGATGAGCGTTAATTTTTAAAACCACCTCGTTTTAGAAAATATGAATGGAAATTACTTTAATTTCGAAAAGGAAATTACATTGTCGTTCATAAAACCTAAACTTTTAATATGATTACATCAAAATAAATCGTTTTCTGTTCACCAGTATCGAGATTAACGTTCGGAATCTGAGAAACATTTTTTTCATTTTTAGGTGCATTCGTAATTATAGTATATCGTAACGTAACACCTATATTCATCGTTCAGTTCGTCTGTCCGTATATCTGTCTGTCCGTCCGTTTATAACAGTGCAAAAACTACCAGATCGAATCTTTTGAAAAATATACATTCAGTACAATATGCGATGCAAAAAATATTTATAAAAATTTTTATAGCACGAACGCCCCTCATTTGCCACGTTTGATGAGCAATTTCCAACTTTTTTAAATATTTTAAAAATTTCTAGCTTCTTTAAATATTTTTGTTCTGATGGATTTTTGTCATATAGTATTAAGTCATACAGGATGAAAAGAATACATATACAAATTTCACAAATATCACCTAGAATATCTCCAGTAGTAGTATTCTCCTAGCGCTGTTTTTTCGTTTTACGAAGTAAAACGAAAAAAGTACGTCGATTTCAACAATTTTACTCGACCCTCTTTTTTTCATTGGTTACACATTCTTTTTCGCAATTGTTTAAAATAATTGGCATAAAAATTCACATTTTTATGACTGAGGTGTGTCATGGCTTTACAAATAAGAAATTTCTCATTGTGTTCTACAAAATGTGATGAAGAGTTGTTATTATATATGCTTTTAATTACGAAGAGTGAAATGTTTTCTTAATCAATGGATTCATCTTTCTTTTAACGCTACGTGAACAAAATTACGGGTAACAGCTTGAAGTTCATTTAAAAAAAAAAAAAAAATATTCAAATAATCCCGATTAGAAAGATTAAGCAGAATGTTCGGCTGAGGGAAATAAAATATTAACTAATCATAATGAAGGGAACGAATATTTTTTTCCAACTGGATTATATCATATTCAAAGCTGGAGTAGCACAGTTGAAGTTTATTCCAACAGAGCGAAAAATGTCCAGACCAGGGATCGAACCTGGATACTTGGCGTGCCGTGCCAATGCCTTACCTGTTAGGCTATCCGGAGCGATACCTGGCTGACATAATTCACTCTTATTAGTTGGACTTGGCTGCGAACTGCAGCGCTATTTCATTCATCCGAGCTATAACTATAGCATTTACATGATGAAACTACTTCAACACGGAAACTCCTGTATACCATGTAATTAGGTCATAATGAAGGGAACGAATATTTTTTCCAACTGGATTATATCATATTCAAAGCTGGAGTAGCACAGTTGAAGTTTATTCCAACAGAGCGAAAAGGGTAAGGCATTGGCACGGCACGCCAAGTATCCAGGTTCGATCCCTGGTCTGGACATTTTTCGCTCTGTTGGAATAAACTTCAACTGTGCTACTCCAGCTTTGAATATGATATAATCCAGTTGGAAAAAATATTCGTTCCCTTCATTATGACCTAATTACATGGTATACAGGAGTTTCCGTGTTGAAGTAGTTTCATCATGTAAATGCTATAGTTATAGCTCGGATGAATGAAATAGCGCTGCAGTTCGCAGCCAAGTCCAACTAATAAGAGTGAATTATGTCAGCCAGGTATCGCTCCGGATAGCCTAACAGGTAAGGCATTGGCACGGCCCGCCAAGTATCCAGGTTCGATCCCTGGTCTGGACATTTTTCGCTCTGTTGGAATAAACTTCAACTGTGCTACTCCAGCTTTGAATATAATATATTAACTAATCTTTCCTAATTTGATCTGAAATATAGGTTTCGTAAAATATGAACGGTATTTATAACATTATGATTTTAAATTGAATTTGAATACTCTTAAAACGCTATCACAAAAAATAATTTATGACGCCAACTCATGTTTGCTATTTAGTTAACTGGTAGTGACACGATGATGAATGATCACCCATTAGGTTTTAAAGTCTTTAAACATGCCTATTTTTGTATGAATTTAGTAAGTTAATGCTATCGGTTGGATTATTATGTATTTAGATAATATCTTAGGTATAAATATTATAGAATGGCAATCAAAACTAGTTTGCAGAAACAAAAATTGTAAAACATTAGATTTCAAAATTACATGATTCAGTTTACATTTACAAAAGTTTCTTATACATCAGACAGGTGTTTGTTGTTTTGCAGGCAAGTAGGGATATCAGAGTAACGTAAAGTGCTTGTCTAAACTGCTGCTTATCCTTTTAAATCACAGTTAAAAAAAAAAAAAAAAAAAAAAAAAAAAAAAAAAAAGATATAACTATAATCGTTAGCACAATCAATAGAAAATTACAAATGTAAATTAAATGAGACTTCCTGGGGTTCAGGGCACCCCCCCCCCTGAATAAATCTATTATCTAATAAAAAATTACCAGAATAAGTAGCTCCTGAGAATTTCAGAATATCATTACAAAACAATGTGTTTAATTTAACGCTTCTAATATCTGAAAACTGCGAATTATATGTTTTATTCTTATAAATATTTACGTTATTTGAAAACTTTAACTGCGGTTTGTAGGAAATTTAATATTACGCAAAGTGTGTTAAAAAACAATGACCTTCAGAGCTGACGTTGAGGCTCCTGATGTGCAGATTTGCTAGTATATATTTTTTGTTATATTGTATTGTTTTGTTATATATTGCGGAAAAAAATCTTTAATGAATTAGTAAATAATTTAAGAAAAAAAAAAAACATAAGATTCTGTATGAATTAAAAAACATGAATTACCAGTTGTTAACAAATTACATCAATTAATATCTATATATTTTTGTTTTAAAAATTTCAGATGTTTCAGTTATTGAAACTAAATGTGTTTTTGACCTTTTTTTAACTTGAAAAAAAAATCCAGATAAGCGTACCCACAAAAAATTTTAAAAGAAAAGAAAAAAAAGAGGAATCGATTGTGTAGCAATTAATCTCTCGGGTTTCAAAAATACTGTTATTATTTAAAAATATATTATTTTTCATGACGAAATTTTTTATTGTTGATTTTTATAAAGAATGTTTTCTTTACAGTATAAGAAAAAATATACTTAAAAAATAATAAATAAATAAATAATAACCTATTCAAATAAACATTTTGAAGACTGTTTACTTCCGTAAGACTTTTATATTAATACTCTTATAATTCTCTTATATTAAATGGTAACAGAATACAATGTACTTTATTATATTTTAATCCCATTCGCAGTACAATATCAAATGCTGCTTTAACAATATATTACAACATCGTTTTTCATTTAAGTGTTGTTAAAAAACATTCCATACTTGAAGTATTTATTAATTTCTGAAAAGAAGAAGTAATTAGTATAATGTATATATCATTATTTTTTTTAATTCTATCAACACTTTTTTCAATTAAAAAAAATATACACAATTTTTGCAATTTGTCTAGAAAAGGAAGTAGTAAAACATATAGAACCTTGTACTTTTTTAGCAGAAAACTATTTCTAGATTTTATTGAATATTTAAATGCAAGCAAATGTAATCTGAATTATATATTTGCATTTATGCATAATCATTACTCCTGAACTTAATGTCGAATACTAGTAAATGCATACTTAACAATTTAGAAAAATAATTAAAAAAATATATTATTTTATTAATATTTGTGGAATTGAGATTTCAAGATGGAAAAGTTATAGTAGAAAATCGTACGCACATTCATAAGTAAAATACATTTTTTCTTTATCTATAAGTGTTGAAGTTATTTTGAAGCATTAAATATATTGCTAAAGAAATTGTCCTTATTGCTTTAAATAAAGTATGGAATGTAAATAAATACACTCTAAAAAATAAATATACAAATTAGCCACTTTTACATAAGTATATGTGTGGAGTTCTAAAACTGCACTTCTGTCATAAAATTTATAATGTAAACGTTTATCTGTAATTATGTGTGTTTATCAGATTAATGGCTATGTTAATTGCTATACCTACAAAAACTCAAACATGTGTGTAAATGTAGAAAATTGTATGCATTTAACCAAATTTTAGTGTTAATGTAAATTTAAAAATTTTGCATATTATACAAATATCTGTATATTTTATCTATTACACCGAAATATGTGAAAGAATATCGCACAGATATATGCCTAAGAACACAATATTACACAGGAGTATACGTAACAATTTTACGGAGTTGTATGTGTAACAACAGAATATTACACAGAAATATTAGTACCTTTCTCCTTAAAACTGGGAAGCCTAGAACTTTTATTTAACTGCAACAAAAAAAGTCATATAGTTAACCTGTGTTGCATGTAAAATTTTATTAAGCAATAGGGGGCTCGGCCCCTAAGAGCTACGCTCGCCAACCCCCGTTCAGACACCGCAGTTTCTAAAAGCACGCTAATTTGATCGGCTTTAAAAAGATTTTGAAAGATTGAATTATAATTTAAAGAACGGTGGCGATCTCCCTATAAACGGGTTTCTATTCATTTCTCTTTGATTGGGGGAATTTTAAGGAAAAATCAGCTGCTGTTAAAAGATACTGTGGCTGTTTTCCTCTTTGATTAAATAAAACAAGTTAAACATTTCAAAATAAGCTAATATAAAATGAATTAAGTAAACAGAGTCTTTATCTCCCGGTATTTTTTAACAAAGTGAAAAGAAATTTCTTTTAAATAAGACATTTTAAGCGGGCTCTCATGTCAAGCACACAGGTCGTATGTTTGCTGTTCAATAAATAAATAAATAAATCAAAGACATTTTAAATGTATCGTTTTTAATCTCACGCAATTTTCACCAAACTTTTAGTTCTCTTTTTAATATTCACGTGAAAATACTTTTGTTAGAAATGAAATATTATTTGCGCTGTCCCAACAAAAATAGTTGAAAAGTTCATCTCGAAATATCAAATAAATGTCTCGCGCAATTTTTAAATTTAAACTGTTTTGCAATATTATTTTTTGTTGAAATTTTTACGTAATAAGTGTAATTTGACGTAAATGTGACGTAATTTCTCATATTTAAGGGGTCTTGTACCTTTTAAACGCGTCGAAAATTAACGAAAAACTTCAAACTTTGAATTAGTCTATCTTCAAAACCTTTTTTATGTATAAACATGAAATTTTGGATATTGGTTAAACAGATTGTGCTTTGTAATATACTACCAACAGAAATTTATTAACCCTTTACAGAATTTGTGTATTGTTGAAATCAAAATGGCTCTTTTTTTTACCCCATAAGTCATTGCGCGCATGATATCTTGAGAAAATATGTATAGATTATCAAGAAATTTGGTAACTATACACTGTAAAAAAAATTCCGCAACGTTCCTGGGAAAAAATGGGCAGCTGAGTTGCCCATTATTTCCAAGAAATATTTCTTGAAAATGACTGGAACTTTACTGTATATGTTAAAAACTTTCTACAGAAATGCCAGTAAGTTTCCTGCGAAATACCAGGAATATATCTGTTGACAGCAAAACATTACTGACATTTCTCAGCATGCGGGATCCGCAGACAATTTTTACATTTCCAGTTGACAATTTTCGCTTTATTATCATTATTTGTTAGAATGAAAAAATATTTTGAAATTGACATCAAAATTATTATTTATAATTTACACGAAAAAATAAATTTTCAGTTAAAATTCAATAAAGTAAATATATATATGATATATTGTTTCTGAACTTTGCTTAAAATATAAAAATATATAAATGTAAATAATAATTAGAAAAAAAATCTAGACATAAAATATTTTGGATTTTCGTCAGTAATTATGTTAGTTTACAAGTTAGATAAAATACATATAAATTTTCATGGAAAAAAAAACCTAAACGTAATTGTATATTTTTTCCGAAAAAAAATCAAATTTGCAGCAATTCAAAGTGTCAAATATATATCAAATTTAAATCAAATTGTAATAAAGTGTTAAAATATAAAATTAATTAAAAAAGAAAAAAAATCAAGAGGTAGCATCGAACTCGGGCCGTACGGGTGGCGTGCGAGCTTTCTGCGTCCACACCACGAAAGACACGTTGAGAGCTACAAACTAATGGGTATTTGAAACGTATGCTAAACCTCGGCATCTAATTTCTCAAAATCTAAGTCCCATTTGAAGAAATCCTTTCACAAGAATAATTAGAGATAAGAACTCTAAAACATACTTTAAATTAATCTAAATCGTTGAGAATCATGTTTGATGGTCCCCTGGTTAATGGAGATCCAAATAATAGGTGTATTTTTTTTACACGGTCTGCTTGTTAAACGTTCCACAGACAAGTACGAGATATAATCTCTTAGCGATGTCACAGAGGTATTGTATTTTTATCTGAATTGTCTTGATAATAGAGACGTAAAGGATTATGTCGTCTATTGATTTATTTGCATTCCATATTGATTTTTTTACATTCATTTAAGGAATTCGTTTTCGACACTCGCGCGCGAGCAACGGATTATAGCAAAAAAATAATAAATGGCGGCCGCAGCGTTTTGCTGTTACCAACTTTTGTTCAGGGTTCAGGAACGTTTCAGATAAGAAAACCAGAATTTCACAGGAAAGAGCTAAATTATTCTGAAAACCTGAGAAAAGGCGAAACGTTCCAGGATTTTACATGGAACGTTATAATTTTTTTTACAGTGTACTAAACAAATATGTGTGTTTAAAATGATCTACTTTTAAGTATTTACAATGGTCATATTTTTAGTTATGACTGTTTTTATTCAATAAAAATACAAAATTTATATATTTTTTTACGAAAATATTTTTCTTTATATAGTTAATGAAATAATTTTAGCCTAAGATTAGATCATTTTAAGCACACATGTATGTTTAGTATCTTTACCGTATTCATGCCAATCCATGCCCATACCGTAGTCATGCGCGCAATGACTTATGGGGTAAAAAAAGAGCTATTTTGATTTCAACAATACACAAATTCTGTAAAGGGTTAATTAATTTCTAATGGTAGCATATTTCAAAGCACAATCTGTTTTATCAATATCCAAAATTTCATCTTTATACATAAAAAGGCTTTGAAGATAGACTAATTCAAAGTTTGAAGTTTTTCGTTAATTTTCGACGCGTTTAAAAGGTACAAGACCCCTTAAGACTTCTAACGCATGTTAATGAATTTATTATTTTACAATATCCTGTCTCTGTTAAAATTCACGTGTAAATATAGTTTTTATGAAGTAATTTTTCAATCAGTTCCTGCTTTTTATACGTAATTATTTTATTCTAATTTGAAAGTTTTTTGTTCTGTTTATAATAGTCACGTGTAAATAATTTTTTAATTTGAAGCAAACATTCTTGTTTGCGCTCTTTATACAGTTGGCAACAGGTTAAATTAGTACAATTTTCTAAAATAAGTAAAAATATCTCTCGAAATGCTGAAAATTTAAATTTAAAATAGAAATAAATGCTCAAAAAATGAGTCAAATTTAAAAAATAAATGCATCCTGCACACCGGGAAATTATAAAGTATAAAAAGATCTAAAAATGATTAAATTCCGATGTATAGTTTTTGCTCCTATAAAACTTTTTAAATGGAACGACTTTGTCCAACTTTAGCATTCAATATCTCTTAAAATAATTCTTCGATTTGAAAACTGTCTCCATCAGCGTGTGTATCAAACATTTCTCTATAATACGGCAGATTTTCATATTTTTGTATGCAATATTTTTCTTTATATTAACGGAGAAAGACCTCCGGTCACAAAAAATTCAAAACCGGCGGCCGTGGCGGTGACAGCGTAAGTAACTTTCTTTTAGAATAGAGAGATACAGATTTCTGTAGTTTTCAAAAACTAGTTTTGTAGACTTACATTATGTTTTTTGTACAGTGAACAGGAAAACGTTTAGTTAGCCTACAGATTTCTGTAGCTTTTACAAAAACTAGTTTTGTATATTTACATCATTTTTTACAGTGTACATAAGTATAACTGTAAATCTGTAAATTACACATTAGTCATAAAATTTATACTTTTGTCGAAAAAAATTACCTGCATTTATGCAATTTTTTTTTTTTTTATCTACAGTATACCCGTTTCAATCCCTTAACGGTCGTATTAAATTACGATTTTAAAATTTAAATTCTTTATTGGCAAACATTCACATTATTTAAAGTCAGATAAAATGACACCATAATAAAGCCAATTACACTATTTTATAAATCTCGTACGAAACGAACACAGCCCGTAAATACCAGGGAGCGAGGATTAAGGTGTTAATGTGGAAATTTACGCGTTATTTTTTTTAGAGTGTAAGAACATAGTTGAAACATTTTACACATACAGATATTAAATATTTTAATGGAATTTTTATGGTTTCGTACTTAAAAACTAAAAAGGTAATCCTTTTAAGATTACTCGTGTGACTGCCTATAGTAAACTATAGAAGGTGGAAATTCCACATTTTGAAAAGTAATAAAGTCTATTGACCCACACATTTATAGATTATTAAACATTCACAAGTATATTTAGTAAAATTGTATTTGGGGTTTTAATTAAGTTACTTGAAAAAAAAAAATATATACTATATATTGTGTGATGTATCGCGTAAAAGTTCTCGTAATGCCAAACTCAAATATACAATTCTTTAATTTTAGACATTATATTTTCAGAGATATCGTCGAAAATGTAACGGAAAAATATAATCCCCTCCCCCCTCTATTTTACAATGTACTGAAACTAAAATTATTGTAAAATCAAAGTTTATTTAAACCTTGTCGGAAAACTGTTCGATTATAATAGTTCATATAATTTTGAGAAATTCGCATTTTTCCGTAATACACAAATTTCACGATGCAGGCGCGCAACAAGGGGGTTGACAGGCATACCTATTGTAAAAAAGTAAAAAAAAAGGATGGTTGATAATGATTTTCGAAAACAATTGTCAATAATTAGAAGAGATATTATCATTTTAAGACGCGGACGGCGTACTCTTTGCGCCATCGGCTTTTAAGGGGTCTCAGGACTCTTAAAGCTCTAAAATTTTCGAAATTTCAATTTCTTTAGATGTTAAACTTCTATGCTTTCTTAGCATTTTGATATAATTGTGATTTTGAGATTCCCATTAGAACAGAAGTTATGGCATTTAGAATTATACTCGCCCAATAGCTGAAGCGATGTTTCCTTAACTTTCGATATTTCAATTATTTTAGATGTTAAACTCCTATCTTTTCTGAACATTTTCATAGAATTGTTATCTTGAGACCCCGATTAGAACAGAAGTTATGGCGTTTAGAGTTATACTCGCTCAATAGCTGAAGCGGTGTTTCCAAAACTTTCGAAATTTCAATTTTTTTAGATGTTAAACTCCTATCTTTTCTGAACATTTTGATATAATTGTTATCTTGAGATTCCCATTGGAACAGAAGTTATGCCATTTCGAATTATACTCGCTCAATAGCTGAAGCGGTGTTTCCAAAATTTTCAAAATTTCAATTATTTTAGAGGTTAAACTCCTATCTTTTCTGAACATTTTGATATAATTGTTATCTTGAGATTCCCATTAGAACAGAAGTTACGGCATTTTGAATTATACTCGCTCAATAGCTGAAGCGGTGTTTCCAAAACTTTGAAGTCATTTTTTCTCCAAATGACGTTTTGGGGCATAACGCGCACGATATCTCAAAAGCTTCTGAATATTTTTTCATGAAATTTTCAAAACATATGTTTCATGTTAGTCTGTATAAACTGAACCTAAAATTTCCTTTTTATTGTAAAAATAAAATATTTTTTTAGGGGTTAATATTGTTGAAGTTTTCTAAATTTTGCATTAGCTAAATACAGCTTTGTATTAAAAATGTAAAAATTCTTTAAATGCAAATTATTTATTTAGGTTCAGTGTAATTATCATAATCTGAGGTATAAGTAGGTACTAAAATTTTCCTTCTAGTTGCAAATTTTATTTTGTAATCGTGCGCATAAGCTGTTAGGCCGATTTTCTGCTCGCCAAATGTCTGACAGTTTTGAGCTCCCTGTAAATGCTAATTCTGCAGCTTTCAATTTTTCAAATATTTGAAATGAAAGAACATACTTGTATCTTTCATTCCCATTTAAAATTGTGTCTTAATATCAAATACATTTTAAGATATTAAATTTTGAAAATGGTCCTTTTTTTATTTTTTTCCAATTTTAAGAGTCCTGAGACCCCTTAAAATCTAGGTAACAACTTTTAATGATATAGTTGTATATAGTAGTAGTGTAAAATCGATAAAAGCTAAATTGTTAAAGACAATTTTATAAATAATGTAATTTAATTAGAATTAATCACGTAATTACGTCTGAATTACTGACTAGATTTCATTGAGTAGAGCTTAATGCGCCATCCGTGTCTTTAAATGTTAATGTTAATTAAAAAACTATCCGGTAAAACACGGCACGGACCAATTCGGTGTAGCAATTTTGAGATCTTCTTTCGATGCACTCTTAACATAACACCAAGTTTAAACTTTAAACATTGTCTTTATTTTAGGCACACTACAACAAGAAAAGACTTTTACTACGATGCATTTTATAGATCACAAAGGTTCATAAACGTCGCCATTGAATGTATAAAATAGTTGGATGTGCCAATCCCAATACTTTCTTCTATCTCATATATTTTAATATTTCAAAATGTTCTTACAAATGTCAATATTTCATTTTTAATAGTTCGATACTATATCAGATTTGACTTTCATCTTAAATATATATCTGCTTCAGTTAATTGGAGTAAAAACGAGATAATATCGATCATGATATTTATTAAAAACACGAATAGTCGCGAATAGTCTGCTTATCAGGATGGGAAGTTCCCCTCAATCCACGAGCCACTGGTGTACAGTAGAATAACGGAAAATTAAGAAAATTAGACAAAAATCCTTATTAAAGCGCTCCCTTCCGTTGGAATTTTTCCGCATTCAGGGAGGGCCTTCTTGCCATGGCCAAAAACATACACAAAAAATTTGGTTCAATTCCATGATAACTTCATACACTTTTCGAAGGTACAATATTGAAAATGACACACAAAAATCGCTATTACAGCGCCCCCTTCCGGTTGAATTTTTCGAAATTTAAGTAGGTCCTTCTTGTCATTACCAAAAACTTACACAAAAAATTTGGTCCAATTCTTTGCATAACTCCATACACTTTTCGAAGGTAAAATATTGAAAATGGCATAAAAATCGCTCTTACAGCGCCCCTTTCCTACTGAATTTTTCAAAATTCATGGAGGATCTTCTTGCCATGACCAAAAACATATACAAAGTTTGGTTCAATTATATACATAACTTTATACACTTTTCCATGGTACAATATTCAAAATGGCACAAAAATCACTATTACAGTGCCTCCTACCGGCGGATTTTTTCCAGATTAAGAAAGAACCTGCTTGCCATAGCCAAGAAATTAAAAAAGAAAAATCGTTCAATTCTATGCATAACTTCATACATTTTTCGGTGGTATATTTTTCAAAACTGAACAAAAATCGCTATTACAGTGCCCCCTTCCGGCCGATTTTTTCCAAATTAGGGAGGACCTGCTTGCTATAGCCAAAAACTAAAAAAAAAAAAAAAAAAAAAAAAAAAAAAAAAAAAAAAATATTCAATCCTATGCATAACTTCATACACATTTCGATGGTACAATATTCAAAATGGCAAAAAATCGCTATTACAGCGGCCCCTTCCGGCGGATGTTTTTTCAAAATTAAGGGAGGATATGCTTACTATAGTCAAAAACTAAAAAAAAAGGTTCAATTCTATGCATAACTTTATACAATTTTGATGGCATAATGGCGACAGGCACGCGGACGGACGGACACACGGACAGAGAGACAATTTCTATAAACATGTTTTTTGGCGTCTCTGGCACCTAAAACGTGTAAATCCGTCGAAAACCAGAAGTCGAAAAAAAATTCGATTACAATACTTTCTTCGATTCTTTTTTCTTTCTTCTTGAAGAAAGTAAAAATGTCGTATTGAAAGCATAGGTCAAGAAACATTATGTCAAAATTTAATTATTGCTGGTGATTTCAATGTCAACTTCAGAAACAATACTAGAAATTAATTGTCAGATTTTTTTTTTCACTCTTGGTTCATTCAATCAAGAATGTTCTACCAGTTAAAAAACAACTATTGACTATGTATACATCAATATCCTTGTGAAATGTGTGTTAATCATTAATTTTTTAGTCATCATAAACAGATTTAGATAAGATTATTAAAAAGTTATAGAGAATAGTAATATTTAATACTATTTAGTAATTTGGGTCATCACAAAAACTTTTTTTTTCAATAGTGCGGAAATGTCGCTACTATATTTACTTGTTATGGGAGAAAAATAATTTTTGAAAAAAAATCGCCTCCTTTGCTGCCACGGAATCAAGCATTTCAATATTATACAGGGTATCCACCTAAATAAGCCACATAAAATTCTTATATATATATGCTTAGATCTTTGGTACGGGAAAACATTTGGACCGACGGATTTCTGTCTCATATTTAGGGCCGTTGAACCGTTCTAAAAGCTTATGTTTCTGTACCGGTCAAAATTTAAATGTAGTATTCAATATATCCGGTAGCATAACGTTTTAATCGTTATCGTGCTGTGACATTCAATATTAAAAAAACTACTGGAATTTCTGTGTCAATGGAAATGAAAGTGACCCAAAAGACCCAATGATCACTTTTGGTGACACAGAGATACAAACCACCGTCCATACAGAAAAGCTAAAATTTAAGAAACACAAAATGGCAGAATTGTGGATTTATATAAAATTGTACTGAGTGTGTTATATATTTAAATTTAGTTAGTTTATTCTAGATGTGTAAAAATATATTTATATATATTCAATAAGTTGTCAACAAAGTCCTGTCTACAAATGAACAACATCTCAACTTTTGAAGTAGAGTGAGAGAGTTTCAAAACGGCAGAAATACCATGATTATCCCCGTCAAGAGGGAAATTTTGATACTGGATGTGAACCAGAAACTGATTTGGACTTGCATAAAGACATATACATTTCTGAAAATCGACGAGACTCATTAGATTCTATGAATGAAGGTAATATTTCTAGTAAACCTTCATCAGATCATCACTCTCGAAGAAATATAATTAGATTCCTTACAGTTGAAGAGAGTGTGCTTGATAGATATGAGGTTTAAAATGCTGCTGGATCAGCAATTTCAACAGTAAAACTTACTGATTGTGGAATAATAAAATAATATGATAAAACAGCAGTGATAAATCGTGTAAAACGTTGGCGCCCAAGAGAGAAATTTCGAAGCACCTTATCTCAGGAAGCAAAGTCATCATTATCTATTAAAGGTCCTGTGTCACTTATTTTTATGGAAGAAAAGATAAAACCATCTGCTCAACTATGGTAAATTCCAAAGGCAGCTTAACTGAAGAACCTATTACAGTCATGAAGGAGATTTTTAGGTTATGCCACTTCATCAATATCATCAGCTGCATATACTAGAAATGCAATAGTAGCCTTTTCCTGGGAGAACTATATATCTATGGAGAACATAACAGAAGTCATATTTCATGGGATTATTAAAACAGGTTCCAAGGGAGGTCTGATAATAATGCTGGAATTACATTTAGAATATCCAGTACAGTAGTTAATATATATGTTTTATTTTAATGAATTACCCCTGAGACACTTATTTATGCACTAAGATGGTATTAGTTCGGATCCTACTGCGTTTACTGGAAACACTCGCACAGATTCAACTGCAGTCTGTTGTTAATGTTAAAGCGAGTCCAAGCAATTTACCTGATGTTTTAAAGGATATCAATGCGTTGTACATAAGTAAGGATAAAACATATCTATTTTATCTTTGTAAAGCAGAGAAAGTATAGGTTTCAGAAAGTGTGGAGAAATGTGAATCTGGAGCAATGGTCTACTCTAGGTGACTAACCACAGCAAATCGAAATTATTCGTCTCTATGTCTCAACTGAAACATATACAGAGAACCTGAGTTACTTCTTGATTACATTCTTAAAGTTTATAGTCCTGTCTGGTTTTCAATCAAACCGGAACCTCAATGTCAAATGGGAGCAAGGCATTTGTGGAAAATGATTCATTTGTCGCGTTTCCTTCCTGATGATGTGTTATTAGTTGTTGATAAGTGAATACAACGTAATGCATTTATTGCCAATCTAGAGAATATATTACTATCAATGTTGATGGGTGAAAGGAGAAAATTATTGGAATAGGCTGCTAGAAGAAATAAAGTGGCTAGACATAAAGCATCAGAGAAAAGTACAGATGATATGCAAATTTTTAAAATACCAATTTTGTACTTTGGTGCTAGTGATTATTACTATCTTTTTGAAAGGTAAATACACGGAATGAATACCGCCACACATAATGGTTAAAATAATTTATTTTGAAATCGATAACGACATAGAAACAGCACAGAAGTGATCTTTAAATGAGTATCCTGAAGCTGCAGGTGCAGTTTGTAACGAACTAAAAAGAGATGGTTACATTAGAGCAAAACTTCTCTCTAGGAAAAAAAAAATCCATAATTTGTTTAAAGAAAACACTGAAATACTGACTGAAGTATTATCGAGTAATAGTAAATTGTACTGTGCGTGTGTATAAATTATAGGTTTACGAACATCTTCTTTATACTATTTCTAGTTGCTAAAAAGGTGTAAGATTATAACTTTTTGAAAAGTAAAATAGTTATACTTGACTTACATGTTTCGAGGCTACCCGAGTCATTTTTAAATTAAATAAATAATAATATTCTGAAATTGAACGGACTCTGATGGAATGATTTGAAACGCCATCATTCAATTTTTCATGTCAACAGTCAAATAAAACTATTTTATTATTTTAAAATTTTAATTTTCCACTCTTTTTAGAAATTGGAAATAGTATATTATTACAAGATGTTAATATGTTATATATTTACATAACTATAGATTAATTAAAAAAAATAATTCGGGTAAGATCTAAACAGGGCAACAGTCAAATAAAACTTTTTGAAAAGTAAAATAGACTTGACTGTTACATGTTTCGAGGCTACCCGAGTCATTTTTAAACCAAATAAATAATAATATTCTGAAATTGAACCGACCCTGATGGAATGATTTGAAACGCCATCATTCAAGTTTTTCATGTCAGCAGTCAAATAAAGCTATTTTATTATTTTAAAATTTTAATTTTCCACCCTTTTTGAAATTAGAAATAATATATTATTACAAGATGTTAATCTGTTATATATTTACATAACTATAGATTATTATTTTTTTTATGACTCGGGTAAGGTCGAAACGTGGCAACAGTCAAATAAAACTTTTTGAAAAGTAAAATAGTTATACTTGACTGTTACATGTTTCGAGGCTACCCGAGTCATTTTTAAACCAAATAAATAATAATATTCTGAAATTGAATGGACTCTGATGGAACGATTTGAAACGCCATCATTCAATTTTTATTGTCATCAGTCAAGTAAAATTATTTTATTATTTTAAAATTTTAATTTTCCACCCTTTTTAGAAATTAGAATTAGTATATCATTGCAAGATGTTAATCTGTTATATATTTACATAACTATATATTATTTTTTTATGACTCGGATAAGGTCGAAACATGGCAACAGTCAAATAAATATTTTTGAAAAGTAAAATAGTTATACTTGACTGTTAAATGTTTTGAGGCTACCCGAGTCATTTTTAAACCAAATATATAATAATATTCTGAAATTGAACGGACTCTGATGGAATGATTTGAAACATCATCATTCAAATTTTCACGTCAATAGTCAAATAAAACTATTTTATTATTTTAAAATTTTAATTTTCCACCCTTTTTAGAAATTAGAACTAGTATATTATTACAAGATGTTAATATGTTATATATTTACATAACTATATATTATTTTTTTAAATGATTCGGGTAAGGTCGAAATATGGAAACAGTCAAATAAAACTATTTTACTGTTTTCTACGTTCTAATTTTACACCTTTAAGAAATTAGAAATAGTATAATATTGCAATGTGTTAATCTAATATATTCGAATATCTTCTTTAATAAAGTATATTATAATTATGCAAATTTTAGTGCTTCATTTCATTAACGTAGTGTGCAAAGGTATTTTTCTAAACCTATACTGATCAAACCATTTAGTAAAGAAGATCTAATGAATTTGTGTAATTACTGTGTTTAAGTGTATTTCCCCTATGGATTTCTATACGCAAAAATAGCTGTACCTTTAACTGAAAGGCGTGTAAGATTAGTATGATCCGAGTTTTATAATTTATTTCAAGCACTTTATTTACATGCTATAACTACTATCTGGTGCTATCGAAACTTAATATGATAAAATTTTTAATCTGATGACCCACCCTACTAGTTGGGCGTCTTATCTCTCTGAACTTTCATTGTATATCCATTTATACTTTTCTAGTATATATAGCTATACTCAACGTTGTGTTATATAATTAAAATATACATAAAGCACAAATAATTGTACAAAAATTACAATCAGGTGCATAAATATAATATAAAGATATTTAAACTATCTCAAAATACATAAAAAAAGTAGAACATTTCAAACAATTATAAGGCCGTCTTCAGTAGGATTTAAATGCAGTTATCATTTTCTTTACGCTTATTCCAGAATTTTCCAGAAGAAAACATTGTAATTAAAATTTAAATGTTGTACTTCAGATGATATGCCAGATAAAGTTATTCAAATTTTCAACAGAGCGAGCTTTCATCTATTATGTAACAAATATCTCCATACACCATGGATATCGTATGACAGTGCATCGTTACAAGCTGTATATTTATTAGCAATTATTTCAATTGATGCATGGAGATGCAGGGTGGCCAGCGAATAAGACCTTGATTTCAAAACTAAATATCTCAAAAACAAAAATCATCAGAGTTCTACAGTAAACATTTTGTTTATTAGCTAAGCTGTAAAAATGTTATACAGAAGTTTCAAAATTTAGTTGCAAAAAACGTTAATAGATGGCGATGTAATCATAATGCCTATAAATTGTGCTTCCATTTCCAGAGCACTAGCGTCTCATTCCTAGATGGTTCCCTGTGGAAGGACAAAAAGTGGAAAAGTACGCCTTTTCGTTGGGGTGATGTGCAGAAGTGGATACATCTGGTCACAGAATTATTGCACCAATTTTAATTTTAGAGAATTTCAATTAATAGAATTTTCAATAAAACGTGTAGAAATCATTAAATACGAAAGTATTAAAATATTTTATTAAATTCACTTTTTAATGCCATATAATTATTTAAATCATAACGCATATATTTAGAAAAATAATTTTGTACTTTTTATTTACACTGCTTTCCAAAAGTTAACGAAAAACAACAAAAGTAAGGATTACTCAAAATGTTACAAGTAGATATTAATAAAACTGATCCACAATGTACAACACATAGTAAGGTATAAAATAACATTAAAAGAAATTACCAGACGATTGTGGTGTTTCAGAAATTAACACAATTATAAAATAAAGAAAATAAATGTGTCAGTTTGTTATAGGAAAAGTACCTTTAATATGGAGTATGATCACCCCTAGAAGCAATACAATACATTCAGCAATGTGTCATGCTGCCAAATATGCAATTTGTAAATTCGCTGGGAAGTGCGAACCATTGCTCCTGTAAAGCAATTGTAAGCGTTGCAAGAGTCTGAGGAGGGGGACTGAGAGCAGTGACACATCTTCCTAAAGCATCCCAAACATGTTCGATTGGATTCAAGTGCAATGATCGAGCAGGCCATTTTATGCGCTGAATTGTTTGGTACTGAAGATAATCTTCTACGATGTGAGCCCTGTGCGGTCTAGCGTTATCGTCATGCAACAGGAAACCGTTACTTATTGCACCGGCATAAAGGCTCACATAAGCATCAAGAATGTCATCTCTATAGAAGTGAGAATTCTCAGTTCCACGGGGAAAGACATGGAGGTCTATACGTCCGCCCAAACACAGACACTGCATCCTCTTTACGGATATCTTTTACGGATGTTTGATGGATGATTGCGGGTTCCCTGTTATCTCCAAATGAAACAATGCCTACTAACGCTTCTAAGGCTAAACTGGAATTCATCCGTGAAGAGAACACGCCTCCATTGATCAGCCATCCAGTGCACATGTTAACGTGCCCGATTTAAACGCTCCCTCCAGTGACATGAGGTGAGCGGCACACAAATGTCTGGTTGCATTGCGTATAGACTACTTTCAGGAAGCCTTCTATGCACAGTAGACGTTGATATCAAACTTCAAGTGGCTGCAACAAGGGAGGCTCTAAATTGAGAGGGGGTTGCTGTTTTACTCCTTCGTACGTATAACCGCAAATATCGGTCATCGGTGCTTGTCATAGTTATCGCCCGTCCTTGGCTAAATCTTCTCGAGGCCGAATCAGTGGTTTAAAATTGTTTCCAAAGCTTATGAATAGCAGAAGGACACAAATTTAGCCTTCTGGACACCTCTGTCTGACTTTGGCCTACTTCCAATCTTGCAATAGCTCTATATCGCAGTTACGCAGACAAATGATACCTCAAGATCATATTAATGAATTGGCTATCTCAGTTTTCTTATTTCCTAATCACATCGGCACCAGCAGCCGTAATCTATAGCATGCATTTTTATTCTCCTCATAGATGGCGCAATCCGATTGCAGCCCTACTAATTTGCATTTTGTATTTTTATGCAGCATGTTTTAGTTAGCAACATATGCAAATTTCATATGGATAGCTTAATTTTTGAACGAGTAATCGCTCTTTTTGTGATTTTTCCTTAATTTTTGGAAACCAGTGTATTTTTCATAATTTTAAATCGCGCATAATATTTTGGCATTCAGTTTATACCTGAATTAGTATAAATAAAAAAGTAATTTTGCACTTTTTATTTATATTTTTAAATCACGGCATAATATTTTGGTTTTAACAGAACACATACATTTATTTTCTTTGTAAACGAAGTTTTAGGAACAGAAATTATGCATTAAATTATTTCATTTTTAAAAGGAATTGATGATAAGTCATATCATCAACTTCAAAGCAAAAGTATCTTGGAGGCTGTACGCTAGGGTGGGTCGAAAAAACCGAAATATTTACAATCGAAATGTAATAGAGCGGAAAAGTTGCCTTTTGTAATAAAGAACAAATTCGTAAAATATTATACCGATCGGTTAATATCTTTTACCGCCGCAAGGGGGCCAAAATTTCAAAAAATTGCAAAAAACATGTTTTTATCAATATTTTTTTACAATTATCCAAATTTACGAATACAACTACTAATAGGACGCAATACCTACATGAAGATATAAGAAATGTCCCGGTAAATGTTCATTATGATAAAATCATATCTTTTACTGCCGCAAATGGACCATATTTAAAATAAAATCGTAAAAATGTCAAATTTTCATTTTTTCTAAATTTTTCTAATTTTTATAATATGTCTAAAAGTAAATAAATTTACTTTATATCTATTAATATGTCATAAATTTTGTTAAATATTTGTCATAGACTGGAAAATAAAAACGGTAATCATTCATTGTTCTTGACGATCGTTTCATCTAATGTTGTTTTACTGCAGTAGTTCATATACCACAAATCACAAAAATGGTATAAAATGAACAAAATGTTTTAGTATTTTATTAATCTGTATTTTAATTAATAAAATACTAAAACATTTTGTTCATTTTATATCATTTTTGTGATTTGTGGTATATGAACTGTTGATATGCAGTAAAACAGCAGTAGATGAAGCGATCGTCAAGAAAAATGAATGATTACCGTTTTTATTTTCCAGTTTATAACAAATAGTTAACAAAATTTATGACATATTAATAGATATGAAGTAAATTTATTTATTTCTAGGCATTTTATAAAAATTATAAAAATTTAGAAAAAAATGAAAATTTGAAATTTTTACAATTTTTTTTAAAATGTGGTCCTTTTGCGGCAGTAAAAGATATGACTTTATCATAATGAACATTTACCGGGACATTTCTTATATCTTCATGTAGCTATTGCGTCCTATTAGAAATTTTATTCGTACATTTGGATAATTAAAAAAAAATATTGAAAAAAACATGTTTTTTCCAATTTTTGCAAATTTTGGCCCCCTTGCGGCGGTAAAAGATATTAACCGATCGGTGTAAAATTTTACGAATTTATTATTTATTACAAAAGGCAACTTTTCTGCTCTATTACATTTCGATTATAAATATTTTGGTTTTTCGACCCACCCTACTGTACGCCTTTCCAAAACTTCGGATGATATCGCTAGAAGCTGCACCATATTTCTGCGCTCAATGATAAAAAAATTAAAATGAGTTTTTAAAATTAAAATGATTTTTTAAAACTTAATTATTTTTTTTAAAGAAACTTTGTACTTTTTCATTCAAAAATGATTTATGAATCATTATTATAAATGATCAGTGATTAAAAAAGGGTTTCTTTTAGCTTAATTAAATTTTAAAACTAAAAATTTTGGAATTTTTTATTCAAACTTTTTTTTCACAATTTAAATAAATATTACAAAGTAAAGATTTCCAATTTTTTCAAATCATCCTCTGCTTCGATTCGATTCCGTAATCTACCAATTAGGAGAGAAAAGACATACCAGAGAGATTGTGGTATCCATACCAAGATAGCTTATAACAAAATTTGAAATAGATCTCAATTCTGTCAACACATGGCTCAATTTCTACAAATTACCCCCAACTAAGAAGCGGACTTCCCACTTTTCGTCCTTCCATAGGGAAGCATGTAGAAATGAGACGCTAGTGCTTTGGACTTTGAAGAAAAATTTTTAGACATTGCAATTATAACGTCATCTGTCAACTGTTTTTGCAACTAAATTTTGAAATTTCTGTATATTATTTTTACAACTTAACTAATAAACAAACCGTTTGCCACATAATTCTATTGATCTTTCTTTTTGAGACATTTAATTTTTAAATCAGGGTCTTATTCGCTGGACACACTATATTTGTTACATAATAGATGAAAGCTCGTACTATTAAAAATTTGAATAATTTTATCTGGCATCCCATCTAACGTACAACATTTAAATTTAAATTACAATGTTTTCTTCTGGAAAATTCTCGAATAAGTGCAAAGAAAATAATAACAACATTTAAATCCTACTGAAGACGGCCTTGTAATTGTTAAAAACGTTCTAGGTTTTTCTGATGAATTTTGATATATTTTAAATTTGTATTTTAAATATCTTTATATTATATTTAAGCACCTGAAAGTAATTTTTCTACGACTAGTAAATCTGCAGATCAGGAGCCTCAACGTCAGATCTGCAATTCATTGTTTTTAGACACAATCTAGTAATATTCAATTTCCTGCAAACCGTAATTTAAAGTTTTCAAATTACGTAATTATTTATAAGAATGAAAAATACGAAGGTTTCAGACTTTAGAAGCGTTAAATTACAAACGTTGTTGTGGAAGGATATTTTGAATTTTCATGAGCTACTAATTCTGGTATTTTTTTAAATAATAAAGTATTCAGGAGGGCGAAGCCCCCCTGAAGCCCCCGTGGTCTCATTAATTGACATATGAAACTTTTTATTGATTGCGCTATTGATTATCGTAAACCTTTTTACACTTCCGAGCCTTATTCTTCAATACCGGTGGGCAAAAAAGAATTTATATTGACGCAATTATATTAAAAGTTTAGGTTTTACGAACAAAAATGTAATTTCCTTTTAAAGATTTAAAAAAAAAAAATCATCCATATTTTCTGAAATGAGGAGGCATTAACTCGTCAAAAAATATTTTTTCAGGCAATCTAGCTAATGTTTGGTTTTTAAGAATAAAAATATTTATTTCCCGATACAATGTCGTCCTTTTCGACAGCGATAATTTTGCGGTGCATAATTTTGACATTTACTATCAATTTGCTTTTCAAAAGTTTTTTTTTTTTTTTCTCATTGAAATTTTCGATTAAAAATTAAACATTTCTGTTAGCTACGTCCAGACGATAAACCGTGAGATATTAGTAACATTTTTTTTTTTTTTTTTATAAGAAGAATTAATATCATAACACAAGCCCCTTCTATTTCAACCTCAAAGCGTATTCGTTTTATTTTTGATATATGAGACCAAATTCACCTTTCCGTTGCTAGGAAACAGTTAAAAGAAGAATAAGACAATGAAATATGAGATTAAAGAAAAGTAAATTAAAAAAAGAAAATATTTTATATTATTGGAACACATATATAAAATCCCTCCATAAGATATACACCGAATTTAAAAACTCTAACAAATGTATTCACAAAATTTCAAACTAATATGAATAATGTATGGTTCTAATTAAGAAATTCCATCATCAATAATTTATCATTTAAATCTTTCAGTCATATGAGCCATTTCCTTTCAACAAATAAAAATGGAAAAATCGTCTGAATTGCTATAGGAAAGCATTAAGGCGGAAAATAAAATGTTCTATATATTCCGAACGAATGAACCAAATTTAACCAAAAACTATACAGCTAAATCCGGTGACCTCACCAACATGCATCCTTAACTTCAAGCTAATCGGACGCTTTTTACGGCAGTTATCGCGGGACAGACAGACTAACAAACAGACATACGGAAACCAAAAACTTTTCGGGTTTCCACAGTAAGCCTTCACTGACGTTTCGGCAATTATTTATCTGAAAGTGAATATAGCACTAAAATTTTAACTTTCATTTATTGTTACGTTATATAGTTTTTAAGAAAGTCTTCTTATTTTTTGAGCAACAATTTTTTTTATAATTTTGTAGTTACTAATTACTGTAGACAGTCTTGGCCAAAAGTATTAGGCATCCCCCCGCCTCCACAACACACACACAAAACTCTCGGATCGTAAAAAAAATATTAAAAGAATAACAAATGGTTTACACAAATGTGGAAGTGGTGTTGTCAAACGTCCATCAAAATGTAGATAATCCCTTTGGTACTACTAGCGACATGTGGCAACTAAAACATAGGATATGGAATTTTTTGAAAACAATACTTTGAATATTTTGCCAGTATGACACTTGCAGTGTGCAAAGTAACTTCCGTGTGAGATCTAGTCGTGAATTTTACTTCATTTAATTCTAAAACGGCTAAAAGAAGTGAGCTGTATTGAAAATAAGAGTGAGAATATAGATCTTGCATGAACAAGGCAAATCTCAAGTAGAAATAAGCAAGTTGGTGAAAAGTTCCCAATGTTTAGTGCAATCTGTTATTAAAAGATTCACAGGGATTCGGTCTCAGGTAAATAAGACAAAAAAACGGAAAGAAAACGTATGACAAAGAAACACCAGGACAGAAAACTAATATGAGAGTCTGTTAGAGATTGCAAAGAAACTTCTTCTGAGCTCGTTTCAGCTCTGTTAGAAGATATTAGACAGATTTTAAGCGCATAACGGATTGCACTTCGTGGTTCTTTTTGCGCGATCACGTGACGAAATTTGCGATTTTTTTCGCGACCGTTTCACGAACTTTGCAACCGTTATCGAAACTTGTTTTTTCTCGCTACCACTTTTCGAAATTCACACTGTTTTTCAGCGACCAACTGACGAAATTCCATGTTTGTTTCTGCGATCTTTTGACAAAATTCGCGATTCTTTTTCAGGATCTTTTGTTAAAATTCTTGATTATTTTTTTCTACCACCGACTAATAACATTTTTAAATTTTTACCCGATAGCTACACGTAATTCCCGTGGATTGTTTGACTAAATTTTCTTGATTTTTGTGCACACATTTAACAAAATTGCGATTTTTTCGCAATCCTTTTACAAATTTCAAGATTTTAGTTTGTAAAATTATTTGACAAAATCTGCTTTTCTTGTCGCGATCTCTGGTGAAATTAGCAATATTTTCCACGTTCGTTTGAATAAATGAGCGTTTTTTCCCCGATGATTTGGGGATTTTTTATCAGAGTTTGCAAAGTTGGCGATTTTTTTCTGTGATCCATTGACGAACTGGTTTTGCAGAATTCGAAAGAAAAAAGAATCGTAGACTTTCACTAAAATAAAAAAAAAAAATCGCAGACAAATCACATGTCCGTGAAAGAAATTATGGAGAAAATCACACAAAGCTTTTCTTATTGTGCGGGATTTTCCTATTTTCTGTGAGATTTGTGCCGAACTGCACGTTGTGCAGTTCTGCTGATTGTACAATTCTACACGTTCTCTGTTCAGCAAAGAAAATTTTCCCTTGTCCATCGACAGGAAACTTGATATGGCGCCCCTGTAGTAAAACCGAAAAAAAAAGAAGTCGAAAGAGACCAGAAAAAAGTTCCATTTTAGACAGGTCTTTGGCTTAGCAAGTATAATTGTATGATGTTTTTTCATCGAAATTTTATTTTTCCCCCTTTCAGAAAGAATTCTGTTACAGACAGGCTTCGTTTTGACAAGTTTTACTGTAATACATCTCTTTTCAGGGGTATAATATAGAGTGGATGGTTTAATAGTCTTTGAGGATACCAGTAAAAATGGAACATATAATAGGATCCTGTGTAAAAAGAAATTTTTTACATGTTCAAGACATTGAAAGTTTTCCTGCTAAGACGGAAACCTGTTTAAAATGAAATATTTCTTTGGTTCTTCAGTTTCCGTACTCAGAGTTTTTACTGTTTTTGTAAGCAAGATTAAGTTTACGTTTCTCGATCTGGGGGGGGGGGGGTAGACGCCCGGATCTTACACTTAGCTATATAACTTTCCTCTAAAAATCTTTGCCCACCTCCCCACCCCCCAAGAAATTTCTGAAATGGAGCCCGTGCGCATATGACACATTATATTATTTTTAAATTATTTGCATTTTAAACTTTGTACATTATACATATTGATATATTTAGTGAAATTTTTTTACAGGATTTTATCAATAAAGTTTACAAGAAAATTAAGGAAAAAATTAATGTTTTTTTTTTTTTTTTTTTTTTTTTTTTAATAAAATATTTTTAGGTATTAAAACACTTTGTGTCTTCTTTTTTTATTAATTTAATTACTAGCAGTTTATAAGTAGTTTCTGATAATCGTTTATCAATTGTTTCTTATTTTCACTTAAGAGGATTTCAAATAAATTGAATTTCAAACTTAAAATGATACTTTGCCATGCATTGTGCTAATTTTTCTTCTCGCTTCGTTAATTAGCATAATAAAATTGTAACTGTATTGTTTTTATGTAAATTAACTATAGAAATGAAGAACTGAGAAATATATGGGATTGTTGAAACTCCTTACTGCTAAAGATTTCATTAGCTTTCATAAAAACGGATTAGAATCCCTTAGAAACACCAAAACGGATGGAATTTTACTCCTAAGATTACCCCCCGACCTTACAAAACACATCAATACCACCAAACATTACACTAAATGTAACGCTCATTAACTTCTATGAAAAGTATTGTGCATAAATCGAAATACTTTTTAATAATTCTTCAAACTTCCCTTTCTTAAGAATACATACTCCATAAATGAAAGCAGTTTTAATTAAGTAGGAAGCAAAACAATAGCCAATTGAAACATTTTATCTAAGTGTAAGGAATATATTTTCCTTGTTGTTTACCTAATTTGCCCTACCTAATAATTATCTAACTTGCTTTAACTATTTTTTTAAGTTTTTTTAATCACATAATTTATATTTGATTAGATGTGAAAAAATGAATTACAGTTTTAAAAAGGTATCCTATCTGTTTATATATGTTTTTCAAAGTATCGAAAATATATAGGTTTTACAACAATAAATTATCTTATCAAGTTAATTTCATATATTAAAAATTAAATTAAAAAATCTTTATAAATGTATTTTTTAATTCTACACTTTAAAACATTTTATTAAATGAAAAGTAATTTAATTACTAGATTACATTCCTTTTTAATAGTTATACACGTAAAATATCATTTTACATAGAATCACATAATTTGTTGTAAAACTTTTTTCTTTACCATTATTAACAAGCGTGTAATAATTTCCGAAATATAAATACAGCAAATTTTAAAAACAATTTAACAATGCAAATTATCTGTAATGAGTTATGCAAATTAGTGTCAAAATAAATTAGTAAATTAAAAATTATTCAAATTATTCCGAAAGGGAAAAAACATTTTAAAATTTAATTTATGTAATTTAAATATTTATCAGATGCAAGATCTACATTATTATGTTATTAATCTTCAGTTAGTAAATATGTTAAGAATTTGTTTCTTTAATGAATTTCGGTATAATTATTTTCAAGCACAAAATGTTATTTGGATAAAAAATAATAAACCCTTGAAACTGAAAATAGTATATTTAATCACATTTTTGCTTGTTTTGATAGGTTTTACGTACTACAATATGTAATTTATTTTACATTTACGCTTCCAAGATTCATATAAATTTGTTTTTATTAATTATACTGAAGAATTCTATAATTATGATTACGTTCGATGGGAATTTTATTTTAAATCAAATAACTTAAAATGGTTTCATACTGCGAAACATTATGCAAACATTATATCTTATAAATTATGTATTATTAAAAAATGGCTTTACTTATGTTCGAGGTGTGAACATTTTCATGCTATTTGCATTTATTTTTAAATATTGAATAGGCACTACTTACTGAACATTCATGTTAGGATTTTCACATATGCTAAAAAGTACATGATGTTACACTGTATTTAAGAATTGCTGTATTTTTGTAAAAGTATTTAACAATTAATAATCTAAAACGCTTTATTTCTATTTGATACTTTTAGTTGAAAAAGAATTGTTTTGAAATAGGGGAGACTAGACAGGGTTGACCATACGGTATTAAAAGAATTTCAGAATTTTATCAATAGGTGTCAATCAAAGCTAATAGAATGCTCAAACAACCGTCTTTGTTTCATACAGATAATCGAAATAGGTGTAGAAAAAATCAACTGTGAAGGGTTTTTACTATAAAAGTTGTGTTTTTTAGAAATATTTTGTAAGCTTTTTTCAGATAAAATATATCACAGAAATTTAAGTAAGTAGGGTTTAAGTAATGCAGAAATATCAAACTTTCATTATAGGCATAAAGATTGTACACCAAGCTAGGCTTAACATAACAATGTGCTATTATTTAGAAAAGTGATATGTGGGGAGGCTTGACTCAGTCAATATGAAGGAGGGTTGACCAGATGCTCAAGTCTCCCTTAATTAAATGGTTTTGGAAATCTTTTCATTATACACTGTGAAAAATGAAAGGTTAATGGTTATATAAAAAATGTACATGCATTCTGTAAAGCTATAGTAAAATGGAGTCATCGAAAAGAAACTGTTCAAAACTGAATAAAGAAAGCTGTGAAAAATTGCTATAGTATCCACTGTAAGAAAATATTTAATGAAATATAAATGAGAAAGTTGATAGGAAGTTTTTTCCATTTAAATATTTCTTACAATAGGTAAATATTACCTTTCAGCGGCAGCGGTATGTTTATGAAACCACTTAATTTTAATTCCAAAACGCCACAATGGCGCTAGAATTTTGATCAAATCTTTTGTATTTAATATGTATGTGAAATGTAGCCTTTTTCTTATTTCCAAATCAATTTGTTCGTAAATTTCGGGACCAGTCATTTATTTCAACATTTTAGTGCTGAAAGTACTTTGGCACTGAAAGCGTTAAAAGATGCTAATGATAATTTAAGTGCTCATGAGGCTGGAAAAGAACATAGCATCGATCGAAAAACTTTAGGAAGATCTGTAGACAAATCTCACCAGGATGAATACAGTCAGATGAAGTCAATCTATGTGAAAACTAGAGATGTCAGATCGAGTGTCACAAAAAGTAGGACAAGGATACAAAAAAATGGAGGACAGTAGCTCCTAAATCCGGTCATAATAATACATGAAACCCTATGAAAACGGAACCTGTCTCTAACAGAATACTGTCTTAAATGTCAAAATTTCATTTTCCTTGCTTTACAATTATACCTCCTCAGACAAAATCACGTTTAAAACAAATTTTATTCTCCTCTGACTCGCAATTGCTTCTATACAGGTTTGTTTAAACATAATATTTTCAAAAAATATATTTTTTGTAATAATTAAAGCATGTAGCATAAAGTCATTTTGCTTTTTTTTAACTGATTTTATTACTCATCACCAATATTTCGATATAAAACGAAGTGGGTCAAGCCTCCCATATAGTGGGTCAACCCTCCCATATGTGGGGAGCGTTGACCCATTATTTTCTCATGATTAAAATCAATGATTTTTAAATTTCTTATATATTGCACTTATGTAGCCATTTCATTTTGATACCTGATTGTACAACGAATAAAATGATATATAAAACTTTATTCTAGGTTCAATATCTAAAAAATAAAAAAATCATTTTGTAAAAAGTGGGTCAACCCTCCCTAGTTTCCACTACTTTTAATTTTGAGCCTATGTAATAATTTTTCTATCAATAAATACACTATTAATTTTTAAAAAGTTGGATGTGAAAATCCTAAGTCTTTCTTCTATCTCACACGTCTTAATATTTCAAAAAGTAGGTACATATGTTAATATGGCAAAATATTAATCCAATGGTACACCGGCTTTGATTTTCAACTTAAATTTCTTATTCGGTCAGTTAATCTGAGTCAAAACGAGTTAATATCGAACATAAAATTAGGAGGATTTCGTAATAACTAGCTTTTACATTCACCGCTATGTTGGAATTTCTCAAAAAGTTTTGCAGATCTACGCCGATCATGCGTTCTAGAACCCAAAACCATCAACAGTTGAAAACTTTATTTATATATATATTGTATGTATATATATGCGACATTTTGCTACCAGCTTTTGAGACATTCCGGCGACATTAGTACATCTCGAAATGAAACGTAGTAGAGCAATCAAGGCCAACTATCCGTTATCATGAAATATCGGATTGCAGTCAGGTTGGCGAGTAAGACAGGCTTCATATACATTGAGACATTTCCCATCACATAATGAATAGGGTCATCGTAACTTTAAACTGGTTTATTGGACAAAAACATATTGAACATTCCCAGTAGCTGGTTCATCAATCCTCAATAATCGATCATTCACGTCATAAAACTTAAGATATTACAAGATTAAGATCAACACAGAATCGTTCACTCCAAGCGACGCAGATTATTTAAACAACCGGAAAAACGTAAATTCTCTCACTCCTTGCTGCTGTAACGATATATGTACTCCAAGCAACAAAACGCGGACGAATACAGAAAAGTGGAGAACCAATGCCAGCAGAGAGATGGGGAGGAATGGGACAAAAAACTAACTACGATTCGGTGGGAAGGGAATGACGTCGATAATGAACTCTTTATACGGTGTCAGAATTAAAGCGTCATTAACCCTCTGTCTACCAGAAGGGTCCAATGGACCCGACATGTACATTCAAAATATTTATTCAAACCAGAAATTTCTTCAAAACAAACTAAATGTATAAATCAGACAATAATAAGTTAAATAAACAAATTAAATAGTTTTAAGTAAAAATTCTGGTGTAGAATGTTTTTATAAAACTTGAGTAAAATTTCCGGTAGTTCTAGGGTTAAATGCTGGCAGGCGCATAGAATTTTGGGTATAGAACATGATCGAACAAATGTTATAAAAAACATTCGAAATAAAACGATTTTAGTTTTAGAAGAAAATTAAAAAGTAATTTAATGCGTTTTAAGATTAGAAGAATGGATTAAGGTTTTTTAGAATAATAAAAGAATACGCAAATTTAAATGCATGAAATAAAAGACAAAATATATTAAAATATTATTAAAGATATGTAAAAAAGGAAAAATATTAAGAATTTGGAAAATTTTACTAAGAAACAAGGGCGGAAATTTGTATTATTACATACACACACATATATATATATGTTATATATATATATATATATACGCATATCACTTTTTTATGGATAAAATAACTTCCATAACACTGCACAAACCTCTTTCAAACTAGAACATAAAATCAAGTGTCCGCTAATCTAGGCCAAGATCGTTATTGGGCAAAACCGGATGAAGTTGGTTGAAATGGGGAAGATTTTTGTAAAGACAGAAAAATATCATATCTTCTTAATTATGATACATATTGAATCAGTTTAAAGGTATTATTAATTGTATGAAAAGGGCCAAAGGGCCAACAATGTATGTGTGTCAGATTTTTGTTATCATTAAAAATGTTCTGAAGTGATAAAAAATTACGGGTTTAAGAAATTAATAATCACAACTTCATCAATTCACAAGATATCAAATCGGCTGAAAATTATTATAAATCTGCTTAATATTATGTGCAACTTTTATATTGACACGTTTTTGATAGGACCAACTTATACAGCGAAAACAATTCTAAAAAATAGTGGTTTTAGAAGAAAAAAAATTACATTTCGGTTAATCCGCTACTAAGGCAATAAAAAAGTATCATTGGCATGATGAAAACCTTTGACAACTCTCAGAGATGTTGTATGTAGAGTTGCATTATTAAAAAAGTGCGTTTCTCAATTAAAAAAACACGTAGGAATTTAAAATATAGGCATTTATTTAATGAGACAATCACCACACGATTTAAAATTATTATATATATTATTATTTATTTTATAAATTTATTTTAAGTCCACTTAATAATATTTATAACTTTTTTGTAAGAAGTTTTTGAAAGAATCAACACTTACAGCAAAATATTTTGGTATAGGGGAATTCTAAAAAACATTAAAAACAACAATAATTGCTTGCTTATGAAACATATCGTATACGTTTCAGGATGTTATTACTTCTCAGAAAAGGACCAAAAATGATCTAAGTTTATCTCTAATCTTGATTTAATTTCTATTGGTGAAATTAGTACTTAAATTCGAAATCTTCTTGTGCCTGTAGGTCCAGCCGGCAGGAATCTTTTTGATACAATGATGACATAGGAGCAGACAGACATTTGGTATAAAAAATGTTTTCCGATTACAATCCTTTCTCTTATTATAGATAGGACAAAGCAAAAAGGATTTTCAAATATCAATCAAATAAAAGTAATAACTAAACATTTCAAAAGGAATTTATCTCTTCACGTCTGTGATATGATTTAAGATGTATGGTGACTTTTGGTATTTCAGTTGAATAGCAAAAATCTACACTGTAAAAAATAATTGTAAATAAACAGTCCGCTTTTCAAACATATATGCTTATTAACAGCTTCAAATTATTAAAAAACGCCACAGTGTATTATGACAATATTATTTTGTCTAAACACGTTACTACTGTTTCTCCTCAGATTAATTGTATTCCGACAGCCAACGTCTGCCTCTGAGAATTTCTCCTACCCGCGCAGCTACAGCTGCATACAGCCTTTGCCTGTGTGAGGCAACCTCACCGAGGAGTGAAGTGAAGCGTTCTGAGGCAGCCATGTTTATTTTCGTTCGGCTACTTACCGTGACTGCTAACAACGTTTTATTATTTATGGCGTTTTAGTAAAGTTAATGTTTTTTCAAGAGTCAAGTCAAGTACATTCTTCAGTAATGTAAGTATGCATTTTTTGTTTAATAATGCAGTTTTATATTCAATTATCCTTATGTACACGTGCTTACTAGATCCGACATCATCGTATTTCGACATTCACCGTATGCAATCTCGGATCTAAGCACCATTCAACTTGCAGTTTTATTTCCAGGGGTCGATGCAGGCTTTTATTCTTGAGGTCCATTTTGTGAAAAGTAGAAATTATTTTTGTGAAAAATAACATTTTGAAACGAATGTTGAAATCCAGTTACTCGAATTCGAATCCCCTCGCTAGTTTTTGTTTTTCGTGACCTGGTTTTATTTACAAATTTTAAAATAGTTTTTATGAAAAAGAATGTACATGAAGAGCCTATTTTATTAAATTTATTCTTGTGAAGGGGCCCATTTTATTAAATTTATTCTTGTGAAGGTGCCCATTTTATTAAGTTTATTCTTGTGAAGGTGCCCACTTTATTAAATTTATTCTTGTGAAGGGGCCCATTTTATTAAATTTATTTTTGTGAAGGGACCTATTTTATTAAATAGATTTTTGTGAAAGGGCCCTAAATAGGCCCCACATTTTGCGTGGATCGACCCCTGATTTCTTTCGTATTTCTAATACTAATTACCAAGTAATATATCAAGTAGTTTTTTCAGAATTTCCTTATGTATTCATTATGTATTTCTTTATGTATTCATTATTATTTTTTCTTTTTTTGTTTACGAATGTTAAATTATTTCGTACAAATTGTATGCATTTAAAAATCCTATTTTTGCAACGAAATTGTTTCTTTTTCAATGTCATTATTATTATTATTCATTTTGATATTTCTAATATTTTATTCTCAGTATTTTTATGTATTGGGGTAAAAACCAAGCCTTCTATTGGAAAATACATTTTGGATAAATTTTTATTTTGTGACTGATTTCGCAATTTTTATTTTTTTAAATGAATTTTTGCTTTATTTTACTGTTTCGATTTTTTTAATCTGTTTATTTATGGATTTATCATTTGCTAATTACTTATCCCTTCCCCCCTCATCCCCCAATCTCACTTTTTTTTACACATAACCCTTGGAATGCCAATTTCTATTGAAAATTTCTTTATTTGGATTGCATTTCTTATTTTTTAATGTTAATCTCTGTATTTTCAAATAATTTTAAGCACAATGTTGCTACAAATGCCTCACTTGTCGAAAAAAACTTGTTTTTGCCAAGTGGCAGTTCTCACCAAGTGGCCACTTTACAGCAACGCTGGGCTTAAAAATTTTTGAAAATAGGAACATAAAAAGAAAAAAAAAAAGGCAATCCAAATAAGGAAATTTTCAACAGAAATCAGCATTCCAAATGTTACCGGAAGGTTGTAATGTGCAAATAGTAAAGTAAAAATTTTTTAAAAAATATATATAAATTGCCAAATTATAGCCATAAAATAAAAATTTAGCCATAAGGGTATCAAAATACTGAGATTACAAAATCAAAATAATGAAAAAATTTCTTTTTAAAAATATAAATTGTAAATTATTTCAAAAATAAGGCTTTGCTTTTACTCCAATGCATAGAAATACTGAGAATAATATATTGAAAATATCAAAATGAATAAAAAATCACATTTTAAAAGATAAATTAACTTATTTTTAAAAGTATGGTTTAAAAGCATACAATTTATAAAAAATGCTTACGCAATAATTTCATATTCGTGAAAAAAAGGGGGGGGGGGAGGTGTAAATACATAAAAATTCTAATTAAAGAAATGTTGAAAATATCAAATTAAATCAAAATAATAAAAGTTTAAGTTCATTTCCAATGCTAATTTCTGTTAAATACATAAACTCCACAGAGTTTTTATATATTTACCTTTTTGTTTGCTTACAAATGTTAAATTATTGCATAAGCATGTGGAAGGCATTTTTTATAAACTGTATGTTTTTAAAATTCTATTTTGTGAAAATAATTTAACAATTGATCTTTTAAAATGTAAATTTTGTTTTATTTTGATATTTTCAATATTTTATTAGGTATTAAAATTTTTATGTATTTACTTTTTTAGTTTTCGAATGTTAAATTATTTTGTAAAAATTGTATGGCTTATAAAACCCCATTTTTGAAACTCATTTAAGTTTCTTTTAAAATGTGATTTTAAATTTTGATATCTTCTTTTTTTTATTCTCAGTTTTTTTATGTATTGGAGTAAAAAAAAAAAAAAAAGCATTATTTTTGAAATAATTACAATTTGTATTTTTTAAACAAATTTTTTTATTTTGATTTTGTAATCTCAGTGTTTTGATACCCTTTTGGCAAAATTTTTATTTCATGGCTGTAATTTCGCAATTTATATTTTTTAAAATGAATTTTTGCTTTACTTTATAGTTTCAATTTTTTTTTCTCCAGATTATTTACCGTTTACTCATGAATTATCCTATTCGCCCCCTCCCCTCCCATTTCTCTTTTTTTTACTAATAGTATTTGAATGCCAATTTCTGTTAAATGTCTTTATTTGGATTGCTTTTCTTTTAATATTAAATATCTATATTAAAAAAAAAAATTAAGCATAATGTTGCTATAAGTGACCACTTAGCGATAACGAGTTTTTTGCACCGAGGAAAAAAAAGTGATTGCGGACCAGATTCAGTCATCTTGTTTTTTATCTTGGCGCAAAAAACTTGTTTTTGCCAAGTGGTAATTTATATTAACGTTAGGCCTAAAAATTTTTAAAAAATAGTTTAAACATTAAAAAAAAAAAAAAAAAAAAAAAAAAAAATCAGGAGAAAAGCATTCAAACTAAAGAAATTTTCAACAGAAATCAGCATTTCAAATGTTATTTGTACAATAAAAGAGATTTTTTTTTTTTTTTTGGGGGGGGGGGGGGAGATCAGGGTTGGGTTTTTGATATCACATATCAAAAACCTTATACACACATTTTTTTAGCAATCATTAGTATTATTTTATATTAAATCAAGCTAAAAACTGATATATTTAGTTACTGTGCTGTCCTCTAAAAAAAACCCCACTTTTTTAATTTCTCACTATATAAAATTTAATAAAAAATACAAAACAATTTGAAGTAGCTACATTTTCACAGCCTGTCCTGACTAAGATTTTAATGTATAGTATTTTTTTTTCTATAAATATATTACAAAATGGCAGCCAATTAAACAAGACTTTGAAAAAAAACCCCACTTTTTCCTAAAAATAACCCACATGTAAAAACACTTCTAGAAATCAAAATATTAAACAGCAATATTTTTCTTTCATTATTAATTAGTTTTAAAACACAATTCTGCAAAAAAAATAATAATAATATTTTAATAATTGTAAATTGAAGGATTTACAAATGAAAAATTATAAATGTAATCTTTTGCTTATTTTTTAAAAAACTAAATAAACACTTAAGTAATTTTAAATGCTTTTATTTTTGTAAATGGCATATAGAAACAGGACAAAAAGAAATTTTGACTTCTGTGATATTTTTGATTAAGTTCTAGGGTGGGTTTTTTTTAGGATACATTTTCCTGTGTGTTTTTTTTTTAGAGGACAGCACTATATACAGTAGACTCCCTCAAATCCACAAGTACCTAAAATCTGCACATCATCACAGATGTAAACAATGAAACTTTCAGTTCAGATGTAAGGACAAAATTTATGAATTTTTTAGTTTTATATCATTCTGTATGTACTATTTTAATGTGTGATTCTCAATAATATAAGTGAACTCCTAGTTTTTCATGAAAGAAGTATAAATTTGTTTCTGAAAAAAATCAAGGTATTGCTGATATCACTGGTAATGACAATCTTTTTACCAAATATATTTGTGTATTAATCAAGATATTTTGGTTATTAATACTGGCTAAGCCTGAAATAAAACTTCTTTTTAGGCTAATTCCATGAAAACTTGTCATGTCTGTCACACAGCTCAAAATCGCTATGCTTGTTGGCCACCGTTATTTTCGAAAAGTTTGCTTCACGTTATTCAATTGATGATATATCTCCGATAAAATAAGTCTCATTTTTCCGCTCTAAAATACTGGTAGCCAAAAATCGTAGTATGCGATGGACATGGCATGTTTTGATGGAATTAGCCAATTATGGTTTTTATACGAATTAATAGGGTGCCGCCAACCGCAGAGAGCTAGAGCCCGGGGCACTCCAGATCTATGTTTTCCCTGGAGTTGGAGCCGTAGCTCTAAATTTTCTCCTGCTCCAGGGCTCCTTTAGTTTTTAATATTATTTTAAATCTGTTTTTTTTCCATTCTTTTAAATTTCCAGGCTTAAAATATTTTAATTACATCATTATTCAATATTTTAATTATATCATTTTTTAGGGGTTTTTTTTCTTTTATTTATTAGAGATGGAAAACTTCTCAAAACATGGCAACACTACTTTACTTTTACTTTTTACTTGAGCTAAATGACAACACTATTCGAAAACAAATATGGCCGCCTGTTGTTTACATGTGAAGTTGTACAATTTTGATTGTTTAAAAAGTGTGGAAGAAATTTAAGATTTTTGTGTTTAAAATTCCACCAAACTTTCTATTTTAAAAGTAAAAGCTAAAAGATGTCATGTTTGATGAGAAGAAAAATGCATTTTGTCACATCTTTAATATAGTTAAAGGAAGAAAGAATTTGTGAGCAAAAAAATTAAAATCTGCAACTCAAAAGCGCGAAGTCAGAGCCGAAGCGGAGCCACAGTATTTTATCTATGAGCGGGGCTGGAGCATCAAAAATTGTTCGGCTCCGGGTCACTGGTCAACCGGGGTCACTAGTCATGCACTCACATTTCCATTATTAAAAAATATATGTGATTTTTCAACATCGAAATGGAGTTGTAAACATAATATTAAAGAAACGAGAAACAGTTTTCGTCATGTTATCCTCAGCAACTGGAACAAAAACAATTAATGTAACATTTTGCAACAGTAACATTTGAAAAAAAAAAGTTACTTAAAGAAGTTTTAAGAGATTTGGTTTAAAGGCATTTCTAAGTAATTGGGCTATTTTCGAACCAAAACAGCCCCGAACAAAGCCCTAACACAAAGTAGCCCCGAAATACTAGTTTTCATGCTAGCTTTATGAAAACTTGAACATTTTCTGCCAAAATAAAAAGTTAAAGGAAAAATTATGATCTCACATGGGTTACAGGTTACTAAAGGTAATATTTTGACACTTATTTTATTTGTAGCTCTTATCAAGATTGTTTTACAATAGAAAGTTTGGAGAGTTAAAATGTACACACGAAAACAGTTGTTTATAACATTGTGTTGCCACTAAACAAATTTAAATTACCCTCAAACTATTCAAATACCCTATAGTAAGGTATAAATTATTTTTCAAGGGCAAAAACTCCAAATTATATTGTATTGTTTGTTCAATACAAAGAATAAAAACTTTTTTATGGGATGGACCAAAGTAATCCCGCAAGGACCAAAGGTTGATGGTACCTTTTAAGAGCAAGAATCTGAGAAAGTGTCACACCTAGCATTATGGGGTGATTCATGCCATCTCGGATTTTCTCCAAAAAATTACCAGTTATTACTTATCTTATTAAAAGGCCAAATCCAGAAGTTTTTTTCTCCAAAGTTGAGTTGTTCATTTTTTATGGGCCCCCAAAGGTCACAGTGCAGTGCGAAAAATTGAGCGTTTTTTTTAGACATTAAAATTGCTATGACCCACAATTCTTTGCGCAAACAACTTGCCACAAAATTCTTTTTATATATGGGATGTAGGAGGGTTCAACTTTATATAATGGATGAGAAGTCTGTGGCAACTTGTTGCCGCAAGGTCACTGAAGGTCACAAACTTATGCATTTTCGCTGTTTTTTACCATTTTTAAGGCCCAATAACAGCTTGCGCGTTGAAGTTGCCATGGCAAAAGAGGTGTCATTTGAAAGACATGTATTAGCACTTTTTAAAAATGTACATATAATTGAGGCAAGTTGGATGCGCTTTTAGTAACAGAGCGCCAAAATGTGAAAAATGTCATATTTGACCGATATTCAAACTGTCATAATTTCCTGCGGCAATGACATTTTGAAATAATTATTTTGCTATTCTTTTATTCTATTATTGCTCTTTATGAAAAAATAAATTCCATTGAGGCACGTACCTTTAAGAAAAAAAAATGATTTTTTTAAACATACTCTATTCCGGTAGTCAGGACTTTTTTGCTTTTCAGAACAACTCGTCTGAATAACAATTTTTTTAACATTTACTTGGCTGTATGAATTGATATATTTTATATATTGTTGCGTTTATATTTATTGAGGACAATTATTTAGTTTTAAAATTCAAAAAATCACCGACATGTTCTCTATTTGGTATATACCTGTGAAATGCATATATGATTTTTCCCATTACTGTTTAAAAATTTACTATAATTTTTCACATTTAATAGACTAAAAGCAAAAGGTTTACAAAGTTTTATACTTTTATACATATTTTGGAATATTTTGTTTAATTTTTACATATTTTGGAATATTTTGTTTAATTTTTAACATTTGTTAAAAAATCACCTGAAACTTGTACAAAATTATAACTGAATAAAATGCACTTATATAAAGATATTAGTCTTTCTTTTTAATATAAGGTACATTTTAAAATCATTATTAATGAAATATTTTTAATTTAAAATCATTAATTTCAGAACATAAAATTATTCAAAGCAAAATATTCCAACCTTCCCCTTGTTTGTATTACTATTACTACATAGTGAAAAATGCCGAACTTCAAAACAATATTTCTGTGGAATATGAATGAATTTATAATGCTCCTTCATTTAAAAAAAAGGCTGTATCTGATGATAAGATTAATTTTTGTAAAGTATTTTTAAAAAAATCATTGATAAAATATTTTAAGTTTATAATCACATTATTTCAGCAACACAAAATTCTGAAAAACAAAATATCTCAACTCTTCTTTTTTTTTGTATTACTAGTACTACTTGGTAAAATATTCTAGAACCGTGAGAACAATATTTCTGTGCAATCAGAATTCTTTATGTTCATCCATTAAAAAATAAAATTATTTTCTTTTTTGTTTATAAAGGGTATTTTTTTAAAAAAGTATTACTGATAAAATATTTTACATTTACAACAATAATTTTAGTAAAATAAAATTGCACAGAGAAAAAAAAACCCAACTCAGCTCTTCCCTTGTTTTCCTTACTGTTATCACATGGTTGGCTATTCTGGAATATCAGAACAATATTTCTGTTGAATAAGAATTACCTTTGTTCATCCATTTAAAAAATAAAGTTGTGAATTTTTAATTTGGATATTTTCATACTTATGTTTATATATTCTTAGTTAAAAAAACTGTTTTACAAAACATGGAAGAACTTAATTCGGATCCTTATACAGATTGTTTTTTTTATAATGAGCTATTGAACTGTGGAAGACACGGCAAAAGTCGTAAGGATGAGTTGTTTTCAGAACAGGACATGGCAGCAGATATGAAGAAATTATCTAGAAAGAATAAATGTTAAAGCACCTGATAGAAGTGTGTCTGAAAAAGAACTAATATCTAGCAGAAGTGGTAAAGTTTTACCTGAAAGATTTAAACTTTGTGCAAAGCATCGTTTTGGTTTTGGTACTTATTGGAATGTTCTAGCTGTATGTTTACACCCTTATCACAAGGAAAACAGGAAAAGAAAAGAAAAAGGTGTTAGGTCTGCAAGTTGGGCAACATAGGAATTAATATGTAAATATAATTCTTCTGTAAACTTTCCAATTGGAGGAACTGTTTGTCCAAAGCATAGAGATTATCTTCTTGCAAAAGATCTACATCAAATGAACGATGAAGTTGAGATAGCCGACATCACTTCCAGCGATCCAACATTTGAAGTTCGTAATTCTCTGTTAGTGGAAACTGATAAGACCGAGACAAATTCATTTATAAAATCATTAACAGAAGGTGTAAGCCCTGTTAAATTTCAGTTGAAATCTCCTCTTTCAAAACTTTCTGCAAGTACCATTCGCTATATGAAACGAAAATACTCTGAAGTTACCAATAATTTTAAAGCAACGTTAACCAAGAAACTGGCCCCAGAGCAAGAACATGAATTTCGAAAGGTTGTTTCAGACAGTAGCAGCTGCAGCGAGACGGAAGCTGAAGATGAATGTCTAAAAGAGATAGTAGCAGCCTTTAAAAGCACTCCATCTCAAAAGATGAAGCTAGCTTTATTGGATCCTCAAAAATACACAAAATCAGAAGTTATAGAGAAATTCCAATGCTCACAGAGAATGGTAAGGAGAGCAAGAGAATTGAGAGCACAATTTGGGGCTGGCAATATGCCTCTTGTACACAAAATTAGTAGAAATTGTCTCGACATGAGTAAGGTTGATCATTTTTTAGATTTTTTGTTTACAACAGATTCTCTACAAGATGTTGCTTATGGAACAACTTTAAAATATGATCGTGGATTAAAACATGTTACCCCACATGTGATACCATCTTCTCTGGTCCTATACAATTGTCTGGGGCTGATCCTTTTACAGTTCCATGCTTAAAAGATATTCAAGAGTCTTACAAGGAACAATTATATGTTTGTGTGTTTTTTTTTTTTTTTTTTTTTTTTTTTTATTATTATTATTATTATTATTAATAGTGTTAGCGTTAGCTGAATATACTTGTATTATCAATATAGATTATAAATGCCAAGAATTTTGATTGTCAAATTAAATAACATCTATCATATATGTGTCACAATATATTAAAATATATCCATTCATACAGCCAAGTAAATATTAAAAAAAAAAAAAAATGTTATTGAGACGAGTTGTTCTGAAAAGCAAAAAAAGTCCTGACTACCGGAATAGAGTATGTTTAAAAAAATCATTTTTTTTTTCTTAAAGGTACATGCCTCAATGGAGTTTATTTTTTCATAAAGAGCAATAATAGAATAAAAGAATGGCAAAAGAATTATTTCAAAATGTCATTGCCGCAGGAAATTATGACAGTTTGAATATCGGTCAAATATGACATTTTTCACATTTTGGCGCTCTGTTACTAAAAGCGCATCCAACTTGCCTCAATTATATGTACATTTTTAAAAAGTGCTAATACATGTCTTTCAAATGACACCTCTTTTGCCATGGCAACTTCAACGCGCAAGCTGTTATTGGGCCTTAAAAATGGTAAAAAACAGCGAAAATGCATAAGTTTGTGACCTTCAGTGACCTTGCGGCAACAAGTTGCCACAGACTTCTCATCCATTATATAAAGTTGAACCCTCCTACATCCCATATATAAAAAGAATTTTGTGGCAAGTTGTTTGCGCAAAGAATTGTGGGTCATAGCAATTTTAATGTCTTTAAAAAACGCTCAATTTTTTGCACTGCACGGTGACCTTTGGGAGGCCATAAAAAATGAACAACTCAACTTTGGAAAAAAAAATTCTATATTTTGTCTTTTAACAAGATAAGTAACAACTGGTAATTTTTTGGAGAAAATCTGAGATGTCATGAATCACAGGTGTGACACTCTCTCAGATTCTTGCTCTTAAGAGAAAGTTTCATTGAATAATTCAAGAAAAATGTACCTCATCTTTATTATGCATATTTAATTACACATTATTATTTACTTGACGGTTACTTGAAATGATCTTAGCTTTTATTATTTTATTTAATTATTTAACTATATTTCAAGCATTCACTATAATTTCGATTGCATTATTACATTCAATATATACTGTTAAAAAATGTAAACAAAGAAATGACCTGAAATCTGCAAAATTAATTCGCACAACCTTTGGTGCCAAGCTGTGCAGAATTTAATTAGTCTACTGTACTATATTTAACAGCGGTAGAATTCATATAAAAATGTCACTGGTCCCAAGGACCAGTAAGCATAAAAATTTACTGGTCCGCAGTAATCATCACTAACCTGCTACATAAAATTCTATTAAGTCCCTTTAACCCTTTGAGTGACCCTCTCCCTTCCTAGGGTGAAACTTCCTTTGCAGTTATCCAAAATTTTCATCATAATAAAATGTAAAATAATAATTTGTTAAAATTTAAACAGTACATAAAGAAAAACTATAAAATTATTAATTAAATATTTCATTTCAGATTATCTATTTCAACTGACTAAGGTTTAATGCTATTTTTTAAAATTTATTGTTTTAAATAAAATTATGCGATTTGTGTTTGATTGCAGTTTTCTCAGGGACAGGAAAGTTTATGTTTACCTTTCAGAGAGGGAGGGAGGGGAAGTTACTGGTCCTGCGGACCATTAAATTTTTCAAATTAGTGGTCCGATTGAATTTTTGGTGGTACAAGGATTTCGAACGCTGATTTAAGTTATAATAAAATTATATATCATAATTCTAATTATTTGTAAATTGTCATGCTCGGAAAAATAGCTAAAAATATTGAAAGTACTATTAAATGCATTTTCAAAGTAATTACTATTATATGCTCAGTTTGTTATTAAAAAAAAGCTTGTGTAAAGTTAGTGGCTACTATTTACTGACTGATAAAGGTCAAAATTAGCACTAGCCACCGGCCACAGGGCCAGTAAATGAAAAAAAGTGGCTAGTGAAAAATTGTCTATCAGCGGCCACCTTCCAGCCTCTTCTTTACAAGGAGATAATAAAATTTTCTTGCATTTCATCAAGGATTCTACTTTTTTTGGTTCCAATATATTTATATTAACATATTTATTTGCGCTACTCAGTTTTAGACTAATACTTATAGAAATTTTACTGTTTAGTATTTTGAAATAAAAAAGTGGCCGTCTAAAAAATTAGTCCTATCGGCCAGTGGCCGCTAATGAAATTTTCCAATTTTGACCTATACTGACTGACAATAAGTTACCTAGATTTTAGGCCGGGAGGCGGCAGCATATACAGTCACCTCATCGAGTTGGAGGCTGAAGTTCCAGGATTAGACAGAACTTGATTTTTAGACTTTGTTGCGCGGTCATGGAGTTCTCGAATTTTGTCAAACAGTCGTGGAATATGCGAGTTTTGTTGAGTAATCACAGATTATGAGAATTCATTGTTTAATCATCAGAAATTTTGTCAAACAATTTTAGAATATGCAAACTTTGTTGCACGATCGCGGAATGATACCTATTATTTGCTATTAAATATGGTAAAGATACATAACCTATTTTTCTATCATTGTTTTAAAATTATTAATGTTTCTGCAAGATAATTATTGGAGTTGAGGGGGACTGGGAAGAACACCCCTTCCCCTCTCACTTACAAAGAAAATCTACAACTGTCAAACGCACATTCCTAACACTGCTTTTAAAATATTAAGGTAAGAAAATTGATTTTTGGAAATTTGTGAATATTTTCAGTTGTTAAAATCTATTTTTACCAATATGTTGTAAAAAGCATATTTTTTCCTCATTTGGATTATTATTGCTATCTTGAATTGCTCGCTCTTGCATAGTGTCTCCCATATATTGTAATTCTAGCTGAGACAAGATGCAAGAGTGAACAAAATTAGCGACTTTTGTAAATCTTGCCAATCAGAAGTGAATTCCTTACTCAGACTGCCTGATTTAGTATTTCATGTGTAAAAGCTGTCGAGGTGAGTAAAATTTCAACACAGAGTTTTAACTTATGAATAAGGTAAATTTGTGTACTTCAATGTTTTCTGAAAAATTGTTATTCAGTTATGTTTTTTTGTGTGTGTGTGTGTTTACAAAATGTACTTTGAATTTTTTGCATATTTATAGGAACCAAATCGGCTGTAGTTTTTATCAAAAGAAAAAGCTTCAATCCATATGTTACTCCAGATGATGCTTTAAAGATATGGATTTGCCTCCTATTTTGTCTTCAACCTTGTTTATCCAGAATAATGCCAGATGACTGTGTAATTTATTCAGAGGTAAGAGCAATTCTCAAAGAATTTTGTGTTTTCAGTTATTTCACTAAGGTAAAATTTGGCTTTAGGCAGGATTCGCAGAGATAGACCCAGTTTGAAAAAACCCGGTGGGTATTTTCAGTCCGGGCCCACTTGAAAAAGCCCACCGAAAAACCCATAATGTGGGGTTTATTTTTCAATTTTTAGCAATATTTAAAATTTTAAACAACATATACATCTAAAGAATTTAAGTCATTTCAGTTAATTTTGAAAATATATATATATTGATACATCTCTTGTTGTAGCTGTGAAAAATAATCAGAAGAGTTCAATACTACAGGGAATATATATCCATGATTTTCAATATGTCAATGTTTTTTGTATTAAACAAGGTTCTTAATAGTCACTTCTGGGTGAGAAGCCAGTTAATCTCATATGAATGCCTTAATTGAATTTTACAATGTATTTATTTGAAGTCATTTGTATGCATATTTGCACCAGATAATTCTTTTTACCCACCAAATACAAAAAAAGTCTGTAGTTTGCTAAAATTTGTAAACAAAAAAAAAAAAAAAATTTTTTTTGGTATGCCATGTTAAAAGGTTGGCCAGTCCTGCTCTGTAGTAGAGATGCAACGAATATTCGGCCCATTCGGCCTGTCTGTCGAATATTCGGCTTCAGCCGAATATCAAGTCCATTATTCGGCCTTGGCCGAATACTAATACTGTAATAAATGTTTTTATATTTACACAATATAACTTTTAATTTGATAATTTATATTCATCATGTATGATGAAAATTTTATTTGAAATTAACAAATACTTTTTATCCCATTAACTTTCATACCTCGAATGGGCTTTATCTACCCATTTTTATGTAAGAGGCTAATTTAGGAATCATGTTAAAAAAATTTTATGCTGTATCAGTAAGTACAAAAAGTAGGGGAGAGGGGGGCACATGTGAACAATTTTTACATTTTTGGCTATTTCTCAAAATTGTTATGAGCTATTGAACCAAAAAGTGGTTTATATGAATATTTAGAATTTGTTTGTTCTTTTGGTGAAGCTTTTGGATACATTTATCAAGAATTTCTAACTTATTTATATCATCATTCTAAAAATTGTCTAAATTTGTTCACATGCGTCCCGGTGGAGGGGTAGTTGTGAACATAGCTGGGGTACATGTGAACACATGCGTAAATAAGACAAATATAATTTTTTGTGAATAAAAACTGTGATAAAAACTAATTAGATGCCTTTTTTCTAGTTGTGTGAATAAATCAATAAATGTTTCAACATAGATACAAGAATTTATTTGCAAAATTGTACACTAATATGCCTACTCCTTTTGAGTCACTTTTAATTGTTATCTAACTTCCAGTAAATTAAAACTGTGAAATAATCCTAAAAACATTTAATATATCTCAATGTTTGACAAGGATAATTAAATTTTAAACTAAAAAAAAAAAAAAAAAAAAAAAAAAAAAAAAAAAAAAATGCATTCACAGACTTAAAAAATACACTTGTGAACTGTTTACATCTGCCCCCATATGTTCTGTTCACAAGTGCCCCATCTACCAACTTCAGCCTAACTTATAAAAAAAAAAAAAAATTAATTGAAATAAGAAAACAAAACTTTTTGTAAACTTACCTAATTGATGTCACTATAGAATGCAATGCTGATATTCTTCTTTAAAAAATGTCTTGAATGAATTTTTACTTCAATAACTTAGAATATTTTTTTACTTCACACTTTCTAAAACAAACAAATTAAAACTACCAGAAATCAAAATGGCCCATTGTTCTGAAAATTCAGCCAAAAGGGGGTACTAGTGCTACCATCAATTGGTAATTTTTTGAATTTTTTTATTTCAAATTAACTGAGTAAAATATGTACTGTTCACATGTGCTTCCCTATCTGTAATAAGGCTAACATAAGCTGTTAAAATTAATCAATAGAGCCAAAACACTGTATTAAACACTAGTGTCGTGAAGGAAATTTTCACCTTGTTATTAATAAACTTTATAACATACAAACATACTTATAACTTACTTAAAAGGTGACATGACCATATCTCATAGATCTCAGGGTTGCGTTAAATAATATTTTTTATTTGTTTATGTCACCTTTTAAGTAGTTTGAACTACACACTTTGAACTAATTTCTTCTTAGGAATTTTTAACTCATTAATTTTTTTATCAGTTAATCTTGAACATGCTAATGGCGAATGATTAAAATGTGTAAACGATTATTTTACCTACAACAATGAAATCATTTATTGATCTTTGGTATGTTAGAGAATCAGATACTGTTAAATGCAATGAGTGTAATTTCCTTTTCCTTACAGATATTTCCTTCCTCTGAATCTGAAAACATTCACTATACACTTCTTAATAGTGCTATCTGCTGACACCAAGGGAAAAAAAAATAATGATAATAATAATGATGAAAAAATTTTTGGTTATTGTGAGCTTTATAAAGTCTACAATGATCTCTTTCCACCATTTTAGAGGATATTCCTTTCATCCTTTCTATCAGTGGTTTTTCTCAAGATATTAAGATTTCTTATTTTTTATTTTATTTCATTTGAAAGCTGAAACTTATGTTTCCTAGTACTTTTAAAATTTTGTCATTATTTTAAAATATAACAACAACACACATAATATCTATTAAAATGTAACTAGACAGTACCTGATGAGGAACTTTTGCTAAGAATTTCTTTTTTTTTGGCTGAATTATATTATTGAGGCAATTTTTAGGCCGAATGTAGCCGAATATTTTTTCAGAGTAAAATAATGCTTTCAAAAATTAAAAATTTGTATATAAATAATTTTTTAAAAGAAAACAATACATTTTAATTGTGAAATATACAAGAATTGTGCATATAGTGCATATTATATTTTGTTTTCATTCAAAAATAAGTTCATTATTCGGCGGTCGAATCGGCCGAATATTTGGTTGTAACTTGGCCTAGTATTCGGTTATTCGGCCAAACCACTATTCGTTGCATCACTACTCTGTAGCATCCTGTTGATATTGTATTCTACAAAATTGAATGGGTGAAGCTCGATTTAAATGTTAATTTTTTTGTTTCTTGTAGGGGCTTGATGGAAATTCCTCCGGATTCTTCAAGTAACAAACGAGCATTAAATAAAAGTGTAAAACTTGTGAAAGATCTGTCAAACTACAAAAACATGTGGGCAATCACAGAATGATTACAGTTGCATGCATATATTTTAAAGTTGCTTATGCATTCATTAAGAATAAAACTATTTTTTATAATTTCTGATTTTTTTTTTCCTTGTGTGATTTTTATTGAAATTCATATGTTTTTATATAAGTATGTGTTTGCAATTTGTGGAGGTGGATAAATGTCATCAGGTAGATGTTTAACACAAGTTTTACAAAGTGTCTACAGAATCTAAAAATCATAAAAAATCAAGGAGGTTTATCAATTTGGAAAAGTCGGGGAATTTTGTAAAAATACCCGAAAATCAGGGAAATTTGTCTATATGCAAAAATATTTCCATTTTCACCTTGCGAATGAGACTGATTCGTCTATTTTATGTACCATTTTTTTTTCCTATGCTGATTAGTCGCTCTCAATATTTAGAAAAAAAAATGTACATGGTATGAATTTTTTATATTTAACACAAATTAAGGTGATCGTATGTCCTCATTTTCTGTGGATAGCTCTTATACTATTGAAAACTATTTACTTATTTTCAAAAATGTTACATTATATATTAGCATAACCAATTAGCTATCCCGTTAGATATAGATATGTCTTAGGATTGAACATTCAGAAAATGAGGGAATTTTCTGGCCAACATATATCCATACATAGTTTTTTTTTGTCTTGGTTTTCTCCCAAATAAGCTATCAGCAAGCTCAATAAATGTGTTATACGAGGCAGCAGATGATAAAAAATACTGTTTGTATATTGTTAATAATGAAAATCAGAGAAGTCTGATAAAGATGATCAGGGAACTTTTTCTTTAAATTTCTGTAGACCTCTTAGTTCTACCTTCTTAGTCTCCTTTCAGAGTATATTTTTTTGTCTTTGTTTTCGAGTATTCAATTTTATTTAACATACTCAAACTTGGAAGATATGCATTGTATATTTATTTACTCTTACATATTGCATTAAATAAGTAATATTTATCCTGAGCAAATTACTATTTTTTTTTTTTTTTTTTTTTTGAAATTGACTATGTTTCTATTTTAATTTGTTACAAAACAAGTGTTGTTTCGTCCAGCAGTATATTTTATGGTAGTAACTTAACGAACTTGTCAGGATTTCCTTTGAAATTATAATTTGAAACAAAATAAGCTCACTAACAGTAAACAATTTGGGTTTGAGGAACTAGATTTGGTCTTTTGTTACAAAATTATTCACTTCTTCCCTCTGTTCCTACATAATCCTGCATTTAATTTAAACCACATTATTGCCATCATCATTCATGTTTGTGTGCAATAGATGACCATATATCCAAATATTTTTGAAAAATAAAATATATGCAGACCATTTACAAAATAAAGTCTAACATTTTGTAACTGAAGTATGGCATTGTCATTACTCATATTGTTGGAAATATTAGATTTTTAACAAGTTTTAAAGGTTGAAAATACATTAATATTCAAATAAAAGCTAATTAATTTTGTTCATGAAATTGAATAATACTGTTTACAAAATTCATTAAATATGTAGGATTTGGCAGCATAAGTTTCTGGTATGATAAGTGAACTTAAAAAGTAGTATTCTTTGAAACAGTATCTTCCCTTATCACAATAGAAACTTGCACTACTAATATATACAGCCATTATCTGGAGATATTTAATGAGTTTGGAAGTTTTTAATAAACTTTTAAATTATGTACAGTAAACAAAATTTATCATAAGAGATATTCAATGTGTTACCGTACTTGCCAATTTTTTTAAATCTCAGATTTAATTTAATGAATGTAATTAAATAGATTTCAAATGAATAACCTTACAGAAATAATACAAATTTAATTAGAGAAATTTTCTTGTTCAAAGTAGCATTTTATTTAAAAGCATTGAGGTTAGTATGAGGCCTTGTATACATACTGGGTGTACTAAAATGGACTAATTTTAAAATTCAATAATTTGCAAATGGTGACTGCTATTAAAGAAAAAAAGAAAAATCTTGCAGAAGGCTTATGTAAGAATCGGGGTTTTTTTGCCTCTATTATTCCCTGTTTTAGTTCCAAGTAGCAATGATAGATCGTGCAGCTAGCATTAGGTGCTAACTCGAGGCTAAATTTTTTAGCCTCTCTTCTCCCAGCATTGATGCAAAAGGGGCTTAAATATATGGATCGAGTCTCATTCGCTAATGCACTCCATATATTTAACCTTCATTCGCATCAAATGCTGGGAGAAGAGGGCCAAAAATTTGGGTTTAATTTAGCACCTATAGCTTGCAGTGCAATTTATCGTTGCTATTTGGAACAAAAACTGGTAATTGCAGTAAGCAAAACTTATGTCATCTGTCTGTGGGCAGAAATAATCGTAATATTTTTATCCCAATTATTGTACAAGACTAAAATAGACAGACTGATTTTAAAATTTAGTAAATTGCAAGTGGTAACTTTTTTTTTTTTTTTTTTTTTTTTTTTTTTTTTCAGGATGATTATGTAAGGTGACATACAATAATCATCCTGCAAAAAAAAAAAGAAAAAAAAAAAAAAAAAAAAAGTTACCACTTGCAAGTTACAAAATTTTAAAATCAGTCAGTCTACTTTAGGACATCCAGTACAATAATTGGGATAAAAATAGTACAGATTATTTCTGCTCACGGACTGTTCTTGTACGTATGGGAAAATTCTGGCAGCAAAAGTTGCCAGAAAATTTCTGTTTGCACAAGAAATATCTGTGCACACAGATTGTTCTTGTATGTACAAGAAAATTCTGGCAGCAAAAGTTGCCAGAAATTTTCTGTTTGAGCAAGAAATATCTGTGCACACAGACTTTTCTTGTACATACAGAAAATTCCTGGCAGCAAAAGTTGCCAGAAAATTTCTGTATGTACGAGAAATACCTGTAGATACAGGAAATGTCTGGCAGCAAAAGTTGCCAGAGAAATTCTGTATGTGCGAGAAATATCTGTGCATACAGAATATCTGTATGCACAGATATTTCTCGTACTTACAGGATTTCTCTGGCAACTTTTGCTGCCAGACATTTTCTGTTGTTTTACAAGATTATTTTTTACAGTGTAAATAAACAATTTGTAAAACGCATGAAATTTAAAACATAATTTGAGATTTTACCATCTATATTCGAAAAACATTTTAGAGTATTTTGTGCAGCTCTATATAAGAAATATGGAATTGTAACTATATTGGAGTGTATTCAAAAAATTAAGGGTGTTAGGAAACGCATATTAGAGTTAGCCATTTTCGTCAATAAGCGGAAATGTACTTCAATAGTTTTGTGAAGCCTTTTATATAACCTATAGACTATTTAGACACCAATTAATCGGCAACAAATTAGTTAAATCCAAAAAATTACATTTCAATTAAAAACGCATTTCCAGCTTTTATTGATTAAAAGCAGTTTCATAAACGAAATGATTTGTGTGTTCCTGTAAATGAAAGATACATGCTAGGCAATCAATATTGTACACTACTGATCTTGTACAGCACTTCCGTCATGTATAACAATCTCGATATTTTAAAAATATCTTAATATTATTAAAATACTTTGCACACAATTTTCATCATTGTCCAACATGTAAACGAACTACAACATTATAGCTATTAAAATGAAAAAAAATTATAATTGCTGAAGATACTTTCTCTAACAAACTGATAGAAATACTTTAAAATTCCTAAAATTTCGTAATACACATTGAATTTCTTTTAGTACAATATACAGTGCGTTTAAATGAAGGTTTTCAGACCCATACTCAAAAACAAAAGTTAATTTATTCAAATTTTGTGCCTGATACACTCGAAAAGAGAATATAATCATTTGACATAATAAAATAAAATGTACATGCCATAAGTCACATGTCTGTAAAAAATATGCAATTATTTCAAAATGAACTTATAATGTCAGTCTTTGAAACTGAATTGCATTCCGGTAAAGAAATAATTAATAACTTTTGCATGAGTGATTGTTAAGAGATAGTTACGATCGTGTTTTAATTAAAACAGACATTGGAATCTTTTGTCTGGCTAGATCGCTTGAAACTTTCTTTCAATGATTTAAAAAGCAATGAAGAATGTGAAGAAGTTTCTTGTGTTAATTATTAATTATGAAATAAGTTAATTATTAATTAAAAAAGATTAATTTTTGGTTCGTTTTCATTTCACTTTCGATATATTGTATTTAACTTTGGTTTTTATATTGTATTACATGTTTGCGTTTAGCTTTTTTAATGAATTGTAAGATACAAACTTCCTAATTTTACATAAAATTTTATATTAATTCTAATTTATATAATATAAAATCTAATTAATTAAAAATCAAACGAATCCACTGGGCAACAATGGTTCATTCACAGAACTGAAATTATTTGAGACTACATCAGTTTTCTTCGCTCAATATGCTTTACGAATATGTAATTCCGAATATCCTTTACGTTTTTGTCTAAGTGGTCCAGTTTTTCAGAAAATTGCATAATTATGTCCATGCAAATTTAAGCTTTTTTTGTGCTGTTCTATGCAAATGTTAGATACAATAAATGTCCGATTGAATATCATTTTCTAGATTATGACTACTGGACCATTTGCTTCAGATATATGTAACGATCTGCATATCTGCGTATCTTCTCTGTCAGTTATTAAGCCTAATTTGCATATTGTTCAATAGTGTTTACGTTACTATTAAGTATAACCCTCTCAACACGAGAGTTTCTCGGACAACGTAAAAGTAGGAAAATTTGTGCAACGTGAGATTTCATCGGGGATGCATTTTTTCGTCTAATTAACCCTCCTTGATCATTCACACCAGTTACCTTTATTGTAGATTTTGCTTTATCTAATCCCAGCATTTTCCCGATTAAATCAGACGAAAATTTTTGTTTTCAAAAACCGGTAAAAAAAGAATAAAAATTCTTAAAAGACGCTCTGCGCGAAGGCATTAAGTGCGCAATTTTTAAAGCTATTTTGATAAAACTACTACGCAGCGAGAGGGTTAATGTAGCTGCCACAGAATTCACGTAATGTTTTTCCAGAGTAGATTTTTCCAGAATTCAATTCTGCATTCTTTTTTCTTATATCACGTCTAGTGTTTGGGTAAAATGAATTTCTACTTATTACAGTGTTGACATAAGTTTGATATAAGATTTAAAAGTGTAGCTTTTTTAAAGTGTATACCTCATTGTTTAAAGGGTGAATAGTGCCAGATTCCTATCAAGGACATAAAAAACAATATATATAATCGAAATAAAAATTGAAACAAGTAGTACAATCTATTTAAACTATTTAAAGTATATCACAAAGTAGCATAAAAAAACGATTTCTGACCATTTTGCAGAAAAAAATGCATTTTCACTTTTTTCAACGTGATAGAAGTAAACGTTTTTAGACGTGATAGAAGAAACCAGATACAAGATTTGAAATCAGTGTAATAAATTGGTTTATAAACATATTGGCGCACCCCTGTGACAGAAATAGTTGGGCGTCAATAACAGAAATATTAGGCACAATAACGGTCACATGTCAGTATAATCTTAGAAACAGCGTTTTTGTAAGTTAAACTAAGCAGCAATCCTAACATAAAACAATAAAATCAGTGTGATGATTGTTTATGTCTTAAATTTGGAGATAACTGTGCAAAATTTACAAAATTTTCATAAATTGAAATATCTAAATATCTAAAAAAATACAAAGCTGGAATAAATCTAAAGCTAGATTTGGAATCGGCACAAAAATACCGCATAAGAAACAACTAATTTCGGTTTTGTGAAAGACTAAAAGTTGAAATTTGTTGACCAGTGTTATTGATGTTGAAATTAAAACATTGCACTTTAAATAATCAAACGCTTGTATACAAAAATACAAAAAAATATTCTGAGTGATATATATTAAAGAAACTTAAAGTAAAAATACATTAACACATTTACGCAAAATACACATTTCATAAATAAAAATTTAAATTTTTATGTACAACCATTTCGAAATAGCGTTGTTCTTGATCTTATTTAAATACAGATTTCTGTCATTAAATAAATCAAAACCATCTACTCGGAAAGTGATATTCTCAAATATTGGAAGGTTTATAGCTATGAAAGATCTAATACTTATGAATTTTATTACTTATAAATATTGCAAAAAAATATATCATAGTTGAAGATATATGAATGGGAATATTTAAATATTTACAAACCAAATATGTTACGTTTTGTCTTATTTTTACATCTCTACAACTGCATTCATAAATGTGATAATATTGTCTAATTTTTTACTTATTCTCGCAGATTTTTTTAGTAAGTGTTTAGTTTCTTGAATTAGAAAAATATCTTACAGATAGAATGTTTGGAAGGAAATATGTCTTAATATTACGTAAAGCAAACGATACACAGAAAATATGACTTTCTGTTTTTTTTTCCTTATTCTCATTATTGTCTATAGTTGTTAAAAATTATGTTACTTAGGTATTATCAGGATCTGTAGATACATAGTTAGTAGATGTCATCAAAAATGGTTGACAATTGCCAATATTGTTTTCGCTGCCAATTACGTTCAAAGCAGTAATTTAATATTCTTAAGTACATAATATTGTTAAATATCGTAAATTATATATAGTAAATATATAAATGAAGAATAATAAATGAACGATAATTAATAAAAAACATAAACCATATATGCCATTATATGCCATAAAATATAATACAAAATAAACTATAAACTATAATGAGCTTTAAGGTATATCAAATAAACTATATAATTGTTAAAAATTCTTGTTGTCGTGATTAGTGTAACTGGCGACTTATTTGACGCAGTTGTATCTCACCTGGCGCAGATAATGCGTACGCACCAAAATTATTAATTTTATTAATGATAAAATTGTCATTAAATGTATTTTTTGACTACGTCTGCGCTGTTAATGCACTCAGCTGCATGAATGATTCCGTTCCGAAATTTGTGTTTCAGTTTGTCAGAAAGTAGTACTTATACATGGAAGTCTTAGCATTTAGGAATCAGTAAATATACAAAGTGTCCAAAAAAAGTAGTCCATATACCTTGAAGTCCTATACTTTAATTTTTGAGATAGATAGAAATATCTAGCGTGACAAATAGTGTAGGGTGCAACAGTTGAAGAGACTAATTCAATTGAAATAGAACTGAATATAAATGCATAGCCCGCATCTAAACATTAAAAAAAAATACTTTCAGCCTTTAACTGAAATAAAAGTTAAGACTAAATCTAAGTCTAAGTCTATATGAGTTTATATGAATCTATAATCTTTAATAAAAGTTAAGACTATACACTGTAAAAAATAATCTTGTAAAACAACAGAAAATGTCTGGCAGCAAAAGTTGCCAGAGAAATCCTGTAAGTACGAGAAATATCTGTGCATACAGATATTCTGTATGCACAGATATTTCTCGCACATACAGAATTTCTCTGGCAACTTTTGCTGCCAGACATTTCCTGTATCTACAGGTATTTCTCGTACATACAGAAATTTTCTGGCAACTTTTGCTGCCAGGAATTTTCTGTATGTACAAGAAAAGTCTGTGTGCACAGATATTTCTTGCTCAAACAGAAAATTTCTGGCAACTTTTGCTGCCAGAATTTTCTTGTACATACAAGAACAATCTGTGTGCACAGATATTTCTTGTGCAAACAGAAATTTTCTGGCAACTTTTGCTGCCAGAATTTTCCCATACGTACAAGAACAGTCCGTGAGCAGAAATAATCTGTACTATTTTTATCCCAATTATTGTACTGGATGTCCTAAAGTAGACTGACTGATTTTAAAATTTTGTAACTTGCAAGTGGTAACTTTTTTTTTTTTTTTTTTTTTTTTTTTTTTTTTGCAGGATGATTATTGTATGTCACCTTACATAATCATCCTAAAAAAAAAAAAAAAAAAAAAAAAAAAAAAAGTTACCACTTGCAATTTACTAAATTTTAAAATCAGTCTGTCTATTTTAGTCTTGTACAATAATTGGGATAAAAATATTACGATTATTTCTGCCCACAGACAGATGACATAAGTTTTGCTTACTGCAATTACCAGTTTTTGTTCCAAATAGCAACGATAAATTGCACTGCAAGCTATAGGTGCTAAATTAAACCCAAATTTTTGGCCCTCTTCTCCCAGCATTTGATGCGAATGAAGGTTAAATATATGGAGTGCATTAGCGAATGAGACTCGATCCATATATTTAAGCCCCTTTTGCATCAATGCTGGGAGAAGAGAGGCTAAAAAATTTAGCCTCGAGTTAGCACCTAATGCTAGCTGCACGATCTATCATTGCTACTTGGAACTAAAACAGGGAATAATAGAGGCAAAAAAACCCCGATTCTTACATAAGCCTTCTGCAAGATTTTTCTTTTTTTCTTTAATAGCAGTCACCATTTGCAAATTATTGAATTTTAAAATTAGTCCATTTTAGTACACCCAGTATGTATACTGGGCCTCATACTAACCTCAATGCTTTTAAATAAAATGCTACTTTGAACAAGAAAATTTCTCTAATTAAATTTGTATTATTTCTGTAAGGTTATTCATTTGAAATCTATTTAATTACATTCATTAAATTAAATCTGAGATTTAAAAAAATTGGCAAGTACGGTAACACATTGAATATCTCTTATGATAAATTTTGTTTACTGTACATAATTTAAAAGTTTATTAAAAACTTCCAAACTCATTAAATATCTCCAGATAATGGCTGTATATATTAGTAGTGCAAGTTTCTATTGTGATAAGGGAAGATACTGTTTCAAAGAATACTACTTTTTAAGTTCACTTATCATACCAGAAACTTATGCTGCCAAATCCTACATATTTAATGAATTTTGTAAACAGTATTATTCAATTTCATGAACAAAATTAATTAGCTTTTATTTGAATATTAATGTATTTTCAACCTTTAAAACTTGTTAAAAATCTAATATTTCCAACAATATGAGTAATGACAATGCCATACTTCAGTTACAAAATGTTAGACTTTATTTTGTAAATGGTCTGCATATATTTTATTTTTCAAAAATATTTGGATATATGGTCATCTATTGCACACAAACATGAATGATGATGGCAATAATGTGGTTTAAATTAAATGCAGGATTATGTAGGAACAGAGGGAAGAAGTGAATAATTTTGTAACAAAAGACCAAATCTAGTTCCTCAAACCCAAATTGTTTACTGTTAGTGAGCTTATTTTGTTTCAAATTATAATTTCAAAGGAAATCCTGACAAGTTCGTTAAGTTACTACCATAAAATATACTGCTGGACGAAACAACACTTGTTTTGTAACAAATTAAAATAGAAACATAGTCAATTTCAAAAAAAAAAAAAAAATAGTAATTTGCTCAGGATAAATATTACTTATTTAATGCAATATGTAAGAGTAAATAAATATACAATGCATATCTTCCAAGTTTGAGTATGTTAAATAAAATTGAATACTCGAAAACAAAGACAAAAAAATATACTCTGAAAGGAGACTAAGAAGGTAGAACTCCGAGGTCTACAGAAATTTAAAGAAAAAGTTCCCTGATCATCTTTATCAGACTTCTCTGATTTTCATTATTAACAATATACAAACAGTATTTTTTATCATCTGCTGCCTCGTATAACACATTTATTGAGCTTGCTGATAGCTTATTTGGGAGAAAACCAAGACAAAAAAAAACTATGTATGGATATATGTTGGCCAGAAAATTCCCTCATTTTCTGAATGTTCAATCCTAAGACATATCTATATCTAACGGGATAGCTAATTGGTTATGCTAATATATAATGTAACATTTTTGAAAATAAGTAAATAGTTTTCAATAGTATAAGAGCTATCCACAGAAAATGAGGACATACGATCACCTTAATTTGTGTTAAATATAAAAAATTCATACCATGTACATTTTTTTTTCTAAATATTGAGAGCGACTAATCAGCATAGGAAAAAAAAATGGTACATAAAATAGACGAATCAGTCTCATTCGCAAGGCGAAAATGGAAATATTTTTGCATATAGACAAATTTCCCTGATTTTCGGGTATTTTTACAAAATTCCCCGACTTTTCCAAATTGATAAACCTCCTTGATTTTTTATGATTTTTAGATTCTGTAGACACTTTGTAAAACGTGTGTTAAACATCTACCTGATGACATTTATCCCCCTCCACAAATTGCAAACACATACTTATATAAAAACATATGAATTTCAATAAAAATCACACAAGGAAAAAAAAAATCAGAAATTATAAAAAATAGTTTTATTCTTAATGAATGCATAAGCAACTTTAAAATATATGCATGCAACTGTAATCATTCTGTGATTGCCCACATGTTTTTGTAGTTTGACAGATCTTTCACAAGTTTTACACTTTTATTTAATGCTCGTTTGTTACTTGAAGAATCCGGAGGAATTTCCATCAAGCCCCTACAAGAAACAAAAAAATTAACATTTAAATCGAGCTTCACCCATTCAATTTTGTAGAATACAATATCAACAGGATGCTACAGAGTAGTGATGCAACGAATAGTGGTTTGGCCGAATAACCGAATACTAGGCCAAGTTACAACCAAATATTCGGCCTATTCGACCGCCGAATAATGAACTTATTTTTGAATGAAAACAAAATATAATATGCACTATATGCACAATTCTTGTATATTTCACAATTAAAATGTATTGTTTTCTTTTAAAAAATTATTTATATACAAATTTTTAATTTTTGAAAGCATTATTTTACTCTGAAAAAATATTCGGCTACATTCGGCCTAAAAATTGCCTCAATAATATAATTCAGCCAAAAAAAAAAGAAATTCTTAGCAAAAGTTCCTCATCAGGTACTGTCTAGTTACATTTTAATAGATATTATGTGTGTTGTTGTTACATTTTAAAATAATGACAAAATTTTAAAAGTACTAGGAAACATAAGTTTCAGCTTTCAAATGAAATAAAATAAAAAATAAGAAATCTTAATATCTTGAGAAGAACCACTGATAGAAAGGATGAAAGGAATATCCTCTAAAATGGTGGAAAAAGATCATTGTAGACTTTATAAAGCTCACAATAACCAAAAATTTTTTCATCATTATTATTATCATTATTTTTTTTTTCCCTTGGTGTCAGCAGATAGCACTATTAAGAAGTGTATAGTGAATGTTTTCAGATTCAGAGGAAGGAAATATCTGTAAGGAAAAGGAAATTACACTCATTGCATTTAACAGTATCCGATTCTCTAACATACCAAAGATCAATAAATGATTTCATTGTTGTAGATAAAATAATCGTTTACACATTTTAATCATTCGCCATTAGCATGTTCAAGATTAACTGATAAAAAAATTAATGAGTTAAAAATTCCTAAGAAGAAATTAGTTCAAAGTGTGTAGTTCAAACTACTTAAAAGGTGACATAAACAAATAAAAAATATTATTTAACGCAACCCTGAGATCTATGAGATATGGTCATGTCACCTTTTAAGTAAGTTATAAGTATGTTTGCATGTTATAAAGTTTATTAATAACAAGGTGAAAATTTCCTTCACGACACTAGTGTTTAATACAGTGTTTTGGCTCTATTGATTAATTTTAACAGCTTATGTTAGCCTTATTACAGATAGGGAAGCACATGTGAACAGTACATATTTTACTCAGTTAATTTGAAATAAAAAAATTCAAAAAATTACCAATTGATGGTAGCACTAGTACCCCCTTTTGGCTGAATTTTCAGAACAATGGGCCATTTTGATTTCTGGTAGTTTTAATTTGTTTGTTTTAGAAAGTGTGAAGTAAAAAAATATTCTAAGTTATTGAAGTAAAAATTCATTCAAGACATTTTTTAAAGAAGAATATCAGCATTGCATTCTATAGTGACATCAATTAGGTAAGTTTACAAAAAGTTTTGTTTTCTTATTTCAATTAATTTTTTTTTTTTTATAAGTTAGGCTGAAGTTGGTAGATGGGGCACTTGTGAACAGAACATATGGGGGCAGATGTGAACAGTTCACAAGTGTATTTTTTAAGTCTGTGAATGCATTTTTTTTTTTTTTTTTTTAGTTTAAAATTTAATTATCCTTGTCAAACATTGAGATATATTAAATGTTTTTAGGATTATTTCACAGTTTTAATTTACTGGAAGTTAGATAACAATTAAAAGTGACTCAAAAGGAGTAGGCATATTAGTGTACAATTTTGCAAATAAATTCTTGTATCTATGTTGAAACATTTATTGATTTATTCACACAACTAGAAAAAAGGCATCTAATTAGTTTTTATCACAGTTTTTATTCACAAAAAATTATATTTGTCTTATTTACGCATGTGTTCACATGTACCCCAGCTATGTTCACAACTACCCCTCCACCGGGACGCATGTGAACAAATTTAGACAATTTTTAGAATGATGATATAAATAAGTTAGAAATTCTTGATAAATGTATCCAAAAGCTTCACCAAAAGAACAAACAAATTCTAAATATTCATATAAACCACTTTTTGGTTCAATAGCTCATAACAATTTTGAGAAATAGCCAAAAATGTAAAAATTGTTCACATGTGCCCCCCTCTCCCCTACTTTTTGTACTTACTGATACAGCATAAAATTTTTTTAACATGATTCCTAAATTAGCCTCTTACATAAAAATGGGTAGATAAAGCCCATTCGAGGTATGAAAGTTAATGGGATAAAAAGTATTTGTTAATTTCAAATAAAATTTTCATCATACATGATGAATATAAATTATCAAATTAAAAGTTATATTGTGTAAATACAAAAACATTTATTACAGTATTAGTATTCGGCCAAGGCCGAATAATGGACTTGATATTCGGCTGAAGCCGAATATTCGACAGACAGGCCGAATGGGCCGAATATTCGTTGCATCTCTACTACAGAGCAGGACTGGCCAACCTTTTAACATGGCATACCAAAAAAAATTTTTTTTTTTTTTTGTTTACAAATTTTAGCAAACTACAGACTTTTTTTGTATTTGGTGGGTAAAAAGAATTATCTGGTGCAAATATGCATACAAATGACTTCAAATAAATACATTGTAAAATTCAATTAAGGCATTCATATGAGATTAACTGGCTTCTCACCCAGAAGTGACTATTAAGAACCTTGTTTAATACAAAAAACATTGACATATTGAAAATCATGGATATATATTCCCTGTAGTATTGAACTCTTCTGATTATTTTTCACAGCTACAACAAGAGATGTATCAATATATATATATTTTCAAAATTAACTGAAATGACTTAAATTCTTTAGATGTATATGTTGTTTAAAATTTTAAATATTGCTAAAAATTGAAAAATAAACCCCACATTATGGGTTTTTCGGTGGGCTTTTTCAAGTGGGCCCGGACTGAAAATACCCACCGGGTTTTTTCAAACTGGGTCTATCTCTGCGAATCCTGCCTAAAGCCAAATTTTACCTTAGTGAAATAACTGAAAACACAAAATTCTTTGAGAATTGCTCTTACCTCTGAATAAATTACACAGTCATCTGGCATTATTCTGGATAAACAAGGTTGAAGACAAAATAGGAGGCAAATCCATATCTTTAAAGCATCATCTGGAGTAACATATGGATTGAAGCTTTTTCTTTTGATAAAAACTACAGCCGATTTGGTTCCTATAAATATGCAAAAAATTCAAAGTACATTTTGTAAACACACACACACACAAAAAAACATAACTGAATAACAATTTTTCAGAAAACATTGAAGTACACAAATTTACCTTATTCATAAGTTAAAACTCTGTGTTGAAATTTTACTCACCTCGACAGCTTTTACACATGAAATACTAAATCAGGCAGTCTGAGTAAGGAATTCACTTCTGATTGGCAAGATTTACAAAAGTCGCTAATTTTGTTCACTCTTGCATCTTGTCTCAGCTAGAATTACAATATATGGGAGACACTATGCAAGAGCGAGCAATTCAAGATAGCAATAATAATCCAAATGAGGAAAAAATATGCTTTTTACAACATATTGGTAAAAATAGATTTTAACAACTGAAAATATTCACAAATTTCCAAAAATCAATTTTCTTACTTTAATATTTTAAAAGCAGTGTTAGGAATGTGCGTTTGACAGTTGTAGATTTTCTTTGTAAGTGAGAGGGGAAGGGGTGTTCTTCCCAGTCCCCCTCAACTCCAATAATTATCTTGCAGAAACATTAATAATTTTAAAACAATGATAGAAAAATAGGTTATGTATCTTTACCATATTTAATAGCAAATAATAGGTATCATTCCGCGATCGTGCAACAAAGTTTGCATATTCTAAAATTGTTTGACAAAATTTCTGATGATTAAACAATGAATTCTCATAATCTGTGATTACTCAACAAAACTCGCATATTCCACGACTGTTTGACAAAATTCGAGAACTCCATGACCGCGCAACAAAGTCTAAAAATCAAGTTCTGTCTAATCCTGGAACTTCAGCCTCCAACTCGATGAGGTGACTGTATATGCTGCCGCCTCCCGGCCTAAAATCTAGGTAACTTATTGTCAGTCAGTATAGGTCAAAATTGGAAAATTTCATTAGCGGCCACTGGCCGATAGGACTAATTTTTTAGACGGCCACTTTTTTATTTCAAAATACTAAACAGTAAAATTTCTATAAGTATTAGTCTAAAACTGAGTAGCGCAAATAAATATGTTAATATAAATATATTGGAACCAAAAAAAGTAGAATCCTTGATGAAATGCAAGAAAATTTTATTATCTCCTTGTAAAGAAGAGGCTGGAAGGTGGCCGCTGATAGACAATTTTTCACTAGCCACTTTTTTTCATTTACTGGCCCTGTGGCCGGTGGCTAGTGCTAATTTTGACCTTTATCAGTCAGTAAATAGTAGCCACTAACTTTACACAAGCTTTTTTTTAATAACAAACTGAGCATATAATAGTAATTACTTTGAAAATGCATTTAATAGTACTTTCAATATTTTTAGCTATTTTTCCGAGCATGACAATTTACAAATAATTAGAATTATGATATATAATTTTATTACAACTTAAATCAGCGTTCGAAATCCTTGGACCACCAAAAATTCAATCGGACCACTAATTTGAAAAATTTAATGGTCCGCAGGACCAGTAACTTCCCCTCCCTCCCTCTCTGAAAGGTAAACATAAACTTTCCTGTCCCTGAGAAAACTGCAATCAAACACAAATCGCATAATTTTATTTAAAACAATAAATTTTAAAAAATAGCATTAAACCTTAGTCAGTTGAAATAGATAATCTGAAATGAAATATTTAATTAATAATTTTATAGTTTTTCTTTATGTACTGTTTAAATTTTAACAAATTATTATTTTACATTTTATTATGATGAAAATTTTGGATAACTGCAAAGGAAGTTTCACCCTAGGAAGGGAGAGGGTCACTCAAAGGGTTAAAGGGACTTAATAGAATTTTATGTAGCAGGTTAGTGATGATTTCTGCGGACCAGTAAATTTTTATGCTTACTGGTCCTTGGGACCAGTGACATTTTTATATGAATTCTACCGCTGTTAAATATAGTACAGTAGACTAATTAAATTCTGCACAGCTTGGCACCAAAGGTTGTGCGAATTAATTTTGCAGATTTCAGGTCATTTCTTTGTTTACATTTTTTAACAGTATATATTGAATGTAATAATGCAATCGAAATTATAGTGAATGCTTGAAATATAGTTAAATAATTAACTAAAATAATAAAAGCTAAGATCATTTCAAGTAACCGTCAAGTAAATAATAATGTGTAATTAAATATGCATAATAAAGATGAGGTACATTTTTCTTGAATTATTCAATGAAACTTTCTCTTAAGAGCAAGAATCTGAGAGAGTGTCACACCTGTGATTCATGACATCTCAGATTTTCTCCAAAAAATTACCAGTTGTTACTTATCTTGTTAAAAGACAAAATATAGAATTTTTTTTCCAAAGTTGAGTTGTTCATTTTTTATGGCCTCCCAAAGGTCACCGTGCAGTGCAAAAAATTGAGCGTTTTTTAAAGACATTAAAATTGCTATGACCCACAATTCTTTGCGCAAACAACTTGCCACAAAATTCTTTTTATATATGGGATGTAGGAGGGTTCAACTTTATATAATGGATGAGAAGTCTGTGGCAACTTGTTGCCGCAAGGTCACTGAAGGTCACAAACTTATGCATTTTCGCTGTTTTTTACCATTTTTAAGGCCCAATAACAGCTTGCGCGTTGAAGTTGCCATGGCAAAAGAGGTGTCATTTGAAAGACATGTATTAGCACTTTTTAAAAATGTACATATAATTGAGGCAAGTTGGATGCGCTTTTAGTAACAGAGCGCCAAAATGTGAAAAATGTCATATTTGACCGATATTCAAACTGTCATAATTTCCTGCGGCAATGACATTTTGAAATAATTCTTTTGCCATTCTTTTATTCTATTATTGCTCTTTATGAAAAAATAAACTCCATTGAGGCATGTACCTTTAAGAAAAAAAAAATGATTTTTTTAAACATACTCTATTCCGGTAGTCAGGACTTTTTTTGCTTTTCAGAACAACTCGTCTCAATAACATTTTTTTTTTTTTTTTAATATTTACTTGGCTGTATGAATGGATATATTTTAATATATTGTGACACATATATGATAGATGTTATTTAATTTGACAATCAAAATTCTTGGCATTTATAATCTATATTGATAATACAAGTATATTCAGCTAACGCTAACACTATTATTAATAATAATAATAATAATAAAAAAAAAAAAAAAACACAAACATATAATTGTTCCTTGTAAGACTCTTGAATATCTTTTAAGCATGGAACTGTAAAAGGATCAGCCCCAGACAATTGTATAGGACCAGAGAAGATGGTATCACATGTGGGGTAACATGTTTTAATCCACGATCATATTTTAAAGTTGTTCCATAAGCAACATCTTGTAGAGAATCTGTTGTAAACAAAAAATCTAAAAAATGATCAACCTTACTCATGTCGAGACAATTTCTACTAATTTTGTGTACAAGAGGCATATTGCCAGCCCCAAATTGTGCTCTCAATTCTCTTGCTCTCCTTACCATTCTCTGTGAGCATTGGAATTTCTCTATAACTTCTGATTTTGTGTATTTTTGAGGATCCAATAAAGCTAGCTTCATCTTTTGAGATGGAGTGCTTTTAAAGGCTGCTACTATCTCTTTTAGACATTCATCTTCAGCTTCCGTCTCGCTGCAGCTGCTACTGTCTGAAACAACCTTTCGAAATTCATGTTCTTGCTCTGGGGCCAGTTTCTTGGTTAACGTTGCTTTAAAATTATTGGTAACTTCAGAGTATTTTCGTTTCATATAGCGAATGGTACTTGCAGAAAGTTTTGAAAGAGGAGATTTCAACTGAAATTTAACAGGGCTTACACCTTCTGTTAATGATTTTATAAATGAATTTGTCTCGGTCTTATCAGTTTCCACTAACAGAGAATTACGAACTTCAAATGTTGGATCGCTGGAAGTGATGTCGGCTATCTCAACTTCATCGTTCATTTGATGTAGATCTTTTGCAAGAAGATAATCTCTATGCTTTGGACAAACAGTTCCTCCAATTGGAAAGTTTACAGAAGAATTATATTTACATATTAATTCCTATGTTGCCCAACTTGCAGACCTAACACCTTTTTCTTTTCTTTTCCTGTTTTCCTTGTGATAAGGGTGTAAACATACAGCTAGAACATTCCAATAAGTACCAAAACCAAAACGATGCTTTGCACAAAGTTTAAATCTTTCAGGTAAAACTTTACCACTTCTGCTAGATATTAGTTCTTTTTCAGACACACTTCTATCAGGTGCTTTAACATTTATTCTTTCTAGATAATTTCTTCATATCTGCTGCCATGTCCTGTTCTGAAAACAACTCATCCTTACGACTTTTGCCGTGTCTTCCACAGTTCAATAGCTCATTATAAAAAAAACAATCTGTATAAGGATCCGAATTAAGTTCTTCCATGTTTTGTAAAACAGTTTTTTTAACTAAGAATATATAAACATAAGTATGAAAATATCCAAATTAAAAATTCACAACTTTATTTTTTAAATGGATGAACAAAGGTAATTCTTATTCAACAGAAATATTGTTCTGATATTCCAGAATAGCCAACCATGTGATAACAGTAAGGAAAACAAGGGAAGAGCTGAGTTGGGTTTTTTTTTCTCTGTGCAATTTTATTTTACTAAAATTATTGTTGTAAATGTAAAATATTTTATCAGTAATACTTTTTTAAAAAAATACCCTTTATAAACAAAAAAGAAAATAATTTTATTTTTTAATGGATGAACATAAAGAATTCTGATTGCACAGAAATATTGTTCTCACGGTTCTAGAATATTTTACCAAGTAGTACTAGTAATACAAAAAAAAAAGAAGAGTTGAGATATTTTGTTTTTCAGAATTTTGTGTTGCTGAAATAATGTGATTATAAACTTAAAATATTTTATCAATGATTTTTTTAAAAATACTTTACAAAAATTAATCTTATCATCAGATACAGCCTTTTTTTTAAATGAAGGAGCATTATAAATTCATTCATATTCCACAGAAATATTGTTTTGAAGTTCGGCATTTTTCACTATGTAGTAATAGTAATACAAACAAGGGGAAGGTTGGAATATTTTGCTTTGAATAATTTTATGTTCTGAAATTAATGATTTTAAATTAAAAATATTTCATCAATAATGATTTTAAAATGTACCTTATATTAAAAAGAAAGACTAATATCTTTATATAAGTGCATTTTATTCAGTTATAATTTTGTACAAGTTTCAGGTGATTTTTTAACAAATGTTAAAAATTAAACAAAATATTCCAAAATATGTAAAAATTAAACAAAATATTCCAAAATATGTATAAAAGTATAAAACTTTGTAAACCTTTTGCTTTTAGTCTATTAAATGTGAAAAATTATAGTAAATTTTTAAACAGTAATGGGAAAAATCATATATGCATTTCACAGGTATATACCAAATAGAGAACATGTCGGTGATTTTTTGAATTTTAAAACTAAATAATTGTCCTCAATAAATATAAACGCAACAATATATAAAATATATCAATTCATACAGCCAAGTAAATGTTAAAAAAATTGTTATTCAGACGAGTTGTTCTGAAAAGCAAAAAAGTCCTGACTACCGGAATAGAGTATGTTTAAAAAAATCATTTTTTTTTCTTAAAGGTACATGCCTCAATGGAATTTATTTTTTCATAAAGAGCAATAATAGAATAAAAGAATAGCAAAATAATTATTTCAAAATGTCATTGCCGCAGGAAATTATGACAGTTTGAATATCGGTCAAATATGACATTTTTCACATTTTGGCGCTCTGTTACTAAAAGCGCATCCAACTTGCCTCAATTATATGTACATTTTTAAAAAGTGCTAATACATGTCTTTCAAATGACACCTCTTTTGCCATGGCAACTTCAACGCGCAAGCTGTTATTGGGCCTTAAAAATGGTAAAAAACAGCGAAAATGCATAAGTTTGTGACCTTCAGTGACCTTGCGGCAACAAGTTGCCACAGACTTCTCATCCATTATATAAAGTTGAACCCTCCTACATCCCATATATAAAAAGAATTTTGTGGCAAGTTGTTTGCGCAAAGAATTGTGGGTCATAGCAATTTTAATGTCTAAAAAAAACGCTCAATTTTTCGCACTGCACTGTGACCTTTGGGGGCCCATAAAAAATGAACAACTCAACTTTGGAGAAAAAAACTTCTGGATTTGGCCTTTTAATAAGATAAGTAATAACTGGTAATTTTTTGGAGAAAATCCGAGATGGCATGAATCACCCCATAATGCTAGGTGTGACACTTTCTCAGATTCTTGCTCTTAAAAGGTACCATCAACCTTTGGTCCTTGCGGGATTACTTTGGTCCATCCCATAAAAAAGTTTTTATTCTTTGTATTGAACAAACAATACAATATAATTTGGAGTTTTTGCCCTTGAAAAATAATTTATACCTTACTATAGGGTATTTGAATAGTTTGAGGGTAATTTAAATTTGTTTAGTGGCAACACAATGTTATAAACAACTGTTTTCGTGTGTACATTTTAACTCTCCAAACTTTCTATTGTAAAACAATCTTGATAAGAGCTACAAATAAAATAAGTGTCAAAATATTACCTTTAGTAACCTGTAACCCATGTGAGATCATAATTTTTCCTTTAACTTTTTATTTTGGCAGAAAATGTTCAAGTTTTCATAAAGCTAGCATGAAAACTAGTATTTCGGGGCTACTTTGTGTTAGGGCTTTGTTCGGGGCTGTTTTGGTTCGAAAATAGCCCCAATTACTTAGAAATGCTTTTAAACCAAATCTCTTAAAACTTCTTTAAGTAACTTTTTTTTTTCAAATGTTACTGTTGCAAAATGTTACATTAATTGTTTTTGTTCCAGTTGCTGAGGATAACATGACGAAAACTGTTTCTCGTTTCTTTAATATTATGTTTACAACTCCATTTCGATGTTGAAAAATCACATATATTTTTTAATAATGGAAATGTGAGTGCATGACTAGTGACCCCGGTTGACCAGTGACCCGGAGCCGAACAATTTTTGATGCTCCAGCCCCGCTCATAGATAAAATACTGTGGCTCCGCTTCGGCTCTGACTTCGCGCTTTTGAGTTGCAGATTTTAATTTTTTTGCTCACAAATTCTTTCTTCCTTTAACTATATTAAAGATGTGACAAAATGCATTTTTCTTCTCATCAAACATGACATCTTTTAGCTTTTACTTTTAAAATAGAAAGTTTGGTGGAATTTTAAACACAAAAATCTTAAATTTCTTCCACACTTTTTAAACAATCAAAATTGTACAACTTCACATGTAAACAACAGGCGGCCATATTTGTTTTCGAATAGTGTTGTCATTTAGCTCAAGTAAAAAGTAAAAGTAAAGTAGTGTTGCCATGTTTTGAGAAGTTTTCCATCTCTAATAAATAAAAGAAAAAAAAACCCTAAAAAATGATATAATTAAAATATTGAATAATGATGTAATTAAAATATTTTAAGCCTGGAAATTTAAAAGAATGGAAAAAAAAAACAGATTTAAAATAATATTAAAAACTAAAGGAGCCCTGGAGCAGGAGAAAATTTAGAGCTACGGCTCCAACTCCAGGGAAAACATAGATCTGGAGTGCCCCGGGCTCTAGCTCTCTGCGGTTGGCGGCACCCTATTAATTCGTATAAAAACCATAATTGGCTAATTCCATCAAAACATGTCATGTCCATCGCATACTACGATTTTTGGCTACCAGTATTTTAGAGCGGAAAAATGAGACTTATTTTATCGGAGATATATCATCAATTGAATAACGTGAAGCAAACTTTTCGAAAATAACGGTGGCCAACAAGCATAGCGATTTTGAGCTGTGTGACAGACATGACAAGTTTTCATGGAATTAGCCTAAAAAGAAGTTTTATTTCAGGCTTAGCCAGTATTAATAACCAAAATATCTTGATTAATACACAAATATATTTGGTAAAAAGATTGTCATTACCAGTGATATCAGCAATACCTTGATTTTTTTCAGAAACAAATTTATACTTCTTTCATGAAAAACTAGGAGTTCACTTATATTATTGAGAATCACACATTAAAATAGTACATACAGAATGATATAAAACTAAAAAATTCATAAATTTTGTCCTTACATCTGAACTGAAAGTTTCATTGTTTACATCTGTGATGATGTGCAGATTTTAGGTACTTGTGGATTTGAGGGAGTCTACTGTATATAGTGCTGTCCTCTAAAAAAAAAACACACAGGAAAATGTATCCTAAAAAAAACCCACCCTAGAACTTAATCAAAAATATCACAGAAGTCAAAATTTCTTTTTGTCCTGTTTCTATATGCCATTTACAAAAATAAAAGCATTTAAAATTACTTAAGTGTTTATTTAGTTTTTTAAAAAATAAGCAAAAGATTACATTTATAATTTTTCATTTGTAAATCCTTCAATTTACAATTATTAAAATATTATTATTATTTTTTTTTTTGCAGAATTGTGTTTTAAAACTAATTAATAATGAAAGAAAAATTTTGCTGTTTAATATTTTGATTTCTAGAAGTGTTTTTACATGTGGGTTATTTTTAGGAAAAAGTGGGTTTTTTTTTCAAAGTCTTGTTTAATTGGCTGCCATTTTGTAATATATTTATAGAAAAAAAAAATACCATACATTAAAATCTTAGTCAGGACAGGCTGTGAAAATGTAGCTACTTCAAATTGTTTTGTATTTTTTATTAAATTTTATATAGTGAGAAATTAAAAAAGTGGGGGTTTTTTTAGAGGACAGCACAGTAACTAAATATATCAGTTTTTAGCTCGATTTAATATAAAATAATACTAATGATTGCTAAAAAAATGTGTGTATAAGGTTTTTGATATGTGATATCAAAAACCCAACCCTGATCTCCCCCCCCCCCCCCCCAAAAAAAAAAAATCTCTTTTATTGTACAAATAACATTTGAAATGCTGATTTCTGTTGAAAATTTCTTTAGTTTGAATGCTTTTCTCCTTCTGATTTTTTTTTTTTTTTTTTTTTTTTTTTTTAAATGTTTAAACTATTTTTTAAAAATTTTTAGGCCTAACGTTAATATAAATTACCACTTGGCAAAAACAAGTTTTTTGCGCCAAGATAAAAAACAAGATGACTGAATCTGGTCCGCAATCACTTTTTTTTCCTCGGTGCAAAAAACTCGTTATCGCTAAGTGGTCACTTATAGCAACATTATGCTTAATTTTTTTTTTAAATATAGATATTTAATATTAAAAGAAAAGCAATCCAAATAAAGACATTTAACAGAAATTGGCATTCAAATACTATTAGTAAAAAAAAGAGAAATGGGAGGGGAGGGGGCGAATAGGATAATTCATGAGTAAACGGTAAATAATCTGGAGAAAAAAAAATTGAAACTATAAAGTAAAGCAAAAATTCATTTTAAAAAATATAAATTGCGAAATTACAGCCATGAAATAAAAATTTTGCCAAAAGGGTATCAAAACACTGAGATTACAAAATCAAAATAAAAAAATTTGTTTAAAAAATACAAATTGTAATTATTTCAAAAATAATGCTTTTTTTTTTTTTTTTTTACTCCAATACATAAAAAAACTGAGAATAAAAAAAAGAAGATATCAAAATTTAAAATCACATTTTAAAAGAAACTTAAATGAGTTTCAAAAATGGGGTTTTATAAGCCATACAATTTTTACAAAATAATTTAACATTCGAAAACTAAAAAAGTAAATACATAAAAATTTTAATACCTAATAAAATATTGAAAATATCAAAATAAAACAAAATTTACATTTTAAAAGATCAATTGTTAAATTATTTTCACAAAATAGAATTTTAAAAACATACAGTTTATAAAAAATGCCTTCCACATGCTTATGCAATAATTTAACATTTGTAAGCAAACAAAAAGGTAAATATATAAAAACTCTGTGGAGTTTATGTATTTAACAGAAATTAGCATTGGAAATGAACTTAAACTTTTATTATTTTGATTTAATTTGATATTTTCAACATTTCTTTAATTAGAATTTTTATGTATTTACACCTCCCCCCCCCCCTTTTTTTTCACGAATATGAAATTATTGCGTAAGCATTTTTTATAAATTGTATGCTTTTAAACCATACTTTTAAAAATAAGTTAATTTATCTTTTAAAATGTGATTTTTTATTCATTTTGATATTTTCAATATATTATTCTCAGTATTTCTATGCATTGGAGTAAAAGCAAAGCCTTATTTTTGAAATAATTTACAATTTATATTTTTAAAAAGAAATTTTTTCATTATTTTGATTTTGTAATCTCAGTATTTTGATACCCTTATGGCTAAATTTTTATTTTATGGCTATAATTTGGCAATTTACATATATTTTTAAAAAAATTTTTACTTTACTATTTGCACATTACAACCTTCCGGTAACATTTGGAATGCTGATTTCTGTTGAAAATTTCCTTATTTGGATTGCCTTTTTTTTTTTTTTTTATGTTCCTATTTTCAAAAATTTTTAAGCCCAGCGTTGCTGTAAAGTGGCCACTTGGTGAGAACTGCCACTTGGCAAAAACAAGTTTTTTTCGACAAGTGAGGCATTTGTAGCAACATTGTGCTTAAAATTATTTGAAAATACAGAGATTAACATTAAAAAATAAGAAATGCAATCCAAATAAAGAAATTTTCAATAGAAATTGGCATTCCAAGGGTTATGTGTAAAAAAAAGTGAGATTGGGGGATGAGGGGGGAAGGGATAAGTAATTAGCAAATGATAAATCCATAAATAAACAGATTAAAAAAATCGAAACAGTAAAATAAAGCAAAAATTCATTTAAAAAAATTAAAATTGCGAAATCAGTCACAAAATAAAAATTTATCCAAAATGTATTTTCCAATAGAAGGCTTGGTTTTTACCCCAATACATAAAAATACTGAGAATAAAATATTAGAAATATCAAAATGAATAATAATAATAATGACATTGAAAAAGAAACAAATTCGTTGCAAAAATAGGATTTTTAAATGCATACAATTTGTACGAAATAATTTAACATTCGTAAACAAAAAAAGAAAAAATAATAATGAATACATAAAGAAATACATAATGAATACATAAGGAAATTCTGAAAAAACTACTTGATATATTACTTGGTAATTAGTATTACAAATACGAAAGAAATCAGGGGTCGATCCACGCAAAATGTGGGGCCTATTTAGGGCCCTTTCACAAAAATCTATTTAATAAAATAGGTCCCTTCACAAAAATAAATTTAATAAAATGGGCCCCTTCACAAGAATAAATTTAATAAAGTGGGCACCTTCACAAGAATAAACTTAATAAAATGGGCACCTTCACAAGAATAAATTTAATAAAATGGGCCCCTTCACAAGAATAAATTTAATAAAATAGGCCCTTCATGTAACATTCTTTTTCATAAAAACTATTTTAAAATTTGTAAATAAAACCAGGTCACGAAAAACAAAAACTAGCGAGGGGATTCGAATTCGAGTAACTGGATTTCAACATTCGTTTCAAAATGTTATTTTTCACAAAAATAATTTCTACTTTTCACAAAATGGACCTCAAGAATAAAAGCCTGCATCGACCCCTGGAAATAAAACTGCAAGTTGAATGGTGCTTAGATCCGAGATTGCATACGGTGAATGTCGAAATACGATGATGTCGGATCTAGTAAGCACGTGTACATAAGGATAATTGAATATAAAACTACATTATTAAACAAAAAATGCATACTTACATTACTGAAGAATGTACTTGACTTGACTCTTGAAAAAACATTAACTTTACTAAAACGCCATAAATAATAAAACGTTGTTAGCAGTCACGGTAAGCAGCCGAACGAAAATAAACATGGCTGCCTCAGAACGCTTCACTTCACTCCTCGGTGAGGTTGCCTCACACAGGCAAAGGCTGTATGCAGCTGTAGCTGCGCGGGTAGGAGAAATTCTCAGAGGCAGACGTTGGCTGTCGGAATACAATTAATCTGAGGAGAAACAGTAGTAACGTGTTTAGACAAAATAATATTGTCATAATACACTGTGGCGTTTTTTAATAATTTGAAGCTGTTAATAAGCATATATGTTTGAAAAGCGGACTGTTTATTTACAATTATTTTTTACAGTGTAGAGCCTTACTAAACAGTAAAAGATTTGTTACAGCATTGTGAATGTTTTAAAAAGTATTTCGTAATCTATTCTTGACGCATGATTTTTCTATTTTGTCAATTTTGCATGCATTTTTATTATTTCTACTTGCATGCACTGTAAAGAAAAAATCGTTTGTCGAAAGGTAAATTCTTCTGCACATATATGTGTACAGTGATTATATCTGATATCTACACTTATTCTTTTATCATGGAAGCAACAAAAATTTACTTGTTAGAAATTAAATTGCGATATGCGATAGGAATATGTTTTCGAATGCGTATCGAACCACGAGTGAACGACATAGTGTATAGAAATGGGAAATGCATTGTTTTATGTTGCATACAAAAGCAAATGAAACCATTATTCAAATAGATTTTAACAGTGAACATGGCAAAAATTGTTAAATAAGGAATTCTAAAATATTCTTAATTGATCAAATACTATTGCAGTAATACTATCTTCCTGTTCATTAGTTGTTGGTGTAAACCTACATTATAAATCAAAAACATGTCTGTGAGTGACGCTGGTGTCATATTTGGGGCATGGCCACACCTGACCAATAAAAATCGACTTCATAAATATCTAGACGTCAAAATATTTCACTTACACAGATAAAAAAAGCTCTTTTAAAAAAGAAACATTTATTCGATAATTTTATCTCTATTTACTAATTTTCCGACACGTAACAACCCAATCATGTTGATATCGAATGACAACAGGGCGATATTTAGATAAGGCGCGCCACACACAGGGAGACATGCGGCAGAAAAGCGTGAGGCATGCGACAATTTCACCCTGTTAACAAAGAAAAAACCGGTTTGAACAGCAGAATTTGCCTCATGTCTCACGATTATTGTCGCATGTCTCTCTGATGTGTCGCGCGCCTTAAAGTGCACGATCGTCTTCGTTGATTAGACATAACTACTGTTCGAAGTGAAATTTCACAGAATCTATCACATATTATTTTATCAGTTGAACTAACCCAAAACGCAATATTTCTTGGACTTAGAGAGGGTTGAATATCTTTTAGCCATTTAAGTGTCTAAACTGTTTTTTCCACTCATATATTTGTCTGAGTTTAAAAGCCTTTCATTTATAGTGCCGGTATTATAACCCCTTAATGGTCGCATTAAATTACGGTTTTAAATTAATATTGCTTATTGGCACCACTTTTTTGAAAAAGAAATACCCATTTTATTTAATGATAATATATATATAAAATAAAACTATAATAAAGCCAATTACACCATTTTATAAAACTGGTGGGAATCAAACAATTTGAATAAAAGACACAGGCTGTGAATATCACGGAAACGAGAATTAAGAGGTTAAATAGATGATTATAGAAAAGAGATACATATTATATCCTAAAGGGGGAAATGATTGCTTTCATACTTTAAACCCCTTATATTATATACTTTTTCCTAAAAGAAATAAATTATGCAACTGTCAAAAACTGAATTTAATTTACTCAACGAAAAGAATAATTTTATACCGTTGAAATGCATCACAGAAGAGTCCCAATGAGTGCAATAAGAACTAGCTGCTTGAAGTAGCTATTTTATGCATGAAGACAATTCCAAGTACCTAATAGCCATGAATACAGGTAAACAGGTGAACATGTGACAACCTTAATGGGATACCCAGCAGCAATACTACTCTACTCCCTGTAAATGAGTAATTGTTTTTCACGTAATAGAGGAGCAATTTAAATAAGGTCTAGCTGTAGCACAATAAACGTACTATAAATAACTTTAAGTTAGGTTAAAGAAACAAAATAAGAAAAAATACGTTTCAAGCGAAAATGAAGTGATAAGAGATATAGGAATGGATAGAAATTTTGGATTGGATAATCCGAGAGAAGGTTTCGGAGTTGCTTGAAAATCAAGTGGAAAAGAAATAATTTTAGATTTGACGATCCAAGAGAAGGTGTTAGATCTTCTTGGAAATCCAAGAGATACGAAAAGTAGAAGATTTGGAAAGAATTCAACTTAAAAATCATAAAATATGATAGAAAAAGTCTAAAAAGGGAAATGGGAAGTGAATTTAAAAGTATATTTAAAGGTTTACACTGATTAAAAAATACTCATCATAGCCGAACGAAGCAAAAAATCTAAATTTTAAGAAAAGCTGCCTTTCCCCATAAAAAAAGGTTAATTTTCATTACCATACATTTATAAATATAAGGATAAATTTAAGAGGAGCCATATAAATAAAGTCTAGCAATAGAACAATACATGTACTATAAATAACTTTAAGTAAGGATAAAGAAAAAATACGAAAAATTACCTTTCAGGAGAAAATGAAGCGATTTCAGATATAGGAAAGGCTAGAAATTTCGAATTGAATCATACGAGAGAAGGTTTTGGAGTTGCATGGAAAATCCAAGTGAAGCAGAAATAATTTTAGTGAATGATAACCCTCAGATACTTAGCATAGTCAGACCAGCGAATTGTTATATTTTTAAGAGTGAGTACATTGGGACAGGTAAACGACTGAGAGAAGAAAACAGCAGTGGTTTTACTTTCATTTAATTTTATGTGTCATAGATAACACAACTCGATGAATAAATTGAGGTGGTGTTGAATATTTTTATAGAGAATTAACGGATGATGCGCAGTGGCGTACATTGTGGTGTCGTCACCATATAGGGCGGTAAAAGTAAGAAGAGTGCGATGAATATCATAAAAATAGAGAATGAAGAGGGTGAACCCGAAATTGAGCCCTGAATATTCCACATCAAATAAAGTGTAGATAACATGTGTCTTTATGCGGACGGAAAAAGAACGATCGCAATGGTATGAGTATACGACATGTATAAGCCCGGACGGAAATTTAAGCTGGATTAATTTGTATATGAGGCCTGTTGGGTTTCCTCTAAGGCCACACAAATTTGAAGAAATCCTTTACTATTTTTACGCCGCCAACCCCGATATGATTACGTGATTTCGGTGAGAGGATTGTTGAAACTATGAGAGGATTGTTGAAAAGAAAACCAACTCTTTCAATTAAACTTAATTAACAGTTCATTTACCCACTATTTACAAATCACAAAATACTGTTTACACTTAAGAACTCGGATATTGATGATCCGGTTCAACAATAAAATAAATACTTGCTGTGTACTGTTAAACTACTTTATATTACTCTCACCCTACGCTAGTTAAATTAGATTTACCGGAGATTACTATTAATCTCCCAACTCATTAGCTCTATATTCCAAGAGCTTCACTCCCTAATCCAGTTCTATCAACGAGCTACTCTGGAACAAACAAACACTTTGAGTTCCAGGCTTCAACCCTGCTGCGCGAGAAAGCGACCACACACTTTCAGCCATACATCTTAACTACCCACCCTCAGCTATATCACTCTTCTCCCAAAAACATAAACGGAGTTTTTCCTCTGACACCAGGGTCCACTCCCTTTCATCCAACCTCAAATGTCACCTTCCCGTGACGTCCATTATCTCCCTATATTGTGAAAACATTTTGTCCGCCATATCTGAGCTATGCATTTGAATAGCAGGGAAAGCCCACTCTATTGATAAACTACATTCCTTCACCTAATCTGTATAACTCACTAGCTCGGATTATATATCAGATAAGAAAAGAGTGTTACATTAAAATTCTCAGTACACAGACAATATGCAAGCATGAAAATAATATATAACCATAGTTCTAATAGTATATGTTCCTCTGAACCCGACAATGCCTTTGTGCCAGACTTTAACGAAGGCCTTGGCGATGACTAAGAATTTGCAACAGTGGGTTTTTTGGCGTTAAAGTTTCACTAAGGAATTCCACAACGCGTTGTGCGGGGTGACCTGTATGAAAGCCAAATTATTCTGGTCGAAAGGTTTTATGTTCGTGTAAGAAATTATTGATCTGTGATCTAATGGCGCATTTAGGAGAGCCGACTTATAGGTCAAAAATTAGTGGGATCGTTAAGATTGCATGCAGGTTTGGGAAGAGGAAATGCAATTGTTTTTCCAAGGTTTAAGAAAGTAACAGTATTTTATAGAATTTGTAAGTTTTTTAAGATAAAGAATACAATTAAGAAGGAGTTGTTTGAGACCATCATTAGAAACATTGTCGTACCCAGGGGATTTACGATTATGAAGATTTTGAATATTGTTGTTCATTACAATAGGCTGAATAAGAGGGACGGGCTCATCGGGAGTGGAGAGAAAATTACAAACAGTATCATTAACAGTATTGTAATGGGTTTTATTAGCGAGGGAGAAAGTTTAATGGGACATAAATTACTGCCCTATTATCGTAAATATTACAAAAGTCAAAAATGCAGTAAAATATATTGTAGCAATACTGATATTATATGGAATAGTTTTAATACGAAAATGTGCCATATATTTTTTAGAAAATAATTATTTTAGAGTTTACATGGTGTACATGTACATATACGGCATTTTAAAGTTGAATGTACAGTAGAAATAGTGTGCAAAATCTGTAAATCCTACATATATGGGACAAATACAGTAAAATTTACTAGAATTTTTGTACTGTAATTTATGTAGTGAAACTTTTCGAAAACGTTTAACAGTGTAGAACACTATCCGTATTTAATGTGTTGTAGTTTTTAAATATAAAGAGGAAATTTTCAGTATAATTATCTTATGAATTTACCTTGAATTTTTAATTCTTCAGTAAAATCATAGGTTTTCAATAATATTTTTCCGAATATCAGTACCAAAATTTAAATTTACTGCTGCAGGGCATTATTCAATATCTTTTTTTTTAATTCCATTAATTCATTTAAGATAATGTATCATATTAATTGATAACAAATTTTATTTAGGATTATAAACAGACAGTAAAATTTTTTTCCTGTCTTAAAAAAAAACTTCAATTATGCAAATATATTCGAAATCTAGAAGGAAAAATGTAAGAAAGAGTGCGTATAAAAACTTAACATAATTAAAAATACGAAAGATCTAATATGAAATGTATATTTCACAATTTTTAATAAGTGCAAAGACAACGTTGACGTCCTGAAAATTAAGGATTTTTTAATATGTTTTTTTAGAAAATGCGAGATATATCTAAAAATTCCAGATCAGAAAATTATCATGCATATATTAAGTAATTTTGTTTTAGGTTTATGTGCCAAAGAGACGATTTGGCACGTGATAGGGTGGGTGCAGGTCTTAGAACAAACTGTTATGCGGTGTACACGATACGTTACCGTACACATAAATTAGAACTTTGCGATAAAAAAAATAGTTTCTTAAGACAAAATGCTTGTGAAATACGTAGTCGTTTTTTTAAAATGTACATTTTCATTGAAATATTATCAAGTCGAAGTAAGATATAAATTTTCAAACAAAAAATTTCTATACTTAACATTTTAATGTTCTAAAACCTCCAACGTATTGTTCTAGAAACAAATTTCATGATTAGATTTCAAAAAGATCAAGTTACGTAATTGAAACTAGGCGTAGCTAGTGTTCACAAATGCTAAAAATGCTGTTCTGAGGAAAAGCGCTTATAGTGTACGTTACTTTAAACTAGTTGTGCTTCCCCATACTTCTACAGATTCAAAATTACCCTTTTACTTTCAGTGTCGATTTATGTGTAATAAAATATAATTTTCGTGTACATGAAAGTACTTTATGCTAAAAAAAATGGAAATCCTGAAACAGCCAATGTGAAGGTATCCCTTAAACTAGCATTATCAGCATCTTATCATCATCCGAAGAACACAATATTTCCCATAATATTTTTACTTTAAAATATAAATTAATTGATATTTTAACATAAAAATACTTTATATATATTAGAAACAGATAGTTTAAATTTTTCTGCACTTTGAAGATACAAAAACATGTAAAAATATGCAACTATATATCTTAGATATTATTTTGAAACAATGTTTATGATATACATTGGTCGGGATATAAACGTGCTGAGAATATTCAGTTTTAAGTTTCGTTTTTTAGCTACGGTTTCGTATTGCACAAAAGTTGCATACAGGAAGATAAAATTTTAAAAATGTGTACACAACTTTAAACAGTTAAAAAAAACAAAAAATATGTCATAAAAAATGCTCAAGACCTTAAGGAATTAACTACAGGAGCATCAAATTTCTGAAATATATATTCATAAATCTACATTTATCACTTTTCACCAATTTAATACAAATACTTGTATTTTGGATAGTATGATTACGCAGATTTGTAAAAAATATGCGTGAAAATGAAGATAATAATATTTAAAACATATTTTGGAAAATTTCAGCTTCTATTTATATTTCACAATTTTCACTGCTAAAAGATCGACGTAGTAGAGACTGGAAATAATGAAACATTTATTTAATATAAATCTACTAATTTTAATAGCGTTGCGTCGCATAAAAATATTAAATATGAAGAATATTGGATTTCGATGGGTTTAATATGAAGTCGATATGATAGTGAATAAATAAAGTACAGTATAACAATGCTCTATATGAGGGGATATCACAAAATATGAGATTGAAAGTTTAAAGAGTTTCAGAGCTTCTGATTTTTTTTGTAAATGCTGGTTGAACAGCTGAATAAAGGAATTTATATGTAAAATTGTTAAAGTTTGAAGAACTTAAGTTATTTTTTTTTTTTTTTTGTAATTATAGTTACCATAATTTCCCGCGTATACGCCGCGGCTTACTTAAGTCTATTTCATACCGAAAATTTTATTTAAAGAATGAAATTAAATAAATGCTAAGCAAAAGCAAGTCACACTTTATTTAAATCGAATTATTTGAGGTGCGGCGTATACGCGAGAAATTACGGTATATGTCATTTTCTCAGCATGTGTATGCCAGGATAATGACAATTTCATTCTAAAACATTTTTCACATTCTTGTTTCTTTTTTAACCGTTTTGGAAAAATGGTTATTGTTCTCGTCAGTATGGAAAATCAAAAGCATATCTGAAGGTTTTCATTGGTTTAATCTGCAATTTATTCGTTTTCTGATTGGTCTATACAATAATCTGTATTTCCTTTTAAGTTCAACAACGATGGATACTTTCTGTTGCCACTATGACAAAAAAGTAATAAAAACTACAAAAAAAAAATTAATAACTCAGAAAAAAATGAGATACAGCTTTCAAACAAATTGCATTTAAAAGTAGATTTTTTTCTCTATCCGACGGTGTAAAAAGTAATGTTGTGGGATGTTTAGAAGTTTAAGAATGAAATTTCATTTAAAATTGGCCGTCAGATTTCTTGGAAATCTGACGATGGAAATGCCTTTTCCCGAACAGCCAATGAAATGCTTGGATATTTACGTAAGTTTCAGGTGGATAATACTTAAGTTTCATGAAATCTGACGGGTCGCAGGCGATATTTTTGGCTTGCAATTTTTACGTGTAATAACACTATTAATGTTTAATTCATGGCGTACGTAATGTATGATCCCGTCTTTGCGATTTTTATGTCTTAAATTTTAGTCTTCAAAAAAATCGTTTTGCAAATGGTCGTTGTAAATTGATAAATTTATTTATTTATTTATTTTTTTTTTAAATTTTGTTTAAAAAAAAACATGTTTCCTCTACAGCACCTCAAAGTCAGTGTAATGTTCTATTTTATTTGTAATTTATAGAAGCTAGAAAAATGACATAATAAAAGTCTGCTCAATTTTTCCAAAGCTTTTAAACACATTATTTTCAAAGAAATATCTAAAAGATCTTGCTGGTATCAATGATTCTATTACTTCTGACTTGAACTATGTCAAGAATAAGAAGAATTAATCTGCAGCGCCATCTTTATACCTCATAAAGAACTAAAATGAGTTGGCCAGGACAATGACATTCATTTTCAGTGACAATCATATTTTAATTATGAAAAATTATTTATAAAATACAGACTTTGTTCCCTTCCACATATGAGTTATAAGGTATAATTATTAATTAGAAATTAAAAAAAAACTACAATTAGGTATTTGTACACGATAGCAGAAAGCCTTTTACTTTGCACACATCTCAGTGTGACAGGCCAAGAAAAAGCCAATTTTAAGTCTTTTAATTACTTTATTTTTATGTTATTATGAATTTAATATCTCTTGAAAATACTTCTAACAAAATTTTTTATTAGAATGTAAAAAAGAAAATTGCATTATATAACATTAAATAGAAATTTCATTGTGCGGGCTGCAATTTTCATATTTTATGACCCATATCTTTATATTCGGTGTATTTTTAGCTAAGAGAAACTCAAATATAGTTTGTAAACAAAATATCAAACTCCACGCTCTGTTGAGTCATCAAAATAAAAAATTAATCGTTGAATATTTTATTATAAATATATTATTTATGAAATTTTGGCATATCTTTCTCAAATTTTTTGAGTATCACACAAGACGTGAAAAAACGACAAGAAAGCAATTATTTTGTGTAACAAATGTCAAAAGGTAACTGCAAGCACATATGTAAATTTGACGTTTCGTAGAATTCATCTTTCGACAAAATTTAGCCGGAAACAGCTGCCAGACTACGGATAGATAGATAGACATCAGTACAAAATTATAAAAATCGTGTTTAGATGGTGTATTAGTTACGTCCGATTATGTGAGCGAATGAGAAAGCTCTGGAGGTATTTCCTTCCATGGGATGTTTCTAAAGGATCCTAAGAGGTATTTACGAATGCAATGAAAGGTTCGAATAAACCACTGTAATCGTCGAACAATTTGGTCGATTGGAGCATCAGGTAAGTGTTGCCAGAGTGGAGACGTTTTTGTACCAGATTGTTGATTGTCACCACTTTTTAATACTTTCCAACAAAGTTGAAAAATGTTTATGCATTCGGTTTGTCTGGCCGTCTGGCCATCTGTCCCCGCTCTAACTCCGGTAAATATAATCAGATTTTTATGCAATTGAAAATCCACATTTAGGGTCACCTAACCATGTTTGGTATTGCATATGAAGTATGTGGTATTAATATTTCATTTACAGGGATACCCAAAAGTATTACATTACATTAGGGTATATGGGGAAAAATCGTTTGCAGAGTATATTAATGACACTACGCTGTTTCAAATGTATTTAAACTTATATAACTCACTGAATTTTACGACGATCATGTTAGAACAGGGCATTAATAGGATTTTTTATTCTTTTACAGGGACGCACAAAATAAATCGGTTAGATTACTGTCTGAGTAATAATTTCTGAAGTGCGTTTAAAATTTCTGCTTGCGCTTTTAAATTTAACAGTTTTAATCATATATAGTGCTGCTCAAAGTATTCGGATAATTTTCCGATAGTATATGGGAACAGCTGAAATTAGGTTTTCAATTGTGTTATGCGTTTCCATATGGTTGAATTAGACATAATATTTTAACTTATTAAATTATGAAATTTTGTTACATTATACTGAATGTGTCGGGAAGTTTTTCATTATCTGTGCTTGACGCATGATTTTTCTCTCTTCTTATAAATTGAAATATTAGACCTATTTAAAAATAGTTTAAAAATTCTGATAAATAAGGCAAATTATACTATATTAAAAAAGCGATGACAGTCGAATAACCTGAATTTAAAAAAATTCCCTGCCGGCTCTGGCCTACAGGCGGAGGTAGATTTCGATGTTAAGTACTAAATTCACCAACAAAACTTAAATCAAGATTAGAGATAAACCCAGTTCCTTCACTAAGACTGAACTCTAGGGAGCTAAACATTTTATGAAAATTTTAATGTACACGAATACACACACGCATGTATATGGGATAAGTTTAAAAATGGCTAAAACAAATTCAGAGAACCTCAAAGTGTTAAAATATGTTAATATTTCCATAGTCGGGTTTTTTATCATGTTTTAATACGTTTCTTCAAACTCACATGACGTTACATATTCACCTGCTGAGGTCCATTATATTTCCAATATGACGCGATATATATATTTTTTTAATTCGTCAAAATATTTATTTCATTTTGAGTTTCTATGCTGAAATCTTGCTCTAGAAAACTTATGACGTAATATTCAATTTGTTTTCAATTCTTCAAAATATTTATTTAATTTATTTTTTCACGTGAATTTCTTGCAATAAAAAAGCAATTGTTGTGGTGAAAATTTTATTATTTTTTTTTAATTGTTGGCAACTACTATAACGAAAAATATTTATTTTTTTCAGTCATTGTTGTGTAAGAGCTGGTTTTATCAAAATCTTGTTAAGACGGTATTAAAAATTTTTACCCCCCCCCCCCCCCCCCATTTCCATTCCCTTGGGCCGATTTTGCTCATTTTCAATCCCCGCCGAGATATTAGCCATCTCAAAGTTGTTGGCGAGTTTGAAAACGATCCGTGCATAATTGCTTTTATCGTGCGGACAAAATTTAGTACATACATATGTATATATATATATATATATAAACCCAAACCACAAACCGCCAAAACCACACCCACTTAAAAAGTTTATATCTATATATATATATATAAACTTTTTAAGTGGGTGTGGTTTTGGGTTCCTAGGGTCATATAATGAAAAGTTATGAAGGAATTTTTCAAAAGTCGCACCATGGTAACGACTGCAATAGGTAGTATTCCTTACGAAACTACCTAAAAAATCCATGCCGGCACGGCCTACAGGCGGAGGTAGACTTCGAAGTTAAATACTAAATTCACTAACAAAACTTAAATCAAGATTAGAGGTAAACGCAATTTCTTCACTAAGAATGAGTTCTAGGGAGCTAAAGGTTTTGTGAAAATTCTAATATACACGAATATACACGAATATACACACACATGTATATGGAATATGCTTAAAAATGGCTAAAGCAAATTTAGAGAACCTCAAAGTGTTAAAATATGTTAATATTTCTATAGTCGGGTTTTTATCATGTTTTAATACTTTTCATCAAACTCACGTGACGTTATATATTCACCTCCATTATATTTCCAATATAACGATTTTTTTTTTTTTTTTTTTTTTTTTTTTTTTTTTTTTTGTCAAACTATTTATTTTATTTTGAGTTTTCATGCGAAAATCTTGCTCTAGAAAACTTATGTCGTAATGTTCAATTTTTTTTTTCAATTCGTCAAACTATTTACTTAATTTAATTCTTCACGTGAAAATCTTGCATAGAAAAGTAATTGTTGTGGTGAGAATTGTATTGGTTTCTTTTTAATTGTTGACAACTGCTATAGCGAAAAAATGTTTATTTTTTCATGCCATTATTGAGTAAGGGCTGGTTTTATCAGAATCATGTTAAGACGGTATTCAAAATTTTTAATCCTCCCCGATTTCTACAACCTTGGCCGATTTCTCTCATTTGCAATCCCCGCCGAGATATTAGCCATCTCAATGTGTTTGGCGAGTTTGAAGACGATCCGTGCATAATTGCAACTTTTGTCCTGCGAACAAAATTTAGTACATACATATCTACCCTATATATATAAAATCCTAATGAAACGGATATTATGAAACGAATTTATGTAACGATTCTATGAAACGACTGATTAAACAACTGATTATAATTCACGGCGATTTCTCCTAAAATACGGAATACTTTGTGATGAAATTAACACCAAAAATCCGTATTGATCTGCAGATCTCAAAACTGGTATTAGAATTTTTATATTCGAATTAGTTTTCGAAATATTATTTTTTTTTCTAATTTTATATACTTTTCTCTAATGATGGCAATTCCAATTTTAATCATAACAGATTTTTTTTTCTTCATATTTTAGAAAAGGTTACAATTTTATACTAAAATGGCGACCAGTTTGGCCTCCCTTAAATGTATGCTAAGAAATATATCATGTTACTTTTATTCATAATTCAATTTGTATTTCATTATCATTTTATTTAATACAAACTGAAACTTTTAAAATGAATGACTTCCTCTTCTTTCTTTTTTTTAAACGAGACGAAAAGAAAAATATTAGGTACTGATGTCATATACACACCGGGGTACCTAATTGGTGCCAAAATGGCATTATTTTGGTTGACATAGTAACCCGGCTATTGTTGTTTATTTAATAATAAATGTGTATTTACTTTATTTTCTTTTTTTAATTACATAAATTGTTTTGTTCTATAGTTAATTATTTTTTTTTTGGTTATTTTCTTTTAAAAATAATAGAAAATAATTAAAAAATACGGTACTACTTAGTTATTCCGCCGACCCATTTCGCCAAATTATATAACTCGCCAAACCACTCGCCAAATTATACAAATTGACATAAATTTTACTTTAAATAACGAAAGAACAAATAAAATAGTATAACATTAATAAATATACAAATAAAACGTCGAAATAAAAATAACTTGATGACGTAAAGACGTATAACTTGCTTAAAGTCAAGTGAATCTGACATTTACGATCAGCCATTATTGGCATTTAATCTTATAGTTTGGTGATAGACTTTTGGTCGACGGGATAACTAAGTGCTACCAAAAATATGTAACTGGTATTCGAAAACGAAGTTTTCGCCAAATTTTCGTAAACAAAAAAATCACACCAAACCCAGTGCGTATATGACATCTGACGAAATAATAAATGATGTAACAAACCATGACATTTAATTTCAACTTCAAATCAATGTTTTAATTTAGCACTCGAAAAAAAAAATGCTAACTGGCGTGTTGAAAAAAGCTATTGGCGAGATTTGCACCCGGCTAGCGTAACAGTACCAATAATTCTTTGCGGCCATGGCAAATTTTATGTAGTTTTATTCGAAAAAGAAATTTGATTTTTTAATTAAAACGGAAAACTTTCGGCACAAGTGTCATGTACGGACCCATATTGGCGGGATTTTTTTCTGGCGCCAATGTAATATACGCAACGGGTACTTAACTGGCTCCATAGTATCGTTATTTTGTTTGGTTTGGTAACCCGGATGTTGTTGTTTATGCTGTTGATGTTTTCACCTAATTAGCGTCGGAAAAAAATCGTGCCAATATGGGACCGTATATGATATCTGGGCAAAACTTTCATGTGAAAAGCGGAGGGATCAGAGCGTATTTATTTATGGTAGTTACATGACTTGGACTATTATAATATAGATGAAGTGATGGCGGTAGAATAATATTTGGAGTACCTATCACCTGCGCCTGGCTAACATCAAAGTACCAAAATGGCATCTGGAACATAAAAAGCGAAGTGGTCCGCCAAGAACTGTTGATGATAGTCATATGACTTAGGCTATTGTTATAGAACTTTTTTTAAATACCAGGAGACAAAGACCCTGTACACTTAAATCATTTTAAAGCTTCTTTTCAAATGTTTAACTGATCCTCTTTAATCAAACACGGAAACAACGATTGGATGTCATAACAGTAACTGATTCGCCCTTACATTTTTGCTATCAAAGGTAATTGAATAAAAACCCATTTACAGGGAGATCTGCAAAGATTTTTTCAGTATAATTCAATCTTCTCTAATATTTTTAATGGCCATCAGAGATTAGCGTGTTTTTAGATTCTGCGGTGTCTGAACGGGGGGTTGGCGAACGTAGCTTACAGGGGGCAGAGCCCCCTAGTACATACATATATATATATATATATATATATATATATATATATATATATATATATATATATATATATATATATATATACATATAAACTTTTATGTGGTGGTGGTTTTGGGTTCCTGAAGTCCTATAATGAAAAGTTATGAAAGAATTTTTCAAAAGTCGCACCATGGTAACGACTGCAATAGGTAGTATTTCTTACGAAATCAACCTAAAAGTCTCCAATCTGGCAACACTGCGTCAGGTATTTGAACGGAACCTCTTCCGTCCAGCAGATTTATGAGGAAAACCTCTCAGATTTTGTTAGAGCAAATCATATTTAAAACAACCTAAAATTTGTAAAATAATCAAATAATGAAACTGTCAATACTTACAAATCTAATCTTTTTTATGAAGAAGATAATAAATAAATACCAATTATATTATATATTATTTTTTTTATTTGTTTGATCTTGAAATTCTTATTATGATAAAATCAAAATAAAAGATTTGATAAATGCATTATGGACTTTTTAAATTTTTTCTAGAAAAGAAAAACAACTTGAAATTACCATTATCTTATAATAATATCCATATCCAAAAATTAATCTGTAAAAAAATTAATTAATAGTACTTGCACTTAAAACTAAAAAACTTAATTTTATCTACTTCCGTAAAATATCTTGAACAAAGCAATGCATCTCTCTTATTAATATGCAGCTATATATCATGTCAAAAGCACTCCTAGCACAACAATGGATCTAGAATGAGATAAACAACACAAAAGACAACAGATGTCTTTAAAAGTGATAAATGAGCACGTTGTGAACTTTTTACCAATTCAAATAACATTATTTAAATCGGCGCATTTTCTTTATTGTGATTATAAAATTCTGATATTTCATTTTTGTCTTTTGTCGTAAAGATGTGATATTTTGCCCAGAATTTCTTACGGATTAAATACGTTATTTCATAGCATATATGATTTATTAATATAAATCTTTAAATAACATTTAACAATCAAAATATTAGTTTGGTATGAATTTAGCCTTTGTATATACTAGTCGAATAAACAAATTTGTTGAAGGGCATTCCCAACGGATATGGTTTATTAATACCATGTTTTACACGAAACCACAATATAGTACCGCTCTTCTGGAAGTATCTAATTCTACACTAACGACTAAAATCCAGAAAACATTCCTGATTGTTACGCGAAATGGTCTTCAGCGCGGCAAATGTAGCTTCTTCATTCTTAGATACATTTATAAAACTTTCTTATATTTAAATCAGCTTCGCTGAACACGTTGATATCTCTCTATATATAAGCTCTATAATGTGCAATATTCCTGCAGTTCCTATTATGTTCGTGTGTTGTTTCAGTGAAATTTGTGCTTGCAGTGAATGCGAACAAGTAGATCCCAATGAAACGCTTTTCTGGGAAAACCTTCAATCTCAAACCTCAGCTTCATGTATTTTAACAAAATTAGCTTTTCTTCATTTAAAATTTGAAAAATAATCAAGAATTTTATAGATTTTAACAAAAAAATTCTAAAGGTAAATATTAACTTCAAAATGTTTAACACCAAAGTAACTAACGTCTAGCCAGATTCATATAAAAGTTTTTACACATCGGGTAGATAGGGGCACAGGTGAACAGTTCACGTAAATATAGCTTTTCTCATAACTTTGTTAATTTGTATATATATATATATAAACTACACAATATAGAAAACAGCACTTTTTTACACATAGTAATTTTTTTTAAATCGTCTTTATGGTTCTTCGTACTTATATTACTATTTATATAAATTCAAAATATTGTCACATGTGACCCACCGGTGGCGTAGTTCTGAACACACGTGGGGCACATGTGAACAGAAGGAAAAAAATATCATTTAACATGTTTTCTATTCTGTTATACATATGTTATAAAAATCGTTAGTTTTATCTGTTAAATTCGCCATAAAGAAAAAAAAAATAAATATTTCTCTAATTTCCATGTGATATGTTTAAGCAAAAGATCATAAAATGAAAATAAGTAGATTTTTTTTTAGGGGGGGGGGGGGGGAGGATTAGAAGATTGATTTAATATTGTTGCAGTAAAATAAAATATAAAGAATTAAATTGAAAAAAAAGTTAAAGATTGTAAATGTTGCTTAGGGGGATTTAGTTTTGTTTGGGGGAGATAAAGAGGGTTTATTTAGATAATATTTATCGGAAATCTGCAAAAATACGAAAGATTCTGACCCCTATATTTGCCTTATTTACTTGTAAATAAATGATAAAGAAGGGTTTTTAATGATTTTTAAAAACAAAATCACGATTCTACCCCTACCCCTTTCAAATTTAACTTATTTTACTTTTGAAAGAGAAGAGGGGGCGTTGCTTACAATCAGGATTTTACCGTAGTTATCAGTTTTAAAAAATTTCTTTCTTTAAGCATTACTGATATCTATCTCCATTTAAAGAATCATTGTCATAGCTGTCTTAGAGATGGAAATAAACCATCCTTGCAAGATTGGAATAAATGAAATAGAAAAATTTAAAAAGTTGTTTAACGTAATACTTTTTGTATTAACAACGCTTCAGAAATATTGTTGTAAACCGTTTAGTAAAGTAATACATAACACTCATAGCATTTTTGAATAAAATAAATAAATTTTAATTACAATTGAACGAACTGGTTACTCTTTATGGATTTGCTGAAAGATGTGTTTGTGTAAGTTTCAATATAAAGTAAACTTTGTATGACGATCATGTCTGCTTCTTGAAGGAAATTATACATATAGGAGCTGACATTATTTCTCATGAATTTAACTGAAAGAAACAGAATCGCATAATGATTATTGGGACATTTATGAACTGTTCATATCTCCCCCAATTGGTCTGTTCACAAGTGCCCCACATGGCTGCTAGAGTTAAACTGATAAATGATTCACATTTATTAATTTTAGAAGAAAAAACTTTATCAAAAATATTTATTAGTATTCATAGTATATGTTTAAACATTAAAATTCAAATAAATGAATAAATAAATAAAGTTATTCGCATATCAAGGGTGAGCTGATATTTTACTTTTGGGATCTATAAACATTGTTTTGGCTACTGATGACAAACAAAATGTGAAAGAACTTCAAAAACATTTTACCACATATCTACTGGTGCTGCCGTCTTTGGTAATTTTTTTCAGTAAAAAAAAAAAAAAAAAAAAAAAAAACATGTAATAACTAGTGAAAAATTAAGACTTGCTCCATGTTCACATGTGCCTAATCTCTTCTACATGTAACAGGGGACACACTCCCAGATACAGAAATTTATATTGATCACTCGATGACAGCTAAAGGAACAGATTATGCCTTTTGTGTATATATATATATATATATATATATATATATATATATATATATAATAACAATTTCACAGATCTCTAAGCTAATGTTTCAAAATTGAGTTTCTTCCGTTAAAGACAGAAGAAGTCATTTAGTGGACCCATTATACACTATATACATAATTAGGGATTTTTACAGGAAAATAAGCCTTGAAAAACTACGAATCATCAAACGCTTTAATAATATGAATGCTTAAGTTTTTCCTGAACTTAGTCAAGACATTTTTGTTTATTGGGATGGATGTTACATGCAATGGAAATTGCAGATCTTCTGATAAATGAAGCCACAAATATTTCTACAGAATTTTTTTCCGTCATTCTCATTTTTAAGCAAAAATCTGAAACAAAAATTACGAGAAGATTTGAATCATGAATGTCATATTTGTAATACCAATGCGAAACCAATGCTTAGAGTTACAGTTTATTACTAAACGCTTCGGATGACCGCCTACTTCGTCTTTGAATTTATGTTTGTCTGAAACTCGTCACAAGGATTTTATTTATAAATTAATCCATTTTTTCAGCACCCTATATCCCTTTTGTGTATGTGGATTGTTAAAAAAAAAAAAAAAAAAAAAAAAAAAAAAAAACAGATATGAATTTTTAAACGTGGAGAAAAAAATGTTAAATTCAGGAACCTTGAAAGAATACATTAAAACAGAATAAGTTAAAGTATTATAGTACCGTGAAAATATGTATAGTGAATGTGAAATTAAGATAGCGTAATAGATGCATCAAACTACCTCATTTTCCTGAGCAATAAATTAATTAACTATAACTTGAAAATGAAATGTAAAATTTCAATAAAAATGGAAAATTCAAGCATATGATAAATTAATTAAAAAAATATATAAGATTCCTTGATTAAAATATTCAAAATTAAAGAAATGTAATTTAAAATAAATGTAAATTATTATTAAATCTAAAATAAGAATTTTATATAAAGCATGTATCGAACTTTATAATTAAAAATTTCGATCATTTATTTAAACTTACTTTTATATTTTATGTCAGGATATTTAAAAAAGATAAATAATTGTATTTTGAATGAAAAAAAAGGCGCTCATCATTCAAAAATAGTAAAGATTATGCCTCGAAATATCAAAAACCATAAAATAGCGAGTTATTAATATACGAAAATATATTAAAAATACATTATTCTGACATCTTGCCTGACAGAGAACATTTCACTGTTACTTTGCATATTTCACGATAATTTCAAAATTATGTTTATTTTATTGATCAAATACAACTTTCTTAACATGATAATTACACGGAAAAGTTATTTTTAAGGGGACGGTGGAGCTTAAAATCCTAAAAAATATATATATATTTTTTATTTTTGTAAATTTCAACTTAAATATTATTCAAGGGTACATTATATACATTATGACATGCATTTATCACAAAAAATTAAAAAAAAAATATTTTTAAGAAAAAAATGGAATTTTACGCGTCGTGTTAGAAATCTTCAAAATTCAAAGTCTTCCATATCAATGAAAATCCCCATTATTTTTTATAAAAGTTTGGTTTATATATATAAATAAAATAGAGCATCGAATTGTATATATTTGAATTTAAAGGTAAAAAAAAAAAAAAATATATATATATATATATATATATATATTTTAGAAAAAATTTCAAATTTTTTCAAAAAAAAATTTTTTAACCTTTAAATACAAATATATAAAACTCGATGCTCTATTTTATTTCTATATATAAAACAAACTTTTATAAAAAATATTGGGGATTTTCATTGATATAGAACGCGCAGGGGGGCCCTTCGAAGATTTCTAAGACGACGCGTAAAATTCCATTTTTTTCTCAAAAATAATTTAAAAAAAAAATTTTTTGTGATAAATGCACGCCATAATGCATATAATGTTCCCTTGAATAATATTTAAGATGAAATTTACAAAAAAAAAAAAAAAAAAAAAAGGAATTTTGAAAATTTTTTGAAAAAATTTCAAAATTTTTCTTTTTTTTTTACCTTTAAATTTAAATATGTAAAATTTGATGCTCTATTTTATTTCTATATATAAACCAAACTTTTATAAAAAATATTGGGGATTTTCATTGATATGGAAGACTCATGTGGCATTTTGAAGATTTCTAACACGACGTGTAAAATTCCATTTTTTTCTTAAAAATATTTTTTTTAAGTTTGTTTTGTGATAAATGCATGCCATAATGTATATAATATACCCTTGAATAATATTTAAGTTAAAATTTACAAAAAAATATATATATATATATATATATATATATATATATATTGTTAAGGATTTAAAACTCCACTGTCCCATGAAATTTCGAGGGTGCCAATTTTCATTTTATTAGTTATAATTATAAATTATAGTGGATAAAAACACTTGCTATAAAATTTAAAAAATATATCAAATATATCTGTTTGTGTTTCATAATTATAGAGTAATTAATAAAAAATTAAACTGAATGATAATGCAACGTTAAAAGTAAATATTAATTAATTACACAATAATAACTAACGAAAATAAGTTTACATGAAAGTAAATACATGCTGAAAATTATACCCTTTTTATTAAGAAATATCGATCAGACAAAATTATTTTATTTAAATTATTGATGAGTTTTAAATATACAACGAAAATTTTCTCTAAAAAAAAAATCCTGACTAAAGATTCAAATGCTGTTTTAATTAAGACAGAATTCTAAATTATTGATTATTGTTAACAAAGACTCCTGACAGAAACTAATAATTAATCATAATCCAGAATGTAATTCAAATTCAAAACTGAATTCATAATTTTCATTTCAATTGTTTTTACCACATTTTCAGTAAACATGACACGCGTATTTTATTTCACTATGCGAGCTAAAGTGATATTCTCTTAATAATTATATCGGCCTCAAGACTTAATTAAATGTTCTCTTTTTTTTTTTTTTTTTTTTTTTTTTTTTTTAATTGGTTCCAAAATCTTTTCTTAATTTATTCCGCTTATTTTACATATTACATTAATTACTCCAAAACTTTTGTAATTCTAAAGACTTTTGTACCAGTATCCGCGATCAAATACGTCTTAAGCAAGTGTTGCATTTGAAATTGAGTACATGTAACTTAAAATATTGTTTAAAATATATTTTTTTACAGGCTTAGTAGATTTTTCTTCTTAAAACATACTATTTAATTAACTGACAAAAGATAAATTAAATTTTAAAGACAAAATCAAAATTTGAAAAAGGCAGTTATTATAAAGTCTTCAGCCCTTACGTTTGTAACTATATAACAGTTCTCTTCTCAATAAAAAAGTCTGATAAAGCACATAGAGTGTTTAAAATGCACATGAAATTAAAAATTAATAATTAACTGTAGAAAGAAAAGCATTTTTTATGTGTAAAGTTTCTTATGTGCATTTTATACTATGCCTTTGTAATCCAAATTTCGGGAGTATTAAAATTTTCTTTAATGAAATTCCATCTTTTATCAGGAAAATGCATAACATACATCGCACGACTATACCTTAAAATAAATATTTCTTTTGAAGGCTGGAATGTGCTTTCTACGGTATGTGCAATACGTGAGTGTTTTTCTTTTTCATATTAAATATAGTGCATTTATAGTGAGTATAAATAGCGCATTTTTCTACAGTTATAAAATAAATAGTGTGACATTCTTTACCATAGCCAGATTTTTTTTCGCGTGATGTTCCAGTTTTGTAAACAATTTGCGTGCATATTGATTTTTTATATTAACCTTTAACTGATGTCACGCGGTCTCCCAGACCACGCGACTCCCAGCTGTAAACACTTTTACAGCTTTTTACTTTTCTGTACTGAAGTTAAATAATATGAATAAAATACTTTTTTCATGCAATTTAATTCACATGCTCCTAATAGTCTAAGATCCGGTCTATGGAATATATACCCTCATTTGTTATTTAATGATAACAAAGAATATATGTTAGAAAATGTATACATTGATACATTGCAAATATGTTGCCTAGCTAAATCACGTGCCAATAATGTTAAACAATAAAGTGTTTAATTAAATTTTTTGATCAACTTCCTCGATTAGTTATTTATGAAAGTCGAGAATCAGATGAGAGAACATACCCCGAGGAATTCCAAAAATAAGGGTTGCCTACTCTCGACTCTGCCCAGCTATGGGGTTGCCAGGTATAAACAGGTAAGTAAGCGTTGTTAATATACCCTCATAAGTTATTTAATCGAATTACACATCAAATGAAAGCTTATTTTATTCCCATTCCAACCGTATTAGGTTGCCTTATCAAAAAGTTGCCTGAATCCATGGTTGCCTAGATTTAAGATGTTCAACTTTCTGCGTGAGCGTTGAGAGTGACAGAGAAGCGTTGCGCAGGCGTCCATTTGACAGACAAAGATGCAGCGAATTCTTTTTTAAAATTTCTCCGATAGTGTAAATATTAAAGATGATATCAAATATTTTTCACTCACACATTCATTTATCAATCATTAATCAATACATAATTATGAAATAATAGGCTTTTCCGTTCAAAATGCCCGTTTTTCAAAAGGAGATTTTTTTCGATCGTTTAAGCGCGGATTAAATACTGATAAAAGTTAAATAAAATATCACATAATGATATAAATATTTTTATTTTAATATATAAATTTATCAATAATACAAAGTTTTTATATAAAACAATTATTCACATTCAGAACCGTCAGAAGTGCCGATGTCACAATTTAATTCTAATTCTTCATCGTTTTCTCTGTTTCTCGATTCTCTTAATACGTCGTTAACTTGTAAGGGTGTTGGGTCCCCTACCACGTAGGCTTCAAATAACCATCCAAAAACCAACCACAATCTTCAGGATTGACTTTAACGCAGCATGCATCGGTTGCATAAAGCCAAATGGGAATATTTATAAATTTTTTTGGGACCTGTGAAGTACAATATATCGTATATTTTTACATTACACCATCGCTTTATATGGTTTTAAATCCAATTATATCATATTTACTTGACGTATAATATTCAAGACGAAAATTTCAGCTTGTTTTTCGTGGCACTTAAATCGTTCACCTATCATGTACAAAATAAATAAATAAATAAATAAATAAATAAATAAATAAATAAATAAAAAATGGTATATATATCCATGCATGAACATAGAATAAATATTAGATATATAGAATAGAATATCTATTCTATGTTCATATATCGGTGTAACATTCTGTTGAAAACATAAACATGCAACATTAAAAAAAGAAATATTACAATAAGATAGACGCTAAATAACAAAAATATTACAAGAAAGGGAAGTTTCTTCCCGATAATCACTAAAGGCGCTGCGATCGCAATTGCTACGCTCTATGGAACTGACGATCTTGTATATTAATCTAGGCCTCTCTGCATCTTTGTCTGTCAAATGGAATTGCGCGCGCAATGCTTCTCTGTCACTCTCAACGCTCACGCAGAAAATTGAACATCTTAAATCTAGGTAACCATGGATTCAGGCAACTTTTTGATAAGGCAACCTAATACGGTTGGAATGGGAATAAAATAAGCTTTCATTTGATGTGTAATTCGATTAAATAACTTATGAGGGTCTATTAACAACGCTTACTTATCTGTTTATACCTGGCAACCCCATAGTTGGGCAGAGTCGAGAGTAGGCAACCCTTATTTTTGGAATTCCTCGGGGTATGTTCTCTCAGCTGATTCTCGACTTTCATAAATAACTAATCGAGGAAGTTGATCAAAAAATTTTAATTAAACACTTTATTGTTTAACATTATCGGCACATGATTTAGCTAGGCAACCTATTTGCAATGCATCAATCTATACATTATCTAACATATATTCTTTGTTATCATTAAATAACAAATGAAGGTATATATTTCTTATACAGGATCTCGTACTATAAGAGAAGTACAACGATATTGTTAGGACAAAATGTAAGTAAATTCAACCATTTGAGTTATTTTTTTTATTCATTTTATTCGAGGTGTCTGAGAGACCGGATCACACCAGTTGTGTGACAAATTTTAGTCACATCAGTTAAAGGTTAAATCACTTCTCTTGTTTAAATTTAAAAAAAAAAAAAACTTTTACAATTTTAAAATAAAGTCTAGTTTGTCATTTCTACAAGTTTTTTATAATACTTTATTGTTTGACACGTATAAACCCTAAAACAAAGAAAATAAAAACACTGTGTTACTCCTGGATCAATGAACAGCAACCATTTAAAGACACAAGACACAATACTAGAACACAACAGATTTTTTTGTGGTGAACATTCATCTTTTCTTTTACTCCTTGACCCCTCTAAATCGCCTATAACTCTAATCACTGCAGCATTATTCGCCAGAAGAAATTTTTACTTTTACACTTCGCAGTTGGACGTATGCATAATAAGGTTAGTTATTGAAGAAACAATAATATCTTTTCATCTTCTTAATAGTTCGCTTATTGAATTCTATTTGGTCTGTATAATAGAAGTTCAGAATTTGAAGCTTTTTTTCTCCTATGCACATACTAAAATCCTTAGAGGTCATAAAACGACAAAAAGAACAAATACGTTGTAATAAACAGCAACACATGCAATAATCGAATTTTCCTACAATGTGATTTCTTGAGATGAAGCAAGCGTCATTTTGACTTCACCTTTCATCCCCGTCTCTGTCGCAAATCAGTGCCACAAACAGAATGTAAACCTTTGTTTTTCTCCCTCCCCTTTCAACGTAGAAAAATAGTTAATGCGACAAAATGACTGATTGGCATTGATGCTCGGAATTCAAAGTCCAAATTAAGCAAAAAATATGATATTCCTTTCTTAGAACAATATGAAAAATGCAGTTTGTCAAATAGAGAAGTTTTGATCACATTCTTGAATAATTATCTTTATATATGTAAAAAATAATGTCGGAATGATCTTTTTATTCAGACAAAAACATTTTTTAAATTATCAAAACTTAAAGACTACTCACAAAGAATTTCAAACTAGTAAAATATTTCGTAACAATTGTATTTTTTTCTGTACTTTATTTTATTTATCTCCATTTGAAATGATACTTTATTTTTTTTTCTCGCACTAGCATTGATTAATTCTTACATTTAATTTATCAGATAGCTAGCTGTAAATTATTAAATTTAATGAAAAATACTTTTTATGCAACCACTTTTAAAGGAAATTCCAAATTTTGTTGAAAATGCTTTAATTTATGCAATGTTTTACTTAGACAAAATCATTCAAAGTTATATTATTTAATACATTTTTATTCATTTTCTTTTTTTTTACACTGTAATATCAGCTTTTTTCATGTTTCTCTTACAAAAACTTTGTTTGCTATATATACGAAGATCGGTCAATGAAATAGTATTTTAATCTAAAACTTCGTAATGGAATAACTTTCATTACTATTTAAGGAAAGGAGGGGAACATTGAACAGATTAATATTTTACATAGACAAAGTATACTTTTAAAGAATGAATATGAGTCAATGAGTATGACATCTAAGCTAGAAACTTGTAGTGTTAAAGAAAAGCACACTTACCATATTAAAATAAAGAAAACAGCTTCATCAACCTGTAATTCAAGAAAATCATGCATCAAGTAAAGATTATTAAACAATTTCAAACATATTCAGTATACTGTTAGAAAACTTCAAAAATTAATTTGGTAAAAGTTTGTGTTGAAAATCTCATAACACATTTGAAAATCCAATTTAAGCAATTACGATCTATAGTAGTTAAAATAACTGAATTATTTTATAATATCTAAATATTAGTATATATACTACAAAGTATGGAAACATGTATTTCATTAAGAGACATATCACGCAGGTAAAATTTCTTCTTCAAGAATACTTCCGTTAAAATAGAGGAAATGCTCTCGAATTCTTCTGTGCAGTCCAGCATGTGATCTATAGAATTTATACAGGGTGATTAAAAAAAAGATGGGGAAAATTTTAAGAGGTGATAGTACACACCCAAACAAACATTTTGTATCAAAGAATGCATGGTCGAAAACTAAACGTAAACAAGTTAGAGGGCGCCAAAAGTTATGTTCTTATACAAGGCAAAAACACACAATGAACAATTAAGTTAAGTTACGAAAACAAATTTAATGGCATTTGATTACAATAAGTTCTCAAAACATTGACCGGCAGCTGTTATGCACGCAGTACAACGGCGAAGAACAGATTGGCGAATTTTCTGAAACACACCAGGCACCACCGCGCTCGCCAGATCTTTCATGTCTCGATTTTTTTTGTAGGGACAGCTAAAGGCTCTTGTGTATGAGACTCCCATTGAATCCGCAGAAGAACTTGTCGCCAAGCTTTCGGCTGCTGTAGTGGAAGTTCGCCATATGCCTGGTGTGTTTCAGAAAATTCGCCGTTGTACTGAGTGATAACAGCTGCCGGTCAATGTTTTGAGCACTTATTGTAATCAAATGCCACTAAATTTGTTTTCGTAACTTAACTTAATCGTTCATTGTGTGTTTTTGCCTCGTATAAGTACATAACTTTTGGCGCCCTCTAACTTTTTTACGTTTAGTTTTCGATCATGCATTCTTTGATACAAAATGTTTGTTTGGGTGTGTACTATCACCTCTTAAAATTTTTCCCATCTTTTCTGAATCATCCTTTATACTTACGTACTATGAAAATATGTAGTTTATCTTTAAAACGCAAATCAAAGTTTTAAACACACCTCCAGCAAGTATCGTTCATAGACGGTACTATAACCGAATTCTTTTGCGATGATAAATGTAATGCTCACCGTAATTTAGAGTAATAGAATTATACGTTACCTCAGTATTTATTGTAAATAATAATCATGTTTGAAATAATGGCACATCATTAAAACAAACTGCGTGTGATTAACCCCAAAGATTATTATGTAAAGGAATTATTTTGTCTGGCTCTGTAAATGAATAAAGATGTTTCACACCAATCTTCTTGAGAAGGCATGTTTCAATCACTTGAGAAATACATAAGAATGTAGTTATCTGTGAAATGGTATAATAACATTAAAATACAGGTGAAACGATTTTTTTTCCATTTGCAGTAGTGCAACGGAATAATTTTAACTGTACCTGTAAGTTAACTATAAGTGTTACACGTTTCATTTTCAATGGCGATCTTACTATATGTAATTTCAATAACATATAAAAATTACGTGTATATTTGTAAGATTTACAGAATGGTCAGGCGAACAGACAAACAGATGTCATAATACTTTTCAACATGTAATGGTTGGAAAATGATGGTGACAGCCCTTACTCTAATGTAAGCTATATTTCATGTCGATATGTCACTGCCAACTGGGTGTTGCAGGAGCAAAAACGTTCTAAAGTGCCTTTTTTGTGATACTGCAGGGGCTAGCAATTTTAATTTAGGCATGGTAGTTACTTATAAGATATGAATGATATCTATAAACATTTCCTAAAAAATTAGAAATTTAAAAGTGATGTAAATGCGCGAAAAGCGTTCTAAAAACATTTTAAATGGTGATCCCTAAGCAATCTCAGTAACTATCAAACCAATATCAAAATTAATGGTTTAAAATTGACGTGATTAATTACCGTTATTCCAACATAAGCTTCATTTCACGTCGGTGTCACTACAAAGGGGGGTGGGGGGGGTGGGGGTTGCAGGAGCAAACAACTTTCTAAAGTGCGATTTTTGTGATACCGCAGGGGCTAGCAACTTGAAAATATGCATAGTAGTTACTTATAAAATATAAATTATCTAAAAGGACATTTCTTGAATAATTCGAAATTTAAAAGTGTTCATAACAGGCGAAAAACGTTCTAAAAATGTTGTAAATTTCTATTTCTACGAAATCTCTGAAAGTACCAAACCAATTTCAAAAGTAATGGTTGGAAATTGATGCTCACAGTCCTTAGTACAACGTAGGGTTTATTTCATATCAGTATCACTACTACATACATAATACTTTCAATATGATGGAAATTATAAATAAGTTTTACTTATGGTAACTAAAATATTTTTTCCCTGTTTTTAATTTGAAAAAAAATCCTGATAATCGCAACCATAAAATCTGTTAAGAAACAGGTAATACAATTATGTAACTCTTAATCTCTCGAACTTCAGGAAGACTGTTGTCATTAAAAATATAAGCATTTTACATCCGAAAATTTTTAAGTGCTGAGTTTTCTAAACGCGTTTTCCTTCCGAAAAAATATATATTTTAAAATAATAAATAAACGATAATCTATTTAAATTAAACATTTTGTGGGTCTGTTTACTTCTGGGATTCTGTTATTTTAGTACACTTATAAAACTCCTATATTAAATTGAGTAAAATGTACTTTATTATCTTTTTCTATTCCCATTTGCACTCTAGTGTCAAATGTTCGATTAAAGAGAAATGGCAGCATTATTTTTTTATATAAGTCAAGTTAAATACAGTCGATACTTGAAGTATTTATTGAGTTAAAAAAATAAGTAATTCGTATAATGTATTTATCATGTGTTTTCATCTATCAACGCTTTAAAAAATATATATATATACAAAATTTTTCTAATTTGTCTAGAAAAGGGAATCTTAAAATATATAGAAGATTGTACTTTTTGCTGAAAACTATTTCTAGATTTTATGGAACATTTAAATGTAAAACAAAAGTAACCAGAATTATATTTGCATTTGTGTACAATCATTACTACAGAACTTAATGTAGAATGATAATAAGCGCAGTCTTATAAATTTAGAGGAATCATTTAAAGTGTTATAAAGCTTTTATTAATATTTGTAGAATAGGAATATCGGAATGGAAAATTGATCGTGTAAAATGGTATGCAAAAATGGCATGCATCAAAGGTAAAACCTATTTTTTCTTTATCTAGAAGTTTTGCTTTTATTTTGACGCATAAAAGTAAGGCTAATGAAATTGTCCTAAATGTCCTAAAACAAATTATGGAATATAAATAAATAGACTATACATTATAAATGTGTAAATTAGTCACTTTTACATAAGTATATGTGCAAATTTGTAAAATTACATTTAGTCATAAAATTTACACTCTTGTCGTAAACATTTACCTGCAATTATGTATATTTATGCGTAATTTGTTATTACGCAAACAAACTGGACCTTCAAAAACTGGAACAACTGAGTAAATTTCGAAAATTGTACCTGTTTTACCAAATTGATGTGTTAATGTAAAATTACAAATTTTGAATATTACACAAATATCTCTGTATTTTCGTATTACACATAAATATGTAAAAGAATATTGCACAGATATATGCCTAAGAACGCAATATTCCACAGAAATATACCTATGAATTTTACACAGCTATATGTATAAGAACAGAATATTACAAAGAAGAATGTGTACTTATGTGCACTCATAAAATCCTAATGCATGAAAACTCGGCTTGAGTAATATTAGCTGAATGGGATGGTGCTTCTTTGTAAGTTCGTTCCCGTTTCGGTACGTATTGCTTGTTTACCGTAGACTGAATTGAATTAAAAAAATTATCCTATTTATGTAGATGTATCTTCGAAAATTTATAACTGAAATTATCAGAAAAAAAAATCGACAAAATAGAGAAATAGTACTGACGTCAGAATTCCCGTACTTTGACGAAATTTTATTTTACAGGATATTTATTTTGATTATACAGATTCTGTGTATAAATTATGTATATTATTTTAGCTCTCAACCAACTCTAACAGAGAGATGACATGAAATAAAGCAATTTACGGACGATCGTGTTTCTTGTAAATTAAAAGTACACTATTTTGCTGTATTAAATCAAATTAGCTGGAAAGAGAAAAAACACTCTAAGGACATGAATTTGGTCTTCATGTTTTGGTTTGGTCTTCATCGACCATAAAAGTATTTATTTCAAAATTTACATCCCAAAATATAAGGTTATGTTCTATGTACACAAAAAAATATCGTTTTGCATATTATACAGACATATGTGTGCTCATGTTCAATTTACACGTTAATCTGTGTATTTCAGTGTTATCTGATAACTGTTTACACACTTAAACAGCTTAAAGTGTTATCATCAAAATAGCAAAAAGAATGTGCATTATGAAATTGTCAAACCAGGCGTGTGTTTGGCAATATACAGCCCGCTTTTTCACAAATAGAAAAATCGTTTTTGTATCATCAGTATACCTGTTTTAATATGTTAATTTACACATTTATTTTTAGAGTGTAAGAGCGTAGTTGCAAAATTTTATGAATATATTTCTTAAATATTTCAAAGGATTTTTTTTTCATTTTTTTTTTCATTTAAATTGTATGCATTATATCTGTTGATATTTTTATTGCGATAACTTTTACAATTTTTTATCCATGAAGTTTCATAGAAAAAATATGCAAAAATATTAAAGCCTTTTTTAGATAAGTAAAAATTTTATTTCTTAAGGCAGCGGTTCTCAACCTTTGGGGCGTGACCCAATGGTGGGTCGGAGAAGAATCGAGGTTTATCTGTTTAAAAATATATAACATATACAATATCTCCCAACCGCGATAATCATGAAAGAAACAAAACTTCGTGAGAGGACAGTATTTTCTTAAACAGTTAGTCGGTATTATGTTATAACCTCATTGTGAGATATGTCAGTATAGTCACCCAATCATTATGGAAACCCTGGAAAAATCTTTAATTTCCTTCTGGCTGAACATACGTACAGAATATCCATAAACATCTAACTCAGCTTTGATGTCCTTTATGGGTTCAACATGACGTACTTGGTAGGGCTCATACGTTTCACTGAAAATTTCCGGACAAATATCAGTATTTTTTTTTATAGAATAATAAATCTTTGTTAAACGCACCAAATCTTGGTTCATTTGAGGAGAGATTATCTACAAGGAACTACTGGTATCGAATAATTTCATGTCCTGGAAATTTCAGGGCCGGTACGACCAACTTGCGTTTTCTACTTTGCTGTTTAAAATAAATAAATAAATAAAAATAAGTACAGAAACAAACTGTGTGTATATAAAGGGACTTATGATTAAAATTAATCAGTTAAAACTGTAATATAGATGGCATCACATATAAACACCAGTACCAGAAATTTCACTGATTGTAAAGTTTTGTTTTTGTGATAATGGAAAGTATTTTTCATTGTATTTGTTGTTTTAATTATTATTCATTTTACATATATTGGGATTACCAATTCTTGTATTTGTAGATATTGCATCCTTCTTATGAAAATTTGCAGTTTTCGTAGGATAGGATACCCGACAGCTTATAGAGGTGGTACAAAATTTCCATACTGATATTAGATACACCCTGACATTAGGTGGGTATCGAATTTGTTTTTTTAACTTAAAGGTGTCTCGCGTACCAGTAAAGTTGGGAACCGCTGGATATCCTAAGGTATTAAAAAGCTTTGTTTCCTCTTTTTTAATAATTTAATTATTGTAATTTTAATTTTATAAGTAATTTAAGATAATCGGTTATCAATTGGTTGTTTTTATCACTTACGAGAATGCTTCAAATAACGCTTCCAAATTCAAAAAGGATTCCTCAGCATGCATTGTGCACAAATTTTGTCTTGAATTATCATACTAAAATTTTAACTATATCATTTTTATTTGAAAATTAAATGTAGAAAGAAAGTACTGAGAAGTATATTTGGCTTGTTGAAAGCCCTTTATTCCACATATTTCAGTAACTTTCGTAAATACGGATTAGGATCTTTTCGAAAGACAGCCACTGATGGAATGTTCTTCGTGAAGATAACAGACCATACCAAAAACCTCAACACCATCAAACATTTCAACAAATTTAATACTTATTTACTTTAATGCTACTTCAAACTTTCCTTTCTCAAGAATACATTCTCCACAGATGAAAGGCAGATGTAATCACATACTTAGCGAAACTATAGCTATTCTAAATATTTTTCTTATGTTTCAGGAGGATATTTTTCTTGGTGTTTCAGTTTAATTAAAAAATATCTATTTTATAGGTAAAAAAAATTTAGAGTTTCTGTTCACACATTTCGTATTTGATTAAATGTGAAAAATCGAATTGCAGCATGTATCATATATGCGTATATAAGTTTTTCAAATTATCGAAAATACCTAAGTTTTTCAACAATTAATGATTTTAAAAATTTAATATCTAATATTAAAATTTAAATAAAAAACTTTGCATAAATATTTTTATAATTATTTCCTCTAAAAACCTTTTATTAAATGAATAGAAATTTAATTAATTACTAGATTACATTCCTTTTTTCATAGTTATACACTTAAAATATCGTTTTACATGGAATCGCATAATTTGTGGAAAACATATTTTTTTTTCATTAAAAAGAAGCGTGTTATAATTTAAGAAAGATAAATACAGAAAACTTTAAAACAAATTTAATAATACAAATTATCTTTAATGCGCTTATGAAAATTAGTGTCAAAATAAATTAGTATATTAAATATTATTGAAATTATTCTTAAAGTGAAAAGCAATTATAAAATTTAATTTAGGTAATTTCAATATTTATCAGCTTTAATAACTAACTACATTCTTATGCTATTAATCTCGAATTAGTAAATATTTTATGAATCTGTTTCTTTAATTAATGTATAATCATTATCAATAAAATTTTATTTGAAGAAAAAAAATCGATCTTTGGTTTTAAAAATACTATATTTAATTATATTTTTGTTTGCTTTGCCAGGATCTTCAAAAAACTATAATTAATAAGCATTAATTTAATATGCAATATTAAAATTAAAATTTAAAACTTTGCATAAATGTTTTTTTTTTAATATTACGTTTAAAAGCATTTTATTAAATAAAAAAAAATTAAATTATTACTAGATTACATTTCTTTTTCATAGTTATACACGTAAAATATCGTTTTACATAGAATCACATAATTTGTCGAAAACATTATTCTTTCATTAATAAAAGCGTGTAATAATTTACTAAATATAAATACAGAAAACTTTAAAACAAGTTTAAACAATGCAAATTACCTTTAATGCGTTTATGAAAATTAGTGTCAAAATAATTTAGCATATTAAATATTATTCAAATTATTCTTAAAGTGAAAAACAATTATAAAATTTACTTTAGGTAATTTCAATATTTATCAGCTTTAAGAAATACATTCTTAATCTACTAATCTTGAATTAGTAAATATTTTAAGAAATTGCTTCTTTAATTATTTTATGTGTAATTATTATCAATAAAATTTTATTTGAAGAAAACAAATTGTAAGTCCTTGTTTTTAAAAATGATATATATATAATTACATTTTTGCTTGCTTTGCTAGGGTTTTTATACTACGATAATTTATTTATTTTAGTTTTACGCTTCGAAAATTCCGATAAATTATTTTTATTAATTATACTTAAGAATAAAATTACTATGATAACGTTCGGTAGGATTTTTATTTTAATTAAAATAATTTAATATTGCTTTATGCTGCCAAAATTTATGCAAAAGTTATTTCTTATAAATTATTCATAAGATAAAAGTGTCTAAAATTATGTTCGAGGTGAACATTTTCATGCTAATTACAATTATTATTTGAAATTGAATAGACGCTAATTACTGAAAGAATATTCAATTTAAGATTTTTACATTGTCTGGTATGCTAGAAATTGCATAAGTTTATAGTGCACAATTGTTTAAAAATTCTTAATCTAAAATGTTTTATTTCTGTTTGATATTTTTAGTTCCTATATAATTGTTTTGAATTACTTTTAACTTTGATTCTATATAATAACTTTTCTACCAATAAATGTATTATTATTTTCCAAAATAATTTATAACTAGTTGGATGTGTCCATTCCAAAACTGTTTTCTAAAGCATGCATCTCAATTTTTCAAAAAGTAGTTTCACATGTTAATATGTCATTATTATTAGTTGAATACTATACCAACTTTGATTTTCATCTTAAATTTATTCTTCAGTCAATTATGTGGAGTAAAGACGAGTTAATGTTGAACATGATATTTATTAAAATTAATAGTTTTCCTTATTGTATTACACGTGAGAAACAGGAAGCGATGTTGGCGTCTTTGGACGAGCAGTCAATGTACAGCATAACTATATTGTGTACTCGGGGAGGATATCCCGTAATTAAACTGAGACCTGCTGGTCATAACCAAATATATATATATATATATATATCAGTGGCGTGGCGTCCGGTCATCGCTGGATGCGGCGATGACCAAGCAATATTTTAAAACTCTTAATAAGCTTTTAAAACTCTACGATCCAGTTTTAGCAGAACATTTGGAGTTCATGTATAAGTGAAGGTAAGATTTAAAGTTTCTTTTTTGAGCATTCAACCATTGAATTTTAGAGTTAATAATTTTTCACCACAAACTTAAATAATTGCGATGACCACCGAAAATTTTCACGCCACGCCACTGATATATATATATATATATATATCCAAAAACCAAACCAAAAATTCGAAACTACGGAACTGATCCAACAATAAATAAACTAAACCAAATGACAACAACAAAATAACTAAAAACAACTACCTTCAAAAACAACATACTTTTAAAACGGCAAACTTTAAAAACATTCTAACTAAAACCAGAAGAAATTGAATCCAGGGAGACAGGCGGCATGCACTTGCGACATGCAACTGCGGGGTTAAAACCAGTTTTTATGGGCACAACGCTCCCCCAACAACCTGTCAAGATCAAAAAGAAAAAACTAACAAATCGAATGAGCTGCCTAGACCCATCGAAAACCAACAACTGAACGTGAAACCTCAAACAATCGTGCACGCAAACCCTGAACAGTCAAAGCCACAGTTACTCCTCTCTTCGCATCCACATTACCTCTAAATCTCTGCGATAATTCTTACACTTTACGAAATCTCGCAGCAGACTCTTCAAAAATCTCTCAGGATAGCCATGGTGCAATGCCAGAATATTCCATTTGTAAAGTTCTTCAATTTTTTCCCCAGTATTTGATGTCAATCTATCTATACGGTTTAACCCGTTAATAAAAATATTTCTATATATTGAAATATGCACATTTGATCCAAAATTTAAGATTTTTATAGTTTCAAATTTAAAGCTTTTTCGTTTATCATATATATCTGTTTTTATCTCACAATTTTTTATCTCGATATTAATGTCTAAATAATTGACCATCTTTTTACTTTTTGACTCTAATTTCAAATTTAAACCTTTAGGATAGCAAACAAACTTTTCTTTTTTCACATCATTTCATCTTACTATTAAAATGTCATCAATGTAACGAAAGCACCTCATATCCTCATTTATATCAATTTGTTCCTCATACATATATAAGTAGATATCGGCTAAAATCGAACTACAACTTATATAACAACTTATATAACGAACTACATCACATATATATATATATATATGAAATTTGGTCCAATTCTATGCATAATATCATACCCTTTTCGGTGATTAATGAAAATGAAACAAAACTCGCAATTACTGCTCCCTTTTCCGGCAGAATATTTCCAAATCCATGTGGGACCTGCTTTCCATAGCTGAAAACATATATTTATTCATTTATTTTAATTCTATACATAACTTCATACACTTTTCGATGATAAAATAATGAAAAGGGCACAAAAAATGCTATTACAGCGCTCCCTTCTACCAGAACATTTCTAAAATTCAATTGGGACCTGCTTGGCATAGCCAAAATATATACAAGGAATTTGGCTAAATTCTATGCCTTCATACAATTTTGATGAAAGAATGAGGAAACACGGACATTTTGTATGAACATGTTTTTCGGGGTGTCTGAAGCCTAAAACTCGTCCATCTGTCGAAAACCGCAGTCGAAAAAAATATTCGATTTGAATACAGTAGAACCTTGATTATCCGAAGTAATTGGGACCGACCATCTTTCGGAAAATCGAATTTTTCGAATAATCGAGAATGTCTTAATTTTAAGATTAAGGAGAAATATATGCAATATTTCTTAATATGGTAACAAGAACTTAATAAAAATATAGTAATAGCAAAATAGTAATAAGAATAAATTATCTGAATTTTAATTTTGAAATTAAGTATCGTTTACATATATCACAAGGATTTGAAAAAATGTTTTGTTCGTCGGAGTTTCGATTGCCTTTGCTTTGAAGTTCAGTCACGGAGTTTTCTAATATTATTAGTTCTCCAATATCGCAGTCTTTCTGCTGCTCCAGCCATGCCAAATCTTTTTTAAAACATTCAAAAGCTTCAGAATTGCTAATTTGTACGATTTCTTTGTTCCACACTGTAGCTTACCGGAGCTCAAGTTAAATTCTAAGTAACTTTTAGAAAGGAGATCAAAAATATTTATATGTACTCGTAGTTCGGAAAGGACCGCTTTAACACAAGGAACATAATCGTTTAAAAAAAAAAAGGTTTCAAAAAGGATTTTCCACACAAGGAACGTGATAGTATTAAAGAAAAAACTTTAAAAATAGATTTGGGTTAACCGAGAGTTTTGGTTTAAAGAGTTTCGGATAAAAGAGATTCTATTGTACATTGTTTGATTCTATATAGAAGAAAGTAAAAAGGATATTCAATTTTTAATCAAATAAAATTATTATTTAAGCAGTGAAAAGAGAATTTATCTCTTCCTGTGTGTGATATGGATTATGATAAATGATGATTTACGCTATTTTAGCTGAATATTGGTCTTAGCCGTACTACGGTGCTCTCTACAACTTTTATTAAAATTCAAGGCAGTAAGTATTTTCTCTCTTTATGCAGGAATATGTATTTATATTCAGTTCCATTTCCATAGAAATTGTGTCTTTAACTGTTGCACCCTACACTATTAGTCAAACTGGAGATTTTAACATATCTGAAAAAAAAAATAAGTATAGGACTTCAATGTTATATGCACCAATTTTGTTCTACTGTATGTATATGTACTACTTCTTAAACTTTATGACATCCATGCATATGTACTACTTTTTTTACAAATTCAAACACGTATTTACCTCTGAAATGTAAAAAAAAAAAAACAAAAAAACAAAAACATGTGTGACTTCGACCTTTCATAAGCGTAAATACTTGTGAATATATACAGTTTTTTCTTTAGCGTTTTTAAGAATTGAGTTTGATAAATGCTTCTATTAGCACTTAGGTATTTTTCCCTGAAGACACTTCCAAGAAAGTTTATTTCCCTTTATTGAAAAAAAGATTTTGGATACTGGAAATATTTTTTGAGAATTCAGATATACAGGAGAAATACAGAAAGGAATGAGTGCAAGTCGGATTTTTCTGAAAGTATGATGAAAGGTTTTTCAAGATAAGAAAATCAGTAAATTGATATAAATGTTACTTAGGTTTAGAAGTAATAATGTAAAAAAAAATGTTTATTGCCCAGTGAAAGATTTTTTAACGTGTAATAAATATGGAAAGTAAACTTTTGTTGAACTACGTAAGTTTGTAATATAACTTAAATTAATGTAAAAATTGTTATGTTATTTTCCTATAATGTTGTTTTTATTCGTGATTTTCAAGCGAAAATATGCATTTCTATCTATACATATATGCCAATTCAGATAAACGGCAAAACATATATAGTGACTTTTTTTAATTTCATATCTCATGCGTCGCTCAACTAAATCACAAATACTGGTGCTGAGTTCATTAACATCGTAAAATTAGTCTAAAATTTCTTTTTATGGAAACTTTATCATTAATAACAATAATAATTTAAGTACGTATGTATTATTTGGAGTAGGTCAGATACAATTGCTTCAAACATGGGGTAAATTAAACTAATTTCAACAACCTTAATATTTTGAGAATTATATAGTTTATTTATTAATGTTTAAATTTCATTATTTTATTATAGTTTATTGTCTATTCTTTTATTATTGGTGGAGATACAAGAAAGTAAAGAAAGAATGAAGAATGAAAACCATTTTTAATTTCATTTTAATACTTGCATTATACATACCAGGGGATGCAACCCAACCTTTCCGGGTTAAAGGACGCACTATCCAAAGTTACAATGTTGTGTTAGTACATTTTTAATTGAAAACTCTAATTCTTTTTGTATATTTAAAATATTTTTTATATTTTGCACGAAAAATGCCAAAAATCATCTTTATATAAAAAATAATAATTACGCATTCAAATAAAGCTTAGAAGTTTATTATTAGCTAGACATCCGTAATTAGCTATATGCCAATGGTTAATTGCAAAGAATTCGCCAAATATTTCATTATGTATAACAGTATTTTGAATGATAACACCCTATTTCTTTTACTACAGACTTTTCTGTTGCCTCCAAAAAATCGAAGTTCGCTTTTATAATATTGCCAAACCAACAGTTGTTTTTAGAAACGCATAAGGATTGTGACAACGGCCGGAGATATGACTTCCCTTTTATTCTTGTTCTATCATTTATAATCGTATTGTTTCAGTTTTTACATCTTCGTATAGCAACATGTTACTGTCTATATTATAAAGGACAAACATACCTGTGCGTAACGCATACGTAATTTTGCGAATGGCAACACTTTGAAATTTGAAATAAAATTTTGGTTTTGCAATATTCTCTACTGCAAATTTTTAAACTTCTAAACATCGCACATTTTAAATTTTTACACCCTCGTACAAGAAAAAAAAAATGCTCTTTTAAATGCAATTTTTTTTAAAGCTGTATCTCAATATATTTTTGAGATATTAATTCTTTTGTAGTTTTTAAAACCTTTTTTCTTATCGTGTCAACAAAAGTACCTCCTTTCTATTGAAAGTCATTGAAAGTAAACGGGAAAATGTCAAAAATAGGAGATACTGTATCTTTATGTTGCCATTTTCTCATAAAATCTGAAAAAAAAGTTTAAATTAAAATATGGGCTATGTCAAGAGTATTGTCTCTTATTACGTGATAATGACGTCACATGCACACTTTTCTGTAGACGAAGTTTAAGACTGTATTGTAAAAGTGGATTGCTTTAGCGGATGCAAATGACGTCATTTTATAAAAAAAAAGGCGTGTAATTTAATTCTTAAACCTGAATTATGTTTTGTAGAAGTGCATCATTTTCACAGCCCAGCTGCTTTGAAATTCTTCACAGGAAGGAGAAAATGCTTCATTTTTCAAAATAATGTAATCGAAATCACACACTGATAAAACGCAATGTTTTATAACAATTTAGATTGTCTTTATAAATGAGATGTTACATGCAAAAAATAGCGATTTATATTACAGAAATTGATGATTCTCGCCTGGATCGTTTTGCTTCGCCGAGTTAGACAAGCAAACAAATAATTTGTGGCTTAAAATAATATCGTGTTCTTGAAGTTTTTGCCGAAAATTCTCTTGAATAATAAAATTTTAATGCTATTCTTTAGGACATTGTACTATAATTTTATAAAAATAACATAATTTGCTTAATTTAATTTTTCCAAATTTTATATAATCTGTATATTTAAAACATAGTGTGTTTTTTAGTCATCTGCCCTGACCTTTCTGCTGAACCAATTTTACTAATATATACATATTTTTTAAACTGAAAGCTGTTCCTTTGTAGATGTGATCGCACTATCTGTTTTTTTTTAATATCCCGACTTTTATATGTTAATTTTAAAAGCATTTTATGAAATTTCTTCAAAAGGATGAAAATTAGATATCTCTCATTATTGCAGACAAGAGAGAAATAATGAGGTGTTTTTAACGTTATTCATGCTATTTTCTGATAAAAATTCAAAATTGTTGATAAAAAGTGTTGTATAGGGTTTAGTGGCGCACAATCCCATTAGCAGCAGAATATTATATTAGAGGCATAATAACGGAAAATGACATATTGCTTTTGAAAACACGCATTTTTCCTCATAAATGTTCTATATTGTTTTTCCTTCTGCAGGTGTACTGATACTAAGTTTAAGACACTATGCGAAATGCTTATTTAAGTTAAAATGAAGTCATATTTAAAAGAAAACGATCATTTTCTTAGATAAAACAAAACATTTCAACACATATGCGTGTAAAAAACATAAATTACGGAAATTTTTTCTCTCCGGAATTGAGATTAGAATCTCAAGTAAAGAGTGCGTCTGTTCACATAAAATATGTTATTGACAATCGTGATTTCAAGTTTTGAGTTAAAATAATTTTTAAAAGATAAAAAAAAATGCAATTTTTTTAAAAATTATGAATATGGATATGAGAAGTGCGTATGCAAATTTTGAGAAGGTGGAAATTGCTGTTTTCATCCGCAAATCCAAGCATAAGAGCCGCAATTGATAACCACGTCCTAATAACTAACATTTATTATATTTTACTGATTAAGTATCTATATTATAAAGAACAAACTTATATGTGCGTAACGCTGACGTCATTTTGCGAATGGCAACACTTCACGATCAAATTTCGGTCTTGAAATTTTCGCTACTGCAATTTTTTAATCTTCTGATCATCGTACATTTTCAATTTTCGTCACATATAGAAAAAAATTACTTTCAAATATAATTTGTTAAAAAACTGTATTCATTGACTGATGTATTATATTGTCTAAAATAACTTTTAAGCATGATTTTTTTTAAATTTGTCTTATCACGTGCCGGTTTCAATACATAATAATAATAAACATTTTGCACATAAAGCAACAAACAATTTTCAGCATTTGTTTCTGACTATTTTTGCATAACGAAATTAATACTTCTTCTATAATCAAATAAAAGAATAATATTTAGAAAATACCACCAATCTAACACATTTGTGAAAGACAAATTAACGAAATTAATACTTCTTTTATGAACAAATAAAAGAACAATATTGAAAAAACACAAATATAACATATTTAATCGTACAATTTAAATTTTTAGGTCACCAAATAGGATTTTTTTTTTTTTTCAAATGGAATTTGTTTGCAAAGTTCATCTCAGTTTACTGATTGTCTATGGTTTTAAAAACAATTTTAAAGCATGTAATATTTTTTAATTTATCTATATCGCGCGGAGCTCGATTACGAATGATTAATCAGTTTGCCCTTAAAACAAAATAAAGAGTTCGTCATTTTCTTACGGCTAATACCCATTAAAAAACATCCCTATGAATAAATAAATAAAATAATATAAACAAAACACAAATTTACCAGACATGTATGAGCTCTGAAATTACCAGAATATAAAAGGATGCCATAAGTAGCAAAATCTTTTCAAATAACTCTTAGCATGCGGCTAATAAGAAAATATCGCATTTGATAAATTTCAAAAAATTCTTTGATTGTATAATTCGTATTTTCCATATGAAAAATGCTTTTTTAATGTAAGTGGTAAAGCTAAAAAATTTATTGCATATAAAAAAAAATATTAGTTTTCAAAAAAAAAAAAAAAAAAAAAAATGTTTTCACCTATATTTTTTAACCCGGGAAGCCCGGGTACGATCCCCTAGTTACTTTTAAAAGACGTTTGTTTGAAAACTGATGCTGGATTCAATGATATTTTATGGTTTATAAAAAAATTTCAAGCATAATTTTTCTTGTAATCTCTCTCAAGAATGAACATTTGTTTTCTAAAGTAATGAAAAGTAGCTAGTTATAGATGGGTTATCAGAATTGGCAATAGATGGCACAGAGGAAATTTAAAAACGATTTCATTATTTTTTAACATTAATCTTCCGTGCTTAGGTCCACTTACATGTGTTACCATTACAGCTACATTGTCATTTTAAATGGATGTGAATGCCACTGATGATTTCCACTTTTGCGCCAAATAACATTTGTTCAAATACACCATTCGGGTATAGGTCCAGTTATCTTAGATTAATAATAAAATCAGATTAACTATAAATACATAACTTTGTTACTATAATGAAAATTATGAACGTCAACGCAAAATTAAATTTTCTTAGGTTTTTAGGGTTCCGTACTTAAAAAGTAAAAACGGAACCATTATAAGATCACTCCTGTGTCTGTCTGTCTGTCACAGCCCTTTTACTGGCAAACTATGCAACGTGGAAACTATTGGGGGAAGTAATAAAGACTATTGACCCACATATTTACAGATTAATAAATATTCATAAATATATTTAGGAAAAATGTAGAGAGGCTAATTAAGTTGCTTGAAAAAATAAAATCTTTTCTTTGATTATCGTGTGGGATATCGTGGGAAAGCTTCCGTAACGCTGAAATCAAAAATATATTTCATTTAATTTTAGGTATTATATTTTCAAAGTAATGGTGGAAAATGTAGTGCAAAAATATGCCCCCCCCCCCAATTTAATTCCGAATCTTTTGAAACTAAAATTATGAAAAAAATTAGAGGTAGTAGACATTAATTTAAACCTTGCAGGCAAATTATAGCGATTACCCTAGGTCAGATAGTTTTAGAGAAAATGGCATTTTCCCATTACATTCAAATTTCGATTTACGGGCCTCAGCAAAGGTGTTGAGCAGAGCTGGGGGTACCTATCGTAGCAGAAGTATAAATGCATTGTTGATCATTAATTTTTAAAAAATCTACCTAATTAGCCGTGATATTAACCCTTAAAGACACGGACGGTTTTGACATATACTATAATGACAGGGACGGCGTACTCTATGCTTCATCGGCTTTTAAAGCCTAGATAACAAATTTTAAGGATATATATATGTAATGCAATGCCTAGTAGCAGTATAAAAGAGATAAACGTGAAATTGTACAAAAACAGAATGATTTAATGAGAATTAATCACATAAATACTATGGGATTCGCGATCAGTTTCCATTGAGTGGTTCTCTCAATACACCTGCTATTTCTTTAAAGGTTAACTAAAAATCTATATGGAATAACAAATATACAGAATAGCTCTATGTGCTATTATTTAGGTTCCATATATCTTTGAACTTTCATGGTATATCTATTTATAATTAGGGTTTCGTTCATCTGACGAAACCCTATTCGTCTCACTCCTTTGTCTGTCTGTCTGTCCGTCTGTCCGTCACAGAGCCCGTTCTCAGAAACTATACATGTTAGAGATTTGAAATTTTGGGTACTTATAGCTGAACACCTCACATCAAACAACAAATCATAAAATTTTGAAAAAGTTGGTAATTAACTGAATTACGGGATAATTAAATTCTAAAATTAACCAATCCACCTTTTTAACGCAGATTCAAATGAAATTTCTCCAAATCATCCGTGTTTCTCCCAAGGGTTGCCAGTAAAATCAGCCGATGCATGGTTACCACGGAGGAAATTAAGCCGAAAAATTAAGTAAGCATTTTAAATCGAAATCGCATATCAGAAAATATTGGTCCGAGAAATTTGTAAATGGAATAGACAGACGCAGAAAAAAATCTACTTTCATTTGGTATAAAGTTCACATTTCTGCGATGTGTATAAGTTAAAATATCCACTAAAAATCGATCGATAAAAATTTATTTTCTTTAATTGGAAAGACAAGGAAAAAAGATTTCAATTCAAAAGATTTCGAAGCAGGTAGACATGAGGACACTGCGGTTTTTCTTAATAGCATATTTTAATACGGAATTTTAACTTTTCAAATATTAAATTTTTTGATTAAATTTTGTGGCATCCCGATGTCAAATTTCTCGCTGATTTTATTGATACCTATTTCTAAGTCCTATCTTAATTACAAGCTGAAATATTAATTACTTAATTAATCGGCTTAACTCGGTAACTCCCACATGTGTATTTTAAACAATTCTTTCTAAGTGAGCCCCTAATTATGTTGGAGACATGAAATTTCGGGTACTTATAGCTGGACACTTCACATCAAACAACAAGTGATAAAATTTTGGAAAAAGTCGTACATTTAACCCTTTGGGCTCCCACATGTGTATTTTAAACAATTCTTTCTAAGTGAGCCCCTAATTACGTTGGAGACATGAAATTTTCGGTACTTATAGCTGAACACCTCACATCATACGACAAATCATACAATTTTGAAAAAGTCGTACATTTAACCCTTTGGGCTCCCACATGTGTATTTTAAACAATTCTTTCTAAGTGAGCCCCTAATTATGTTGGAGACATGAAATTTTCAGTACTTATAGCTGAACCCCTCACATCATACGAGAAATCATAAAATTTTGAAAAAGTCGTACATTTAACCCTTTGGGCTCCCACATGTGTATTTTAAACAATTCTTTCTAAGTGAACCCCTAATTATGTTGGAGACATGAAATTTTCAATACTTATAGCTGAACACCTCACATCACACGACAAATCATAAAATTTTGAAAAAGTCGTACATTTAATCCTTTGGGCTCCCACATGTGTATTTTAAACAATTATTTCTAAGTGAACCCCTAATTATGTTGGAGACATGAAATTTTCAGTACTTATAGCTGAACACCTCACATCATACGACAAATCATAAAATTTTGAAAAAGTCGTACATTTAACCCTTTGGGCTCCCACATGTATATTTTAAACAATTCTTTCTAACTGAGCCCCTAATTATGTTGGAGGCGTGAAATTTTGCATACTTATAGCTGAACACCACACATCATACGACAAATGATAAAATTTTGAAAAAATCGTACATTTAACCCTTTAGGCTCCTGCATGTGTATTTTAAACAATTATTTCTAAGTGAGCCTCTAATTAAGTTAGAAGCGTGAAATTTTGCATTCTTATAGCTCAACATCCCAGATTACACGTCAAATAATAAATTTTGAAAAAGTTTTATGTTTAACCCTTTCAACTCCAGCTCGTGTATTTTAAGCAATTCTTTCTAACTGAGCCCCTAATTAAATTGGAGATTTTAAATTTTGCATACTTATAGCAGAACACCTGAGGCCAAGCGACAAATCATAAAATCTTGAAAATGTCTTACGTTTAACCCTTTAAGCTACCACATATGTATTTGAAGCAATTCTTTCTAAGAGAGCCCCTAATTAAGTTGGAGACATGAAATTTTGCATACGTATAGCTGAATACCTCAGACCACACGACAAATCATAAAATCTTCAAAAAGTCTTATATTATTTACCTCTCCGGGCTCTAGCTTGTGCATTTTAAGTATTTTTTCTAATATCCGCCCTTTTAACCAGGGGAGATTTTTTCCAACTTTTGACGACACCCCTTTGACCCTTCTTTCATATTGTGCACCATAGCCTTACATATTTTAGTTCTATTTTTTACCGCCAGGTGCGCCTACTGATCTCAGGTGCTATGGGCCCAATCCCCTCGACTAATATATCTGCGGATAGTATGCAAAACTGGATTTCGTTCGGATAGATGTTTGTTTAGAATCGAGTGCGCCCCCTGGTTGCGAAATGTGGAAGTAATAGATTTTTCAAAAAGATAAAGTGTTTTGAAAGGAATATTAAACGAAACCCTCTGTGCGATCTGTGATCACACTTACCCACTTGTTTTCTAGTATGCAGGGTGCAAAGGAAAGTCCCTTTAACCTGAAAATACTTGTGAACGGAGAGAGCTACAGCTATGCAAGTGAGGGAACGGTATAGTAAAGCGACTACGCCCGATTTATTTAAAACGACAGCAGCTCCCCCAGTGGCGAAATTTGGAAGATATCCACTGCAAATCGAAAACGAAAAGAGTTGGAGCAAAATTTACAAATAGAAGGTTTTAGAGCATCAATTAATTAATAGAATACGGCATTTGGTTTACATGGATAAGATAAATTTTCGCCTGTTTACCCAAAAATGTCTGAAATCGCTGCACTCCATTTTATGTAAACGTTTGAATGGAATAGTCAGAAGTATGAATAAATACGCGCAATTTATGCTATAAATACGTACTTATCTCAATACATTTTGAGAACATCACACACACAAAAAATGACAAACTGTCTCACAGTGATAAAAAGTTAATAATCAGTATGTTCGAAAACTTCGCCATTGCTCACGATACACGTTTGTATTCGTGAGAGTAATTCTGCATGCACATTTCTCAGCGTGGAGCGTCTATTGCACGCCTCTACAATACGACGAAATAGATTTAACCCTTTCAAGGGCGGTGGTCAGACGGTCTAGCCACTTAATTTTAACTCCAAAACTGACAAATGGCACCAAGAATATTTTAATAAAATTTTGCTTTTGTAATGAAAGTGCAGATTAGCGAGTTTTTGTTTTCTGAGAAATTCGTTTGAATTTTCTGGTGTCAGTCAATTATTTCATCAGTTTATGAACAGAATTCTTCTGGCTTTGAAAGGCTTATCCTAAAATTTTAAATGCATTGGAAATTAAATCTTTACAGACATTACAGCACAGAAACAACGTCACATTCTGCAATTCTCCACTGCTACATTTCCGGAATGTGAATAGGCAAAGCAGAATCGTCGCTCACCGATTTCGGACATTTTTTGTATGCAGGCAACAATTTATCTTATCCGTGTGAACCAAATGTCGTTTCGTACTAGTTAATTGATGCTCTAAAACTTTCTAATTGGAAAATTTGCTCTACCTCTTTTCGTTTTTGATTTGCAATGGCTATCTTCCAATTTCGCCACTAGGGGTGCTACAATTGTTTGCATTAGGTCGGGTGTAGTCTCTTTACTGTACCGTTACCTCACTTGTATAGCTGTAGCTCTCTCCGTTGGCAAGTATTTTCAGGTTAAAGGGACTTTCCTTTGCACCCTGTATACTATACAGCTATACCCAACCCTACGTTGTATAGTTTTTACAAAGTCTTATTATTCTTTTAGCAACGGTATTTTTTTAATAATACACTTACTAATTCATATATTATTGTACGGAACCCTCTGTGCGCGAGTAATACTCGCATTTGACCGTTTATTTTTGATTAATCCTACTAAAATTATTTTGTATGTTCGCTGAGAAACCTTAATCCGGGGGAGAAAGTTCCATACGAAGAAGTATTGAGATTTTATTGATTCAATGTTTAAGTGCATAGTTCTTTTACATGTCTATTAAACTGTCTTGTGTTTCTTTTTTTTCTTTTGATGAAGTCCTAATTTCGCTGTGGAATATTGCCTTAATAAAAAAGTCAGAACTATTTTAAATATGCCTTACACCTATTATGCCATGCACTTCTGTATAAGACATGGCATGCTCTTTTGGCACTATGGCATACACTTTTGTATCAGCATTTATGTATTAATCAAATTTTTGGCATGCAACTCTATTGCAAAATATTAACCTGAAATATTGCTTAAGGCGGTTCTCCAGTTCCTTGCTTAACAACGCGAATCTTTCTGACATATTTACTCACTCATTATACGTAAATGCCTGACTATAAAAAGCGATTTGGAATGTAAATGATTTTTTTTTATTTTTTGATAAATAAATCACCTATCATGCTATGAACAATTGTTGTCACATGACGACCAGCTGTTTTGTTTTACCTTTATCGCGGTGTTGCGTCCAGAATTTTTCAGTACAAATCGCGAAATATAACAGTATTTTCAGAAAGATCTTATGCCTTTACCAAAAAATTTAAAACATCTTTCGATTACATACTTTCTGAATAAGAATACTTGACAATTTCATGCGTTCCCAAACAAAAATTGAATTTAAAAATATGTCAGAAAGCAGTTAGTTCCTTTGGATTAGTAAACTGCCTTAACTTGACGCTTATGAAACAATTCAGATTTTTTCGTCCGAATTTTGTAACTCGCGAAATTTAAATTCGGAGAAAAGATTTTGACAAAATTGTGATAATATTTTTTTCACTTCTAAACTTATAATGCATGTTTTCTTTGGCTCGTGTAATATATGTATACGATTTATCTCGTAATACATGGGAAAAATGCAATAATTCATTCAAATGAGGTAGCATTTATTGCAATTTTATTTGGATTTGCTTAAAACAAAAGCCTTCACTTTATGTGAAGTATTTATGAGCTTTAAATACAGAATTAGGTCAAGAAGATTTATACTGTTTATAAAACATCACTCTTAAATGTAAACTTAAATTTTTCATTAATAGAATTTAAATCGACAATGATTAGATGAAACTGCTGTCTTTTTCTTAAATTTTAAGTCGTGACATCAGTAACGAAGTTTGTTTGAAAACAGAAATATTGCTCTCTTTTTAATACAAATCACACACAAAAAAAAAAAAAAAAAAAAAAAAAAACCACTGCATCTAAACCAATAAAACTCTTAGCGATAACGTATAGATATAAAATATCCGTATAGTATACAAACAATGTAGTAAATAATGTATGGAAGCAATTTTTTTAAAAAAGTCAGTTTGACTACATATTGAAAAGATTTGATAGAATGGGACGTCATACCTCGCTTTTTTTTCTTCTTTTATTTTTCCTAAATTATTTTCGTGTAATTGAAATGTCTGTATTAAAGTAAATGTTTTAATTAGAAAAATACTCATATTAAGGTAACTACGGCATTTTATTGCACTTATACATAAATGTTTTATTTTATACATGAAAAATGTGCATATTCAGCTTAGAACGACGTCAATTTAGAAAATGCAAAATTATAGCGATTGAGTTTGAATATTTATTGACTTATAAAAATAAAGTACACATCTTATCAATTTTTTTAATTATTTTCATTTTTTTAGGGGGGGGGGGGGGGGCTGGCAACACGGAAGAAATGATTGAATTAGAAAATTAAAAAATTAGATACATCTATAATGTTAAATTATGGAAGGTAGTTCAGAAAAAGGGGTAAATAGTGGTCTGATAATTTTTTTATGTTAACAAAGACCTTTTCCATGTTCAAAAATCTGTGCACAGTCAGTTTCTTGCATATCGGTTAAAATCTGAAGATTTGTATATATATATATATATATATATATATATATATATATATATGTACATATATATGTATATATGTACATATATATGTATATATTGTACAATATATACATATATATGTACACAATATAATATATACAATATACACAATATACAGTATATAACAATACAATATATACAATATATATGTATATATTGTATATATATATATATATATATAGTTAAATTGTTATATATTATTTATATATTTATTTTATATCATTTACCATTTGTAACAATTTTATGCATTTAAGGGCGTTAAATTACTGTTTTGAACATAATTGGCTATGATAAACTAGATTGGTAATTGTCAACCATATTTGTCGTTCTAACCCCTAGCCCGAATAATGTGTAAGTAAGTTTTAACAACTGTAGAAAATGTCGAGCGTATTATGAGCATAAGCAAAAAAAAAAAAAAAAAAAAAAAAAAAATTGAAGGGGGTATTATTTGCTTTCTATAAACTTATATAATACTAAAATATATTCCCTGCGAAGCGTTCCATGTATCAGATATTTTTTTTTTTATTATTATTAAAGAAAGTAAGTCCATATAAAAAAAATAAAGAATTTTTCATTAAAATATTATCACAGTTCTGAGTGCAGTTGTGTAGCTGTAAAAAAAAAAATACATTTGGTCAGTAAACGTCTAATTATCCCCATTCATATCGTCTTCCACTATGATAGCTTTTTCGCAATATTTATGAAATTCATAAATATTAGATAAATATATTTCATAACTATAAACTTCCAATTTTGACAATACTACTTTCCTAATAGATGGTTTTGCTTTATTTAATGCCAGAAATTTGTGTTTAACACGGCGCCGATATTCATGTTTTTTGCTGTGAGGCGGCACTAGGATTCATATTTCGCTTCATTTGGTGGCGCGGTACTATCGCTTATTCAGACACTGTATGTAATGGCCCGCCCCCCTCATATTTATTGAATTGAACTAGAATATAACATCAGAGCTGATTGCCAGTATCTGAAAGTTCGTAAGGAGTACGCAAATTACTTAGAGACATGATTTTATTGGCTACAGTTGTACGAATTTAATATAAAATGTCTTACAATCTAAAGAAACATGGTCAACATGATATAAACGCATTTCTGTTAGGTAAAAGCCACACCCTTAGGCAACGATATATATATATATTTTAAATTTAGACGCGAATTCTCGTTTCCCGTTGTTAATGTATTAAGTTTATAATAATTAATTGTTTTTACTACTGAATTTTCGAGTATTCAAGTGTGACCCACGTGTAAAGCATGCCGTCTATAGCATAGTTGAGTCCTAATATAGAACAATCGAATGTGACACACCGGTGATGCATGCCGCCTGATACCACAGTCATACGTGACCCAAAGTTTATGCACGCCGGCGTAAACGTTTTAAATAAGACTAAGAACGCTATTTTGAAATAGTTGTACATACAAATTGAAACGTTTGGTAGCTATAATATGTATAAATGTGTTAATTCATTTTTACTTTAATTTTCTTTGATATATATCACTTACACTTTATTTTTTTTTCATATATAAAGCACAATGTTTTAATTTTAACACCAATAATCGTTTAATTTTCAATCAATAAGCTTTTATATTTAAGTATTAGATTCTATAAATTAGAATTAATAATAAAATCGAATGTAAACTTAGAAAGTTTGTAAAATGTCTCATTATTATCGTTTACTAATCTTGTATTCAGGGCAATTCCATCGTCACTGACGTAACATTTTATCATCGAATTTTGTTCCCAAATCTATGTAGAAAGTTTACTAATAAAGCTAGAACATTTTTTTTACAATTTAAAATATTTCTTACTAATGTCTTAGTACCCAAATATCTTCAGATTATTTCAATCACTCTTTGAATCCCAAAAATTGCAATTCAAAATTCTCTGTAACTGACGTAACATAAAATATACAAACATTTTTTTCTGCCTTCATTGAAGTGTAAAAATTATCAAAACTATCTTGGGAAAAAAAATGGACTTAATGTTCTCAACAACACTAAGTAATGTCAAATTATAACAGTAACTTGTTTAATTAATTTCTGAATAATAAAAATAAAAAAAATGGCCTTTACACGTGTAACTGATGTAACTTGTATTGTGTAACTGACTTAACATTATGACTTTGCAAGACATTAATGGTACTTAACTTAGTTTGTAAACAGTAATTTACAATTTTACAATGCCTGTTTATGAGGGTTTTTCTATAGAATATAAAAATATCATGTTTTCCAATCATACCCTTAAATTAAACATATTATAAATTTGATCCCCCCCCCCCCCCCCAAAAAAAAAAAAAAAAAAAAAAAAAAAAAAAAAAAAAGATTTTCTGTGGAATTGCCCTTCAATGAAAAAGTTAAACACAAAGATTTAATATAATATAAAAGCCAAATGTGTTTATAGAATACAATCTGTCAAAATTTAATAAAAATATGCCAAAATATATAATTTTTTAATTAGTAATTAACTTAATTTATAATTAACACAAAAAACTTTTTCCACATTCTTCACTGTTTTTTTAGATCATCGAAACGGATTTTCTCTAATATAGTCAGACTAAAGATTCAAATCTCTTTTTTAATTAAAGCACGAATGTAACTCAGTCTTGACAATCACTGACGCAAAAATTAGTAATTATTTCTTTTCCGGAATGTAATTCAATTTCTGAAGACAAACTTCATAAGTTCATTTTTAAAGGCTTTTATCTTTTTTACGGACATGTGCCAAGTACATTTTCTTTCATTATGTCTGATGATTATATTCTCTTTTCAAGTATATCAGCCACAAAACTTGATTAAATTTACTTTTGTTTTCGAGGACGTTTCTGAAAACATTTATTAAAACTTAGTGTTTAATTTCTGTATTAAAATAAGTTCAAAGTGTATTACAAAACTTTAGGAATTTCAAAGACATTGTATTACTTTGCTAGAGCAAATACCTTAAGCCATTATTATTATTATTATTTTAAATTATTTAATAGCTAACATTAAAAAACATGTATATAAATTAACGTAATGACAAAAATATTTGGAAGAATTTTATTTTTAAATAACATATAATTCACTGAAAAAAAAATACTAATAACATATAAAAATTAAATTTAAAAAATCAAAAAACCCGACTGCATAATAAGCGAACTAATTAATTATTTCTCATCAGTGTGAAACTAGTTTTAATATTACTTACCTATTTTTAATTTTTACTTGTATTGATGGCTTTTAAGTTAGGTTTGATTGTTAGTTCCTATCTATACACACTGTTTTGATGAGGCCTATAGATGTTTATGATGGTTAGAGTTGTAGTAAAGCTAGAGATCCTAACCACACAACTTCCAGGTTGTGTAATATTTAAACGGAGCTTCTGATTGTAAAATAGTCAATGAAACATCATCTTCATTTTGGAAAATCTATCCAATAATATGCCACTCAATGTAGTGCGTAATTTTTTTTTCGTCTCTACCGCCGTTTTGTAGTTTCTTTGTTGAAAACAAAGAAACGTTCTAATGTCCAAGTTGTCACCGACTAAAAATTAAAATAACAACAGACATAGTAATTTGACAAGAAATTATGATTCTTTCAATTTATGTTTATAAAAAAAGGGTTAAGAGTCATCTTCATACTGAAATACTACTAAACTCTGATATTTTCAGTACGAACACCCAATTTTGAAATCATATTTAGCTTTTCCTGTAATTTTTACCTTAGAATATCAAATTCGGCATAATAGCCTAGTTCGCCGTTGTCAGTGAGCTGTGAGGTGCGCTTCTCTGGCTCCCTCCCCCCTTTGAATCCACATTTTAACTTGATTTTATCTTTATTTTAAATTTTCGCACTCATGATAAAGCCTCAGAGGCTTTGAAACAGCTGTATGCAGTTTCTACTTACTTTTATTTGTGCTATTTAACGTTGTTTTCTTTCTTAATATATAAGCACAAAGCACAATCCTCCCCCGCCCCTTTTTAGGTATTCGATGAAATACTTTAGGTATTTTGAAGGTTTAAAACTTGGAACACCTAATGTTAAATTAATTTGTAATTATTGCAGAAAATATGGCAGCACACGTAGATTTTTTAAAAAAGAATTAGACTTGTTCAAGAACTAGTTGGTGGAATTCGCTGTAATTATATATATTTTAATAATTGAATAAGTTAGTGTGACATTTACGATCAACCATTATTCGCATTTAATCTTACAGTTTAGCTATATATTTTTGGTCGACGGGATTACCAAGTAGTGCCACTATTAGTTTTTGTTGCATTAAAATATCTCAATTTGTTGATTTTCTGTAAGAAAGTAAACCCTGTTGGTTTACTATGGAAGTCTATGGTAATTTGAAGAAATATTAGATATATCGCCAATTTGGCGGGACTTTTGGTTACTCATTTTGCTCACCAAATTTGGCGATATATCGCCAAGTTGGCGACAAAGTTCGCGACATTTGGCGACAGAACAGGGTTTCCCTTACGGTAACCCCCCTTATATGTATGGAGATACGATAGCGTATTATATACACAGATTTTTTTTACGCTGAAATCTTTGAATATAAAAGTAATTGTTGTGGTAAAAATTTTACTGCTTTTTTTTAATTGTTGGTAACTGCTATAACGAAAAATGTTTAAAATTTCCTGCCATTGTTTTGTAAGAGCTTGTTTTATCAGGATCATGTTAAGACGGTATTCAAAATTTTTATCCCTCCCACATTTCTACTGTCTTGTGTCGATTTTTCTCATTTGTAATTCCGCCGAGATATTAAGCATCTCAATGTGTTTAGCAAGTTTTAAACGATCCGTGCATAATTGCAACTTTTATCATGCGGTCTAAATTTAGTACATATATACATACAAACATACATACATACATACATATATATATATATATATATATATATATCCATAATATAATTACAAATCATCATCTATTTCCAATTACAATAATTAATTCAATAAATTAATAAATTTAGCAGCAAATTATAACTGTAACATTATACAAAATACAGATGGAACCCTATACAAGTAATACTAATAAAAATTAATTGATAACTAATTAACTACAGTGATATGATCAAGTTGAAATGAAATTAAATATATACCAAGAAAGATGACAAACATGTAGCATAAAATGGAATTTCTTAGATATAGGTATCAAGTAACTACAATAGTAGAAATCATATGATAAAACACTAAGTTTTTGCGCAATTACATCAATAAACCCAGCGCATAAAAAAATATTTAAAAAATAGTTTCCTAAAGTTGCAAAACATATAGCTAACATAAATTATGTATTTATAAAATATATAAAATATACCATTTAAAAGAAATTGCGTTTCAGAAAGAATTCTTGCTATACTAAATGAAAATAAAATAACAAATTGTGATCATTCATAATGACCTGCGCATAAGCAGCATAGAAATTTGAATAATAAAATATAGCCATAATATAATTGCAAATCATCATTTATTTCCAATTACAATAATTAATTCAATAAATTAATAAATTGAGCAGCAAATTATAACTGTAACATTATACAAAATACAGATGGAACCCTATACAAGTAATACTAATACAAATTAATTGATACTTAATTAACAACAGTTATATGATCATGTTGAAATGAAATTAAATATATACCAAGAAAGATGACAAACATGTAGCATAAAATGGAATTTCTTATATAACCATTAATTAAACATAACCTATAACCATCAAATATTATGAATTAAAGCTGTAAGTATTTAAAAAAAATTAATTTATTATAAGAATTATTATGGAAGAAAAAGAAAAAAGTGGACACCGACAAAAAATGGAAAAGCTTATATATTGAATTACGTTGTCAAGGGCATAGAATTCAATGATATAAGCAAAATGGTTGTTTTCTGTGAGAAAAATAAGCTAAAGCTAAAAATTATTTTCCCCTGTGCCCAAACAACCATTAAAATCAAGTGAATTGATTAAAGATGAAAACAGAATAGAAACAAATAATATGAAATGGAAGAATCAATAAAACCTATTTAAATATTTATAGGATATAAAATATAAATAATAAACACCATACCGATTAATATTTCAGTATTTTACAAATATCCACGCGCACATGTCTACCAGAATATCATAAAGATTAAGGTTAATAAAACAGTTAAGAAATCACAGTAATTGATACCAAAGGATGCAGTTAATACATTTTGAAAAAAAATTTGAAATACCATGTTAAATACATTTAATATAATATAAAATAAATAGATAGTAATTACATTATTTAAAATGCACTATTAAATTAATTAATAACTGTTTAACAATATCGTCAAAATTTAGCTATGTATATATATATATATATATATATATATATATATATATATATATATATAATACCAAAAAACACACACTACACATCCAAACCCAAAACTACTAAACTATAGAGAAAATTAACAATATAACCATGGAAAAACTTACTAACTAAACCATGAACGAAAAGAAAACAACCAATAGAGACAGATTGCAAGGCTAAAGACTTGCATGCTGGGTTTTACCGGCAATTACTCATGAAACTTCCCCCATATCTGTCAAGACCATACTGGCCAAAGAAAACTTTAAAACTGGCCATCCAAAGCAGTAAACGAATTCGAAAAGAACACTTTAAAACTGTCCATCCAAAGCAGCAACCCAATTAAAAAAGAACGACACATCCAGACAGAGCTCCTTATAAAGCCTACGATTATTTGGCGATATTTTTAATCGCCAAAAGTAAAGCATCGCAGTAATCTTTATCCCTGACGAAATTGTTTGCCAAACTATTTAACAAACTAATTGGAAAATTCTGGTCCATTGCATCTTAATAGAGATTTATAATGTCATTTATTATACTATTATGATTAGAATTTAACTTTGCTATCCTTATTAAACTATTGATAATGATATTTCTGAAAATGGAAATATGCACATTGGAATTAAAATTTAATATCTTAATAGTTTCAAAGTTGTAATCCTTTCTCTTATCATAAATGCAAGTCCGTAATCCACCCCTCTCAATGTCGATAGTGAGATCCAAATAATTTACATGCATTTCGTCATATGAAGTTTTTTTTAATATCAAACCTTGGGGATAGTAGTCTAAATTTAAATCGCTATTGGAATCGTTAATCCTTACTAACAATACATCATCAATATATCTGAAACTTAAAAAATCCTTATCCGTAGTCTCTTTAACCTCGTATAAAAATAGATAAATATCTGCAAGTTCCGAACTGCAACTACCCCCCATAGGTATACCCCTAATCTGCTGAAACACATGCTTACCATCGAATAAATAATTTTCATTAACTACGAAATTAAATAAATTTGTCAAATGGTCCAAATTTTTACCCAAAATATTGTACCTCTTAAAAAAACCGAATATTTTATTTTTAAGATCATTTAAATCAATGCTGTTATATAAATCTTCAAAATCATAAAAATATAGACCTTTAATATTACTCAAACCTTTCAATCTATTAAGTAACTCAAAACTATTTTTTATAATACATGTGTAATTTTGTTTTAATGCCGCTTCAAATAAACTCTGCAAAATATCCAAAAACTTTTTATTAGCTACTTCCAAATAAGTGCCAAAACCACATGTAATTGTACGAAAGGCAATGGGGTCCTTATGAAATTTAGGAATCAAAACCATATAAGGCAATTCCTTACTACGTTGTGTGTATTTTAACCTTTTATAAAAAGCAGCAATTCTACTTTCTATCTCTTTTACACTGGTATTTAACAACCTGTAATTATGTGTATTGTTATAACATTGTCTTAATTGATTACAGTATATCTCTTTACAAATAATAGCAAAATTTGTATTTGCCTTATCAATATATGTTATAACGAAATTGCTCTGTAAATCCTTGATAGAATCTTTTAATACTTTATATTCTTCCAACGAAATCCCCCCTGTTTTACCACAGTAAATTGAACTCAAATCCTTTAATATATTGTGTTTCCATTCCAGAAAAGTTATTTCTGGTAAGCAAAATTTGTTCATTAGTTTATGTATAAACATATCCACGTTGATTTTTAATCGTTTTTTTATAAAATCCTTAGTGTTTAATCTTTTTAAACGAAATTTTGTACCAAACCGCATATAATCTCTCAATGTTCTGTCCTTGACAATGTCTAAATTACCGGTCAATACATGACCGTGATCCACATCGACATAATCACGATAAACCGGATCATGACAATGACATAAATTATTATCGTTGTTTCTACCAATTTCTTTTGAAAAATTATTATAGTTAAAACCATACGACCTAAAGGTTTATCGTATCTATAAACCTTGACAATCTCCATGTTCTTATCTGACTGTTCTTATCTTACTGTATATATATATATATATATATATATATACAGTAAAACTCGGATATAACGTTCACCGCTTAAAACGCTTTCCCTGCTTTTTACGCTCATTTGTCCCGATTCCTTAAAATATACCCATAAGAACAATGTAAAAATTCCCCGCTTTTAACGCTCCCCGCTTTTAATGCTTCCCCTCTTTTAACGCGCTTTTTATTGGTCCTTTGAACAAAGAAATCCCGGATATTACGCTTTGGGGCTTTGGTTTACATCCGGAGTTCTGATTTTCTCGCCCGTACAAAGAGCGAGAGAAAGATAGGATACGTGGAATTGGCAGCTAGCCAATGTAGCTAGCCAATGTCCAAAGACTATGTAAAAGAAAAATCAACAAAAGCGCGCGGCGTTTTTTTTTTCTTTTTCTTTTTCTCGTTGGATCAGGGAACAAAATAATTTATAAAATCCATCTCTGCAGCACCTGTCTGTCTCTTACTTCACACAAACTGTTTCCCTTTTTTCATTTACACATTGGTAAGTAGCATCGTTGCTGACTCCAATTAGGTGCAACATGGAAGCTAAGAGTATGAAAAGAAAGACGCTAACACTTTCGAAAAAAGTAGAAATTCTAAAGAAATATGACAAAAAATCACCTATTCTGAGCAAAAAAGATTTTGCGTTATCTATGGATATCGCGCCATCGTCTCTTCGGACTCTTCTTCAAAACAGAAAAGATATTGAAAAAAATGCTGCGATTGGTGGCTCAAAGAAAAAGAGAGTGAAGGAAGGAAAATATGAAGATTTAGAAAAAGTTATGTGCGAGTTGTTTCTTGAGTCAAGACACTGTATACCTGTCAGCGGATCAATAGTTAAAGAAAAAGCTGCCGAAGTAGCCCAAAAGCTAAGAATTGAAGATTTTACTCCATCTAATGGGTGATTAGACCGATTTTGAAGCCGCCCCGGCATTGTGTGCAAGAAAATTTGCGGAGAATCCGCTGCCGTAAACGTAGAAAATGCAGAATTTTGAAAAAAGAACAGTCTTCCAAGGCTTATCAAAAACTATGCCAGTTGTGATATTTATAACGCCGACGAATTTGGCTATTTTTTAAAGTCATGCCTGATAAATCCTTAACGCTAAAAGATGAGCAGTGCCATGGAGGGAAGCTTAGTAAAGAACGTGTGACTGTGCTTGTTTGTTCCAACGCCGATGGAAGCGATAAACGAAAGTCTCTGGTGATTGGAAAATCGGCCAAGCCTCGGTGTTTCAAGAACATCAAACGAATGCCCTGTAACTCTGCACATCAACGTAAGGCTTGGATGACGGGTCCCCAGTTCATTAAATATGTTTCTGATTTTGATGACGAGATGCGGAAGCAAAATAGGCATGTCATACTATTCGTAGACATTTGCGCAGCGCATCCCCAAGAAATACCAGCTATTTCAAACATCTCTCTGGAAATTAAAAGTAGTCAATCTTCTGTAACTCTCTTCGACGCCATGAACTACCCTAACGCTGCTTGGGATGCAATCGAATCTAAAATAATTCAAAATTGCTTTAAAACGGCAGGCTTCATAACGGACGCCGATGATGATATAGATGCGGCTGAAGAGGGGTCGGATCCTATAGACGACGAGGGCTGGTAAGCTGTTTGCGAACATCTCTGGAATTTTTACCTGCAAACACCACAAGCGTACTTCAACCAATGGATCGAGAGATCATAAAGGTTTTAAAACAATATTATTTCAAACGAATAGTGAAAAGATTTCTACATGAAATGGAAATTAAAAGTAGTCGATCTTCTGTAACTCTCTTCGACGCCATGAACTACCTTAACGCTGCTTGGGATGCAATCGAATCTAAAATAATTCAAAATTGCTTTAAAACGGCAGGCTTCATAACGGACGCCGATGATGATATAGATGCGGCTGAAGAGGGGTCGGATCCTATAGACGACGAGGGCTGGTAAGCTGTTTGCGAACATCTCTGGAATTTTTACCTGCAAACACCACAAGCGTACTTCAACCAATGGATCGAGAGATCATAAAGGTTTTAAAACAATATTATTTCAAACGAATAGTGAAAAGATTTCTACATGAAATGGAAATTAAAAGTAGTCGATCTTCTGTAACTCTCTTCGACGCCATGAACTACCTTAACGCTGCTTGGGATGCAATCGAATCTAAAATAATTCAAAATTGCTTTAAAACGGCAGGCTTCATAACGGACGCCGATGATGATATAGATGCGGCTGAAGAGGGGTCGGATCCTATAGACGACGAGGGCTGGTAAGCTGTTTGCGAACATCTTGCAAAAAACGCACAAAGCCTTCAGAACTATCTTAACATTGATAAAGACGTTATCACAAGCAAGTTAGGAGTATTGGCGACATTATAGGAGACACTGTACAGGATATCGCCCCTGATGACCCTGAGGAAGTTTCTGATGGCTATGTCCAAGAGCGCATCCCAACGATAGCTGAAATAATGGAAGCTTTTAGCACTATCCGCCTATACACCGCTTCAGTAGATACTGCGATTCACATGAAGATATATTAAGATGCATAAACAAAGCAGAAAATGACCTTTTATGTGGTGTTTCTTTCACCCATCAGACGAAACGCGAAGAGTTTTTCTCTAAAACAGAATAAACTGTAAGTGAAAGTTTACAGTCCTCATGGTAGTGCTCAAGAATACAAATGTTACATTTATAAACAAAATCAAAATATTATTATTAGTTTCTTTCATAATTTTATTTTATGTTTAATATAAGGATAAAGGTTCCTATTAGAAATGTTAAATATATTTTGTTGCTTTTGTTTTAATGCTAATGATTCCTTTACTTATTCTGATTTGAAATAATAATACACTTTGTAAACACTATGTAAATTTGGAATACTTTAAATGAACGAAACGTTTTTGTACCTATGCTGTCGAGTTTCTATTTTAAATAATACACAAAAAGGGTTCCCGCATTATTTAAAGCATATAATCTAATATTCTCAATTTTAAAATGCCAAAAACCTTCTCCCGCATATAACGCTTTCCCGCTTTTAACGCTCTTCTACCCTGGTCCCCCGGAAGAGCGTTATATCCGAGTTTTAATGTATATATATATAAACTTTTTAGGTGGGTGTGGTCTTGGGTTCCTGTGGTTCTATAATGAAAAGTTATGAAGAAATTTTTCAAAAGTCGCACCATGGTAACGACTGCAATAGGTAGTATTTCTTACAAAATCTACCTAAAATATATATATATTTGTTCGGAAAAAATGTGAAATATAACCTGTGAATCTTTTAGCAAAAATAGATTTGTAAAGATTGCAAACATGTGAATTATAAATTTATTGCTTATTCTGCAAAGTAGTTCTAAAGATATGCTTTAAAACTATATACCTACATTGCAATCTGTTTTACGATGGTAAAAAAGGAATTTAACACTAGGAGTTCAAAATTTTAAATCTCCATCATTCCTAAACTACTTGACTGAATGTCTTCACGTTTGATGCACTGAAATAAAATTTAAATTACAAAGCCAAATATGATGTTAAAATTAGGTGTTCATGTTGAACATTTCAGAGTTTTGGTACAATTTAAATATGAGGAAAAGCGCCAAGATATATATATATATATATATATATATATATATGTAAAATGATAGGATACAGAATTTGAAGTCGAATGGCTATTTTAGCTGTTTTCTGGGATGTTCCATCCCAGGGGGGGGGGGGGACATCCCATGAATCCATCTGATTTTCAATTTTTTTCTTTTGGCAACTGCACCTTAAACCTTCATATATGGGGGAGAGTAGTACACAGTGAGACACAGCAGCCGCTTTGACACATAGTTGTTTCCTTACAAATAGTTCTTTGAACATAGTTGTTGTAACTTTTTATACAAACTGGAACACACACATAACGACCTCATCTTATGCAACCCTTGGATGTAGTTTCCACCTTTCAGGTACTCGTATGACATAATAGTAAATAATTCTTTATTTTATAGTTGTTAAAAGCTACATAAACGTTTATTTTAGAGTTTATTTTCTTCAATATGACGCATATTTACTTAACCAAACCTAGCTGTATCTAATAATAGAATATTTCGTCAAAACGACATAAACTTTTTAAAGCGATGAAATTGATGTAACAGATGCGGCATCCATTTTGTTAGAAAGTACCGAAAGTACACAATGAGATACACAGTTGTGATACACAGTGAGACGTGTCTCATTGTGTACCTATTATGTGGTTCTGATGTTAAAAAAGTTACTTATTAATAAAAGAAGGTTTTTCTCTCTCTCTCTCACTTTTTAAGTGTGCGTGTGGGTGTGCGATAGCTAGGGAAATCTACTAAACGTAAGAGGGTGAAAAGTTGCATGAAGGTAGCCCAAGGTCTGCCATTGACCACCCGAGGCTCATATTTTTAATATTTTGATAATATAGAAATATTAATTAGAAATCATAAACTGCAGAAAATTATTGATTGAGTGTAAAAATGTATAATTTATGAAAATATATACATTGTCTTACTGTGTACCACTTGAAATACACATTGTTACAATTTCCGATATTCCATTATGCTTCTTCTATGCTTTTATAAATAATTACATTAATGTGTAGCGTATTTGTGTAGCTTAAAGATGTAGCAATTTATTTTTCAAAAGAGTAAAAATCGTCGCAATTCGTTAAGTAATAATAATTTTCGTCTCACTGTGTACTACCCTTCCTTACTTGATAGTTTAAACTTTATTTTTGAAATTAGTCATAAGGAAGAAGATAGCATTCAACTTAAGACGTATTGTTTGTAGCTGTTTGTAGATTAAAAATGTGTATCTGAGAAAGAAAAGTCTTGTGAGAAAGATTGTCTGCCTAAGTGGAACAGGCTCACCAGACCCCGAATACCTAACTTAGAACCTACATGCTCCAACCTTGTGAGTAGAATTATAAAATAAGTTCCCTTTATTGAAGTAGCCTACGTTGCTGAATACATTATTTGAAGTGGTATCGCACATATTAAGTATACTGGTTGCACAAACTTAATTAAAATTATCTTTTTAATAAAATTCTTCTCAGTACATAAATTAGCTTTTCTACGTTTTCATTATAACTAAAAAAAATTCATTTAAATATTGAATATTTAAATATAAAATATTGAGTTTCTTTAAATTTAAGAGTTGTAAAAAATCTAAAGTTCTAAATTTTGCTTTCTTTTTCAATAATCCATCATAACTAATTGCAATATTAGCTTTTTCCACGCTTATATTTAATTGAAGAATAAATACCCATGTAAATACCCAAAATGGGTATTTACCCTGGTATATACCCAGGGTATTTACCCTTAAAAAGAAATACTCGGCTATTTTACATCACTGTGCATGTGTCGCTGTCTTGTTCTTTCTTGGAATTTTTGTATCGGCGGCGTCAGTTTTTTACAAAAATTAAGAAAAAATACACACACACACAAAAAAATAGGTATTCAGTTGTAAAAAAGAAAACAAAATCTACATTTCCTATGAAATTTTCAAATCGATATTTTGATTATTTTCCGTATTGTTATAAGACGTATTGCTGTAACTGTTTGTAGAGAAAAAGTGTGTATCTGAGAAAGAAAAGTCTTGTGAGAAAGATTGTCTGCCTAAGTGGAACAGGCTCGCCAAACCCCGAATACCTAACTTAGAACGTATATGCTCCAACCTTGTGAGAAGGATTATAAAATATGTCACCTTTATTGAAGTAACTACGTTGCTGAATACATTATTTGAAGTGGTATCACACATATTAAGTATACTGGTTGCACAAACTTAATTAAAATTATCTTTTTAATAAAATTCTTCTCAGTACATAAATTAGCTTTTCTACGTTTTCATTATAACTAAAAAAAATTCATTTAAATATTGAATATTTAAATATAAAATGTTGAGTTTCTTTAAATTTAAGAGTTGTAAAAAATCTAAAGTTCTAAATTTTGCTTTCTTTTTCAGTAATCCATCATAACTAATTGCATAATAAGCTTTTTTCACGCTTATATTTAATTGAAGAATAAATACCCATGTAAATACCCAAAATGGGCCTTTACCCGGGTATATACCATGGGTATTTACCCTTAAAAAGAAATACCCGGCTATTTTACATCACTGTGCATGTGTCGCTGTCTTGTTCTTTCTTGGAATTTTTGTATCGGCGACGTCAGTTTTTTGCAAAAATTAAGAAAAAATACACACACGCACACACAAAAATAGGTATTCAGTTGTAAAAAAGAAAAAAAAATCTACATTTCCTCTGAAATTTTCAAATCGATATTTTGATTATTTTTCTTAATTTTGACCAATTTACAAAAATTGTCATCATACATAATTTTCACTTGAAAATCAAGTCTAGCAGATTTGCCATTATGTTGTCATTACTACAGAAAAATGCTTTTCTATGAGTCACCTTTATGAAATAAACTTTATCGAAACTAGGACAAAATTTGTTACATTAGAATTAGAGGTTGAATCCGGGTTATTGTTATTAATGCGGGAAAATCGCCTTAAAACGTGAAAAAGAGATAAAAATCGAGTGAAAAATTAAATTAAAAAAATCCAATCAAAAAATCCATAATAGGGCTTCCAGGTGCAAAATTACATAGGGTTATTCCAGGATGGATGGCCATAGAGAAGAGATGCCCAGTCTAAATATTTCAGAAACTTTATTCGTAACAAAGTATTCAACGTGTTCATTCAATGTGACGTGCAGCTGTGTTTTCCAATTATCAACAGGAGGCGTAGTTTTAATTTTTATTTAATTTAGTGGTTGGATATTTTTATCGGGCTAGTTACCTGAAAATTTTGCAGTACATATGTTACATTTCTTTTTACTATAAGAACTTTTTTGGCATGTACATAATCCAATCATTGCTTTTAAGTCTAAAACAAAGACAATGGCGGAGTGCCGCTTTTTATAAATTACTAGAAAGGTAGCCCGTCAAAAATGACGGAAATTTAGATATAAAGATATATACAACTCATGTGCAAGAATATGAATTTTCTCGTTTGTTCCGCAGTGATAGATGAAAATAACACATTTTAAGAACGAAACACATTTATGAAAAACTGTGTACAGTAGAAGACCACTAATCTGCACAGTTTGGTTCCAAGTGTTCTGCAGATTTGAGGATTTTTGCGGTCATGTCTATTCAGTCTTTGTTTACATTTTTTTTAATTCATATATTGGACAATTTAGATTGTTAAGCCTTAAAAATAAATAAATTCCACACTTGAAGTAAGGTAAAAACTATTAAATTATCGTATACGATTTCATGAAATGGTATTATATGGTATTATATGTGTGTGCTTCACGATCTTGGTTACGACTTTGGCAAAATTGGCTACAACTTGTCATAATTCTAATAGTGTGGGCCTCTATAACAAAAAAGTAACCAGTTTTTAGTAAAATTTCTGATATAATGTAGTTTTCAAAAACTTGTGTAAAATTGCAGGCCGTTCTCATGTTATGCCAGTCCTGGGAATAATATTTCTAACACTGAAGAGTTTCCATGTATATGTGGAATTTAGAAAAGCTTCTCTAAAAGAAAGGTCCTGTCAAAGTTTAATTGGGCCCTGATGTTGTTTACTGAAATCTAATAAATACAGTTATTTTGAATATTACAACAGAATTAAACAACTAAACTTATTTAACTTAAATTCGCTGTTACTTCCCGATGTTATTTTTTAGTATTAAGAAAGAAAATTATTAAATTTTTCAAATCATGCACATTTATCATTTTTTTCCGTCTTTAATAACTAAATAATGAAAAAATATGCTTTTGTTCTGATCTCATAAATATGATAATAAAATAATGTAACTGAGAGACATTGCGAAATTAAATCTTTGTGATTTCAAACCATAAACAAATGATACCGCCACCATTTTACCTGCTATGACGTCATTAGAATATTGTCCATTGATTGTTGGAGAACTTACTTTGTGAATGATTACCTCAATGATTTAATATTTTTTACGGTTCACGATGAATGAATCACTTGTGTTTGTTTAGGTTTATGGAATGAGATATTAAGCCGTGAACCTAATTTCAACTAAAGTTATCCAAGGATATATGTATTTTTAATCGAAATTAAAAACAAAGCTTTGATCTCGAAATAAAAAGCTTTAGTTTGTATAATTGGTTATTTCTGTTAATTATTTATTTAGGTACTTTTCCATTATAGCGCATTTTTTAAAAAAGCTTGGCGTAATTCGGGCATCAGAAACTGAGATATGTTGCCAAAATATACAGCTATGAAAACAAATCTAATGAACTTTTACTTTTGTTTATATATGCACTTGTATACATAAAAAAAAATGGTACAGATGTCATATTCGCCCCATATTGGCGCGATTTTTTTCGGTTGCCAATTTGGCGAAAACATCAACAGCATAAACAACATAATCCGGGTTACCACATCAAGCAAAATAACGACACTTTGGGGCAAGTTAAGTACCCTTTTCCTATATGATTTGGCATCAGAAAAAAAGCGCGCCAATATGGGGCGAATATGACACCTGTTCCAAAAAAATCGTTTCTAAATATATATAATATTTTTTTATATACAAATTATGGCACAGATTTCAGATATGAACCGGGATATCTATGGCGTTAAAATGGTGTTATTTTGCCGGCTATTGTTTTTTATTTATAAATAAATTGTTTATTTACTTTTATTTTCTGTTTTTAAATTATATAAATTGTTTTGTTCTATAGTTATTATTCAAACTTTTATTTATTTATGTTATTTCCTTTTCAAAATGATAGCAAATAATTTAAAAATATATAAGTAACTGGTATTCGAAAGCGAGATTTCTGCCGAATTGGCGTCAGAGAAAAATCACGCCAACTCCGATGCGTATATGACATCTGTGCAAAAATTACTTCTGTTTCTTTATAAAAATGGGTAAATAGCTTTTTTTTACATTAAATAAATTGTATACATGTGCAAAAAATTGCTTGTGAGTATGAAGCAGTAAATAGGTTGCCAGAAAATACGTTGGCAAACATCTTTCTCGCCAAGAAACTTTTCTCCACAGTACGTACATTTAGTTTGTACGTACATAAGCAATGATTGCTAGAAATGCATTTTTACTTATGATATGCGCTTTTATGTTTCACTACATTTATGCATACTATACCGTGTGTATAAATGCTACAGTTCATATGCAGGGCTACACAAAAGAATTCGTAAGGGTTACTGAGTATGAGAATAAATTGCTTAAAGGTGGTTTTTAAAGGAGTTATGCAGTTTTACGCTGAACTGCATTTAGATTACTAAGAAATGTTTGTAGAATATAGATAAAATGATATACAGGGTCACGCAAAGAATTGGATACATAACCGTCTATGGATGATAATATCTGGAAATATGATTTCAGTAGCTTTAAAAGTAGTTTAAATAAAATGTTAGTTAAATAGTGGCATGTAATAACGGTACTATGGGCTATGGACGGTAACTGCTGAAATCAATTTTTAAAAAAAATTATGCGTTTTCTAAAATGTTTACTTATTTACCTTATTTCCCTAAGGCACAGATGTCATATTCGCCCCATATTGGGGCGATTTTTTTCTGGCGCCAATGTCATATATACACCGGGTACTTAACTCTCGCCAAAGTGACGTTATTTTGCTTGATATGGTAACCCGGATGTTGTTGTTTATGCTGTTGATGTTTTTGCCAAATTGGCGTCGGAAAAAAATCGCGCCAATATGGGGCGAATATGACATCTGTGCCTTCCCTAAATAACGAAGTTTTGTTAAAGCATTCAGGATGTGTTGGAAAGTGTTTCATATTCTATGCTTAACGCATGATTTTTCTTTCTTCTTTAATCTTATTTTGCATTTATTTTATTCTTAATTTTTAGTCTTATACTGCTTTATAGAAACTTTGGCACAGTTGTCATATATACCCCATATTGGAGCGATTGGCACAAATGTCATATTCGCCCCATATTGGCGCGATTTTTTTTCGGTTGCCAATTTGGCGAAAACATCAACAGCATAAACAACATAATCCGGGTTACCACATCAAGCAAAATAACGACACTTTGGCGCCAGTTAAGTACCCATTGCGTATATGACATTGGCGTCAGAAAAAAATCGCGCCAATATGGGGCGAATATGACATCTGTGCCGAGCGATTTTTCCGACGCCAATTTGGAGAAAACATCAACAGCATAAACAACAACATCCGGGTTACCATATCAAGCAAAATAACGACACTTTGGCAACAGGTAAGTACCCGTCGTGTATATGACATCTGTGCCGAAACTTTAATATTTAATGTTTAAACTCTTCGCTCCATTCACCTTGCATATAGTATAAACTATAACACAGATAGCGCAAAATAATAGACAGTTTGATACTTTTCCACTGTAGGGGCTTTGGCGTTTTTAAAAAAACGTTTGGTGTAATTTGGGCATCAGAAAGTGAGATTTGGGTACTTTTCCGTTATGCGGATACCATTGTCGCCAAGCGTAATAGTTTGCGCAAAATGAAAATCACGTGAATTGAGGAGGCATTTGAAAAATAAAGGAAAAAATATTGTCGTACTAAAGTGAGCATTTAAAAAATATAACATTTGAAAACGATTGAAACTTTTTCGACATTTGAAACTTTTACGAACTATTTCATTAAATCACAAATATATACTTAAAATAATTGAACAAATAACTGTTATAAAATAAAGCAATAAAATAAAACTCATATTAAACTGCTGGCATAAAATTACAAATATCTTTTAGCATTTTGAAATAATTGGCGCATTAGCATACGTTTTCCGTTATACGGACAGCATGCCAAAATGTATGCTAATGCGCCAATTATTTCAACCCTGATCGTAGATTTTTATTGTAAACCATGCGAAACATTGTGATTTGTTATTTATGAAACGTGAATCACGTGAATGACTATTGTTTAACCTTAACCTTGGAAAGCTTTTTAATCTGCTATTAATCGAATTAAAAATGCTTTTTTTTTTTTTATAAAGTTGTAGTTTACTTTTACTGCTGATGCTGAGATAGATTTTATCATTTGGCAATTACCAGATGATGAGAAAGTTGTAATAAAACTGTTTCAAGAATTTGGAATTCTGCATAATAAAAGATTGTGTTCAAAAAATCATGAAATGAAATTATGGATGTGTTCTGGAAATCCGAAATTGAGTTGTAGCTTACGATCATGCGAAGAAACCGTAGGAATACGACAAAAAACTTGGTTTAAAGGATCGCGGGTGACTTTTCTTAATGCTTTGAGGTTTATATATTTATCATGCAAAGAGTTGACATCGATTGAGTTTGGTGAGCTGCAACTTGATATGAACCACAACACAACAGTGGAATGGAATAGTTATTCGAGAGAAGTTTGTGCAAATCTTTATGTTCACGACCAAATAGAAAAATCGATGGACCTAATAAAAATATAGAAGTAGATGAAAGACTTGTATTATTTATACAGATTGCCGGAAAGGATATAAAACAGATGAACTGCTAAGTGCTGGTTATGATCATTTCACAGTAAATCACAAATACAATTTTGTCCACCCTAATACTGGATGTCATACTCCAAATGTTCAGAGAATATGGGACATCGCAAAATGGCGCAATAAAAGACATCGGGGAGCTGTTCGTCATCATTTAGAGTCGTATCTCATAGATTTTATGTGGCGACGCCTTCGTTCAAAAAATGAAATGTTTACTGCAATGCTGAAAGATATTTATAATTTTATGGCAGCAGTTTAATATGATTTTTTATTTTATTACTTTATTGTATAACAGTTATTTGTTCACTTATTTTAAGTATATATTTGTGATTTAATAAAATAGTTCGTAAAAGTTTGTAAGGTACAGATGTAATATTCGCTCCATATTGGCGCGATTTTTTTCTGTCGCCAATATCATATAGGCAACAGGTACTTAACTTGTGCCAAAGTGTCATTATTTTGCTTGATGTGGTAACCCGGATTATGTTGTGGTACAGATGTCATATTCGCCCCATACTGGCGCGATTTTTTTCGGTTGTCAATTTGACGAAAACATCAACAGCATAAACAACATAATCCGGGTTACCACATCAAGCACTTTGGCGCAAGTTAAGTACCTGTTGCCTATATGATATTGGCGACAGAAAAAAATCACGCCAATATGGGGCGAATATGACATCTGTTCCTATGTTGTTTATGCTGTTGAGGTTTTCGCCAAACTGGCAACCGAAAAAAATCGCGCCAATGTGGTGCGAATATGACATCTGTGCCGTTTCAATTCACGTGATTTTCATTTTGTGCCAACTATTGCACTTGGCGACAATGCTGTCCGTATAACGAAAAAGTACCGCATACATTTTGACATGGTGTCCGTATAGCGGAAAAATATTGAGATTTGTTGTCAGATCATATAAACAGCTAAGAAAACAAACTTAATGAGCGTTTTTTTTTATATGTTTATTTTATATGTATATTATTCATGTTTTTGTGTACAAATTACATCTCTTTCTGTATAAAATTAGAGAAACGGCTTTTTTAATCGTATAAATAAATCGTATAAATATCGAAAAAAAAATGCGTATGTATATAAAATCAAGCAGTGGATAGGTTCCCGGAAAATGTTGCCAAATTTCCTTTTTCGCCAACGCACCTATACTGGAAAAGTACCTAAAGCACATTAAAATCGCGCAGTTAGGAGCTCATACAGTACAGCGTCGTCTATTGGCGGTTATTTTATTAGTAGCATCGGGAGGAAGATGTAAAGATGTACTTTAAATTCTCACCCATAGATTTTGAAAAAATATCTTAAAAGAGCGGAGTTTAAATTAAAATTTGGTGACCTCCTTTATGAAAGATTAATAGTTTTAAATGGGAATTTCACCAAATCAGCCAGCTATTGCCAAGTTGACCAACATTTGGCGCTACTATGGTAACCCTGCATTAGTAATTTTCAACAATTACTCATTTCAATGAGGTGGTCCTACCGGAATCGTGAGGGACACACAGAGACTTGGATTTTATATAAATAGATAGTAATTGACATAATTATTTAAAGTTTAACTAATATAAATATTTCAATAACAATAATATAATAGTGTCTAACCATGTATTTTTTTTTTCATAAAATATTGAAAAACTTCGGAAACATTCATCCCAGAAACAGAGAAAGTTGATAGTTAAAGTTAAAACCGTAAAAAATTCTAATATAAATGTCGGAAAAAAATTAAACATGACATTTCCAAACACGAAGTAGATGACATCTGAAATTATTAGATTCTATAGAGCCCGGGATAATAGAATTGGACGAGGATCACTGTGTTGGTTCTGGAGAAGAATATAATACCACAACCCACAATAAAGTGCCAGAAGTGGTTCCATGAATAGTGTACAAACTATAAAGATCTTTTCCGCAAATATGGTAAAATTTTACGAAAAGTGAAGGATTGTTGCTCCAAATTTTGGTTATTAAAATTATGTTCACTGATTTTCCGTGATATAATTGCAGCTTTAAAATTGTCTATGTATTTTTCATTACTAACTTCATAAAATGTCTTATTTTTTGCTATTTTAACTTCATTTGTTTCTTTCTTGCATTTGGATGGCCATCTCTCTTCGGCTCGAAGGACAGATGGACACACATCAATTTAATTTCAATTTTTTTTGCCACTTTTTCTAGATTTTTAATTATTTTTTACAAAAGTATGGTAAGGATATGTATAAGAATTTCATATATGCAATATTATTTCTTGTACTTGCATTTTGAGAATTTTTATTTCAATTCTTAAAAACTATGACCATCTATTCTAGAGTTAACCTATATAGAGATACATCTTACGAAATTTTGTAGCTCTAAGTTCAGCAGTCACTTCGAAACACAGCTGATACATATCTTATTCAAAATATTAGAATAATTACTTTTTTTTTACAAATTGAAAATATCGTTTGGCAGTTTAATGTCTTTTAATTCAAATATGCAAACGATATTTTTATTAAGAACTTATTGTTGATTAAGCTTATTTATTATCTTAAAATTAATATAATTTTTGAAAAGATCAATTGACAAAAAATTATTTTGAAAAGCCAAAATATTAGAATATTTATTCAAGTGGTTCAAAATATTAGAATATTTCACATTAATTCTCCTTTAATTATAACCAGATCATAACTGATGACATCATTGATTAAATTCAGGCGATTTTATTTAAAACCAGTATTCTTTTTGCAGTTTATTTTGCTTTTTCGTCTTAAAATGGGTCGTGTGAGTGATATTCTTGAATCTATTAAACTTCGGGTTGATTTATATCGGCACGGTAAAAATTAATGTTATATAGCGAATTGTTCGCAATCAAGCGTTAGTAAAATACTAACACAATATTCAAATCACAACTTCAAAATAATCGCTGAAATGGCGCTCGAAAACCAAAACCATCTGCTAGAGACGGCAAGAAAATGAAGCATATAGTTAAGAAAAACCGTTTTAAAAGTGTGCGATTCTTGCACCGAAAATGGAAAGAAGAAAGCCTTGAAGTTTCTACATCGACAACATTAAGATTTTGAATGTCGTGTACCGAACACAAAACATCTCATGACTGCAAAACAAAAGCCTATAAGATTGAATTGGTGTAAATCAAGACGTTTATGGAGTGAAGAAGATTGAAAAAATATATCATTTAGTGATGAAAGTTTGTTTCGTGTTCCATATGGTAATCAAGGTATTCGATTTGGAGAATGAAGCAAGAAGCATTTGATAAAGAATGCCTTGAACGTTCTGTAAAATTTTCTGCTAGTGTCATTATTTGGGGTTGCATGAGTGCAAAAAGTCCTGGAAAGTTATGCATCTTCTTCGAAAAGGTTAACTTTCAGATATATCAAGAAATTTTGGAATATTACGTGATTCCATCATCAGAAGATTTATTTGAATATGATTTCATCTTTCAACAAAATTTAGCGTCAACGCATACCTCGGTGTCAACTGAGAATTAGTTCCGCCAACGCAACATTAAGGTACTTCCTTTGCCACCAAACTCACCAGACTTTAATCCCATTGAAGCCTTATTTTGCATAATGAAGAAAAAAGTCCAAGAAAATCCTCCTTCAAGTAAAACTGACTTAGTGGCATGTATAAAGTCTATTTGAGCTAATATTGATAGGAATGTTTGTAAACACCTTGTATATAAGGTGCAAGATCAATTGAACGCTGTTATGAAAGCTAAATGGGATGCTACAAAATATTGGCTACTATTTACTTTATATTCATAAGGTAATATTGTTGCGATAAATAAAATATTTTAATATTTTGAACCAATCTAAATTTTATTCTAATATTTTGATGTGTTTCAGAAAGCTGCATACCTAATTTATTTTACGTAATTTATATTTTGTAAATGTTAAAATCTTATCTAAACATTCCAGAATTAATTTATAAGAAATTGAATTGCATTTACTTAGTATCAAAATAAATAAATAAATAATAACTTTTTCTTATTAGTTTTTATCAATTATTCTAATATTTTTAATATGAGCTGTAGACACACTATGACACACACAAACGTCTCTCTTTTTTATTATAGAAGATAAAATGATGTTTTTAAAAATAATTTTATGCCAAGCGTATTCACAGTACGATTTCCTAAACTGATAAAAATATCCCTGTAAAATTACGGGCTCAGGCCGGCAGCAGAGATTCCAGTCATACACCGTTAACAAAAAAGTCCAAGCCCACCATAATGTGTCAACGTATACGCGTTGACACCCTAGCGCAGGAAAATGTGTGGTGTCGTATCGTATTTTTGCTAACAGATCTGCTAGAACTGCAAGAATATGTGGATTGCCCTTAATTTTCTAAGTATCTAAAAAATATCCCTGAAAAATTACGGGCAGGGCCGGCAGCAGCGATTCCAACCATACCCCGTAAGGAAAAAAAAAAATCCATGTACATTATTTTGTGCAGCTTGTAATTTTATGGGGAAAAGATACAATGCACTTCAAAACACAATAATACTTTACTTACTTCTCCCTCGCACGTAGCACGTTAGATAATCATCACATAATCTCTTTTTTGGTGGGTTAAAAAAAATATGTTACGATCGCAGTTAAGTGACATTATTTTTCGAAACATGAATTAAATGAAGGGTTATATTATAGCGGAAGAAAATGTGTGGGTTCGTACCGTATTTTTTTAGTGGATCAGACCGTTTTTAATCACATAAGGGCCGTACAAATTGAAGAGCAAACGCTCATAAATTTACATTTTTTTCTGAGAGTATACATTATTTGTATGAAGTTCAATCTTGTTTACTATAAAAAATATACATAATGTAAGGTAAGCACTTTTTGCTGTTAAAATAAATTTACGAACTAAAAAAAAACTCCCCCTAACGAGATAATGTGAATGATTCAAAAGAAATACTGAAGATTCTCTTTTTAATTAGAAACATATAATATCTTTTATTCCATATTTTGCATGAAATAATTTAATTATTTAAATTTTATTAATAAAAAAATTGCATAAAAAATTCCTTACTAATTAAAATATTAAATGTATCATATGTGTGGTTTTAAAATCTCATTTTGCACTGTGGGAATTCTTGAAATTTTATTCATATTAAAACGAATTCATTATTTCTTTAATCATAAAGAAAAAAAAATAAGGTACTTGAATAATTTATTTTGTAGCAAACTTTTCTTTACATTCATAGTACATATTTTTTTTATTCGTCTTTAGCATATTAAGGGATTTATAGAAAAAAGTACTTAATTAGAAGAAATAAATTCCATTAATTAATTCCATGTAGTGACTAAAAAAAGTGACTGAACTAGCTTACTTATTTATGTAATATAATTGGCTAGGAATCAAAAGAAAATATTTGCATGCGTAATCATGAATACCTCAAAATAATACTTTTTTGTATCTGGAAATGGCTAAACATCATTGTATTTATGATCTAAACTAAACATTTTTTTTATGAAATCTAAATAATTATTTGTAGAATATTAAAAACTTATGAGAAAATAACAAGAAAAATATTTTTAAAAATTGCTACTACTTTAGTATTAAGTAACGGTTTTACTTAGTGTTTCAAAGTTAAAACAAAATTTTAGTTTGTTTTCTGAAAACATATTTAATGCAAAAAAAAAAGAAAAAAAACAACCTATGTTATGTATTGTATTTGATTAATAAAGATAAATGGATTTTGATACTCACTAGTTCTATTAAACATAATTAGTAATGAAAACTCAGTGAAACTACAATACTTACATTAAACTACCTAATATTCTTCATTAAAAATATAACGAGCTATATATAAATAGAGAAAATACCGTAAATATGTCAATATTGTTATAGATTATTGCTTCTAAATCATGTTTAAACTAGAATTAAAATTTGGCTGTATTTTTCATAAATGCGTACATATGTAGGAAAATTGCCATATATAATATCAAAAACATTACACATTCTCATATTCCCATTAACACTCTCTTACTCGCTAAATGTATGCATTATTAGTTATTTGTAAAAGAAATCACAATTTTTATGCGTCTGAGTGACTTCAAAAATATTTTCTTTATTATTTATCTTTAACCATTCTTGTAGCTACAATTCAATGTTTGATTAAACTTAAAAAAGAAAAAAAATTGTAATTTAATAGATTACAACAACCACCAAATTCCGTCGCATCCTCTTCAACAACAGATTGCAAAGATCAAACTTCAGAAGACCAAAGCCTTCATTGATAAACTCACCAAGTCCGGTTTCGAGAATAAAAACTGTTTACAAATCGAAAGCAGTTCCACCCAATCATCCACAGATTTCGACAAATTACCTACGTTGAGCTCAATTTTTCCCGGTTAAAATCGACCGATTGTAAAACGCCATGACCAGTGGATTGGGGCGTCTCGAGACATGGCCTTTTACTATCAATCGATTAAACATTAGATTGTTTCCTTTTTCGCGTTCGTCTTTTATTCTGTAATCGATTTTCATGGGCTACAAAATCAGTTGAAGACCTCTATTTTCATGGGCTACATAATCGGTTGAAGACCTCGATTTTCATGGTCTACCCTACAAAATGAGTTGAAGACATCGATTTTTGCTTTGCAAGACGATTTTCATTTCAGCGTCGCTCTTTGGCTTTGGATTTTTCCATATCTGATAATTTGCGCCTACCCATTTTGTAACTTTTCAATTTTTAACGATTTTACGCCTTTCGATTACCTATTCAAACATTTTTTAACAATTTTATGCCTCTCTATTACCTATTCAAATAAAAATTCTTCTAAAAGTAAAGAACATCGTTCAATTTCGTTAACAAAAAAAAAATAAATTTCGAGCATCATTTGGCCCCATCCTCGACCGAAAACAACAACCATTTCCAAATGGTTAAAAAAAAAAAAAAAAAATCGAATCACATAGATGTATATCTTTTTATAAATCTACCCTATTAAAATCCGTCAGCGTATCTATGTAACTTTAAAAGCTCGGAAGCCACAAGGCGCAGGGCTACGAAATTTGCCTCACATGTTGCTGGTAGGGGGCCCATGAACGATTGGGGCAAAAAATTCGAAACTTTTAAATAGATTTATTTTTTATTTTATGTTTTTTGTCGATTTTTTTTTTTTTTTTTTTTTTTTAAACCGTGATATGGTGAGTTCTAACCAGTTCTAAATATTTACTGCAACGTGAGATATTCATTTTACGTACGCCCCGCTGCAATACTAAGAACCTGTAGCGCGTATTACGATAATTCTTTTACCTCGCATGCAAATAATTAGAGGTTATTTAATTGCGCTTAATTATTACATTAAATAAAAAATTAAAAAACATTTTAACCCGTTCATGAACAAAAGTTTTTTTTTCTATTTATTCCCTTAATCCAAAGATATCGTTTTATCGTCTGCTGGCATAGCAACATGATAAATTAAATTTTATTAAAAAAGTGCACAATAGTAGAAAAGTATTTTCTAAATTGAATAATTTTCAATTTATGTTTTAGAATTAAATTCATGAACTCCCGAGCGTAGAACGGGTTAAACAGCCAGTATGTGCATTAAATATTAATAAAAATGTTTATATTCAATAACTAATTTTAAGAATTTAATTTTTGCTATTAAAATTTCAATTATAAGCACGTCATAATTATACTTAAAACTAGTATGTTGTGGCCATCACAAAACTTTCTTCTATATAAATCACGTCAATTATAAATCATTTAAATAGTACAAGAAATAACAACGATTTAGCACCAATTCATATCAAAGTAAGTATGTCTGAATTTGAAGTTGGATGAAAATTCGTGCATTAGTTCTTGAGATAGAGCTATAGCGGAAATTCTGAAAAAAATGTAGCATAGCAGCGCCACCTGTTGAGCGATTTACACCAAAAGTAAACAGCACTAAACGATATCAAGGTATACCTGAATCTGAAGTTCGTTGAAAATCCAAGCATTAGTGCCTGAGATAAAGCTATTGCGGAAATCGCAAAAAATACAGCATAGCAGCGCCACCTGTTGAGTTATTTACACCAAAAATTAAACAGCACTAATTTATACGTCAATTCATGTCAAGGACTAACTAAATCTGAATTTTGATGAAAATCCGTGCAATAGTTCTTGAGATACAGCTCTTGTGGAAATCGTGAAAAATGCAGCATAGCAGCACCACCTGTTGGGTGATTTACACCAAAAAGTAAACAGCACTGATTTATATCAGGGACTAACTGAATCTGAAGTTTGATGAAAATTCGTGCATTTTTCTTGAGTTATGCTATTGCGACTATTGCGATAATCATGAACAATGCAGCATACCAGCGCCACCTGTTGGGCGATTTTCACAAAAAAGTAATCAGCGCCAAACTATATCTTGGACTAACTGAATCTGAAGTTTTATGAAAATTCGTGCTGTAGCTCTTGAGATATAGCTATTGAAGAAATCGAGAAAAATGCCGCATAGCAGCGCCACCTGTTGGGCGATTTTCACCAAAAACTAATCAGGTCCAGTTTATATAAGGTCTAACTAAATATGAAGTTTTGTAAAATTCCGTGCATTAGTTCTTGAGATAGAGCGCCCACAAAATTTTTGTCACATACAGACTCACAGAGTGACAGAGTGACAGACAGACTCACAGACAGACATTTTCTAAAAACGATCAAATCGTGTTCTGGGCATTCAAAAACGTATAAATCCGTCGAAAACCGGAAGTCCAAATTTTTCACAAATCCAATATTTTCTTCTTGTAAAGATAGAAGAAAGTAAAAATTAGTTTTAAAATCATTTTTATATTGAAATCTAATTTATTTAATAAAATCCCTTTCTCATATTTCACGTGTCAATTATTTTTTTTATATTTAGAATAATCTGTTAGAAAACAAATTTTTCCAATTTTTACAAGATTCGAACAAATAGCACTGATAAGAGATTTTAAAACTCATTTAATAATGTAAATATCATTAATAAGTTTGTAAAAAATGTTTTAATAATAAATTAGTGTGTTGGATTACATGAAATTTATTTCAAAAGCGAAAATTGTAATATAATTTTATTTATAGAGAATTCAATATTCATGAGCTCAGCTCATGCGCTGATATTACAAATTATCTTAGGCAAATTATATAATATTATCTTAGGCAGATAAACATTATTTAATAAATGTTTATGGAACTTTTTCTTCACTTAATGCATAATTTTTTTTAATTACAAAATATTTTAAATATTTTATTTTTTATTTTACGTAAATAAAAATAAAATGCTAATTTTTGGTCATGTAAACAGAATAATTTGTTCATTTTTTACGTGTTTTCATAGGTTATACATATTACAACAAGTAATTTGATAAAGTTGAGAGTTTATGACTATAATTATATTCAAAGCGTTTTATTTTGAAATACGAAATTTAATGTGGCTTCACGTTACTAAAAATCGACAAGAAGAATTCATTATGAATTTTGCACGAGGCTAAATATCATTTATATTAAAATTATTTTCCACTTTTCTATTCTTCCATTCACTTGTAAAAACAACAACTGATATGTTTGCTTTACCAATCAGCGTGATTGTGTTAAAGTAATTAAATGTAAATACATATCCATCGTTTATTGTAAAATTTTTACATGCCGTTTATTCTATTGAGCTGTCTTAAATGTCAGATCCGGAGTAGTAACCAAAATGTTCTCTGGCTGTCTTCCATTTAGTTCAGGTGCTAGAGATACAGCGTCTAAAATACCTAGTGTGGAAATATGCTATCCAAACAGTGCTAAAAATTTATATCCCTGAAATGTGTGACGATACTGCTAAAATCCCAAGTGTCGATCGCAGCGACATCTGCGGGATTTTCGTATTACTAGTTTTACATTGTATAGACTAGCAATATCTTGCAGTTGTAGAAAATATACTGCAGTTTACTCTGAAATCTTCATATTGCAGCAGCATCGTTGCACATTTAAGGGATACAATATTTTAGCGCTTTTTAAAATATTACAGGGATAGACGATTTCCACACTATATATTCTAGGCACTATACCGGAGAGTTGACACTGTAACCCAGAGAGGCCACGCGATCGAGTTCCGTCTCAGACAATTTATCACACAATTAAAAATATACAAATCGTACTTGCATTATTTTGGTCATTTTACGGACATAACGGCAAATTAAAAATAAAAAATCCTTCCTCCCGGCCTACAGACGCAGGTAGATTTCGATGATAAGTATTACTTTCACCAAAGAAAACTAAATCATGATTAGGGATAAACCACACTTTAACAGTTTTATTTGGCCGCTTTTGATCAGTTTTTAATTTCATTTTTATAAAAGAGCTGATATTATCAGAATCGTGCTAAGGCTAGCATTCAAAAAATATTTTTCTATGCTCAACAGCTTGAAATTTTCCCTCATAGCATCCATGGTCACGGTGACGTCGTTGTGACGTCACTGTAAGTCACTGTGGTCACGTCACATCTGTGACCAAAATGCCACCCCTCAGTGATGTCACATTGTGACTGAGATGTGAACTTCTTAGAAAACTTTAAAAAATTACGAAAATTCTTCAAAACGTGTTATTTACTGTAAAATTATGTTTTTCTGGCAATTAAAAAAAAATTGTGAGGTCACTGTTATATCACTGCTATGTAACGTACGTCACGTCACATATGTGACAAAAAAACCACCATATTGTAAGTCACAGTGTGACAAAAATATGAACTTCAAAAATCTTTGAAAATGAAGAGAAATATTTTAAACAGTCACGAGTTACATGGCATAAGGAATAAAATATATTAGTGGATAGCAAATGGTAAATTCTCTCACTAAAGGGGAGAGGGGGGGGGCATAATAAATAAAGTGCACGATACAATCATTAATAAACTAAATTTTCAGGCTATATTTTATCAATTTGATATCTAAGATAGTGAATGTATACTTTTTCATGATTTAAATTTTATCTAGCATTTGGATAATATAATTAGAATTAGGAATATTAAATTTATACACTTTACATATTTAGTTTGCTGGGAGGAAATTTATTTATTTATTTCTTTTTTTACCGACCAGGATTATTCGAAACACTTGTTTCAAAATAAAAATTTTCTATTACAGTTAAATCTGCACCTTTTAATGAGCACGTAGAAAGAGTCTTCAGAGTTTAGTCATCTATGCATTTATTGCTTTAGAATATTTTTATAATTTGTATTCAAGTCATAAATTCTACTTCTTTCAGACTTTTTAAATAAAATTAGCTTTTTCCGAAAATAAAAGAAATATACAAAATTTGTGCAAAACAAACTTTACTTTAAAAAAAAAAAAAAAAGAAAAAAAGAAAAGAAAAGAAAAAGGGGGGGGGGGCTCGTTATTACCATTAAATTTATTTTTACACCTTTTGAAAATTTAAACAATGGTATATCTAATAAACTCTAATTATGAATATTATTATTATAATTATTTAGAAAATATGAACTTTACAATACATTTTAACTTGTATTATTTGGTACGGACAAAAAGAAAAGGTTAAATACATTGGACATTTCTTCAAATACAAAATTTTAATTAACCATACTTTCAGAAAATTACTGCGCATTCAAGTTTCATATCTCTTGCATGCAAAAACAAATAATCTGTACCAGACCATCTGCTTGAAAATCGTCTGCCCACAAAAAAATAAACATGAGAAGACGCGGGAAATAAATAGTTCACTGTTTTTAGAACATCACCTTCACCACGTCTACAACACTTTAAGATAAGGAAATGACCATTTTTGGATATACGGATATTAATAGAACGTATATGTAAGTTTTATTTAATTTAAATATTTTATTCCTGATTTGTACATATGAGTTAAATAGTTTTATGTTATATTTGTAAGAGACTGATCTTTAAACTGTTAGAAGCGATATTTTAAAATTAGATAACTGTAAAGAAAAATATCTTAATCTGCCATCGCTTGAAAAAAAAACTGCGCAGAGACTGTGCATGCCTACATTCATACTGGAATTAATATAAACATTAATTTACTCTTACTTGAGATTGAAAATGTATGGAACGACAATGATTTGGAATTATTTTATCGGCTTCTTACTATTTTTTGATTACTAACACTTATAGTTATTATTATTTTGGGGTTAAATATGATGTTCGATTATCATAAGATTACGAAACTGTTTCAGATTAGAAATTAACATTATACTGGGAAAATGTATCTTTACATATTACAGTAGTGAAACATTTGAAAGAATTTTCTTTTAGTGCTAATAATATTTTAAATTATCTTTCAAAATCCTAAATCTTCAAACCAATGTTTTCAGATTTAACATTTGCCGAAATTATAAAATAATAGGAATTCCTTATACCATATCGAAATATTTTTGAGATATTGTTAAATCTAATAAGGCATTTAATTTATCTATTGAGTTTGCTGTTGTTTAATAGTACAATTATAAATCCTAATTATTATTTTTAGTATTTTTCAAATTGGTATATTTATTTTTTTAAATTGTATGTAAGCATTTTTTCTTTTCTGTTTGTGATTTTAATCAAACATTTAATTATAGACATTCTGAATCGGTTATTAAATTTTCTTCTTTTGTAAATTCATTTTCTACGTTTATGATACGCGTAATTATTGGCACTAAAAAGTAAAATATGATACTTAAGCATTGAAACAAAGTGTTTTTCATGCCTGATGGGAAGTTATAGATTAAACTGCTTTAGTATATATTTTTAAAAGTTCATATAATACAGGATACATATTATAGGACACAAGTTGAAAAGTGCTTATGACTTCGGTTTGTCTGTCCGTCTAGCAGTCTATCCGCTCTCTAACTCTCGAAAATATACTCGGATTGCCCTGAAATTTTTGGATGTTATTGACGTTTACCATAGCATGGTACCTATTTGTAATGAAGTTTGTAGCATGCTTTGTTCATTTACAGGGACAGCCAAAAGTTTTCCGTTACATTACAGCCTATGGAAAAAAATCGTTTCAAATGATTTTTTATGATTTTACGCACGCTTTCAAACAGAATAAAATTTATATGCATTTATGAAGTGCACTAAAATATGCATTCTGTTGACTATGCGATGCAAAGAATAGTTATTGTTCATTTACAGGGCTAAAAAAGGAATTCAAATACATAATGATATAGGGGTGGAGGGAATTGTTTGCGGCATACTTTAATTATGTTAATCTATTTCATATATAATGAAATTGATATATGTCGCTGAGGTTTACATACTATAAATTATTTCATGTATAATACGAATAATACGTATATAGCATTTACAGGGACACACAAAATATTTCAGATACTATATTGTATCCGAAGTACTGTTCATTAGCGATGATTGCTGGAAATGTATTTTTAATTATGATATGCGCTTTTATGATTCACTATATTTATGCATAGTATATGGTGTATATAAATGCTATAATTCCTATACAAGGCTACACAAAAGTATTCGTAAGGATTACTGGGTATGGGCGCAAATTGCTTAAAGGTGGTTTTTAAATGAGTTATGCTCTTTTTTGCTGAACTGCATTTAATTTACCAAGAAATGTTTGTAGAATATAGATAAAACGATATACAGGATCACGTAAAGAATTGGATACATGACCGTCTATAAATTATAATTTCTGGAAATGTGATTTCAGCAGTTTTAAGAGTGTCTTAGTTTGAATTAAATTTTAACTAAATAGTGGCGTGTAATAAAGATTCTAGGTAAACTACAGGGTTGTACAAAAGTATTCAAGTATGTTTCCATACATTAGTATAAATTGCTGAAAAAGAATTTCAACCTGTTAGGCGTTTTCTTGCTAAACTAAATTTTCCCATTATATAGTATATATGCACTTAAAAAAATGGGAAGTCAAAATTGAGTAAAAAGTACTCAAATTTAAATGCGTCACATACTCAAAATAGCTCCGATCCAAATGTACTCAAAGTTGAGAAACACATGTACTCATTTTTTATTCATTGGTTGTGATCAAATATGAATCATTATGTACTGCCCCCCCCCCCCCAAAAAAAAAAGAAAAACCTAAAATTTAAAGTAAAAATGTACTGACATTTATTTCCCGTTCAAAGTTCTTAACAAGAAATGTTTAATTGATTATTTATTAAGAAAAATAGCAAAATTCTTAACAAGATACTCAAATCGAATATTTTTATGACAAGAGCATTATTTCCAAGCACTTTTAAATTATTTTTAAAATGCTGTGCATAATTTAATATTTACATTAATAAACATCATTTATGCCGCCATAAATGAAATGAACCATTACAGGGTACAAAACTATTCGTTTGTTTGGGTTTGATAACATGTGATGTTTCAAAATAGAGAAAGCATGGGTTCATTTTTGATCCAAAAATATTCAATTCGATATGAGTACGTCGGTTTACTTATTTTTGAGTACTTCATTTTTCTCAGTGTATCAACCTACAGATCAAATAGAGGGTTGTTCAAAAGAATTGGAAAACATATTTGGCTATGGGCAGTAACTGCTGAAACCAATTTTTCAAATGTTTACTTAGTTATCTTATTTACGTCATTTCCCTAAATTACGATGTCTTGTTAAAGCATTCAGAAAGTGTTGGAAAGTATTTTATAATCTATGATTAACGCATGATTTTTCTTACTCGTTTTTTTTCTATTTCCCAGATCAGTCTTTTCCTATAAAACATACCAAATCTATTTAGCTCATATTCACAAAATACAATATACACGGGAATAAAAAATTTAAATAAATATCGCTTATCATGCCGCTCTATAAATAATAGTTGTATTAATATCCGTGAGTCTCCATGTTCGTATTTAATAAAGCAATGACAAATCACAACAAATTAAAAAATTTACACATTCTAAATATCAAGCTTGAACTCAATATCAAGCATAGAACTGAATAAAAAAATATGTCAGTTGATAAGCATTGTTTTTTAAGTGGAAAAATTTAAAATGATTTAGAAGAATAGGACTCCAAAATAGCGATATTTTGCTAAAAACTACGGTAAAAAGATAAGATTTTATATTTACAGCAAAAGGTTATTTCAAAATTCATCGCTGTATTAATACTTAGAAATTTTTCCAGAGAGAATCCTTCGCCTTATATACAATATTTCAAATGAAAATCAAATATCAAATTAATTGCTTAAAAGGCGCAAATAGTGAAAAAGATTCCAAGCCGGGACTCGAACCCGGGCCATCAGTATAGCACACTGATATTCTACCGACTAAACCACATGGAACGACGCCCAGTCTGTAAAATTTCTCACTATTACAGGTTGGCAAGGCTACAAACGCAGCACAAGATGGAATATTTATCGTGAGCCACCGACATGCGGTAAACACGAAACTTAATGAAATCCAGCATCGAAACTATATTAATAATTGGAAATTTTTCCAGGGAGAAACATTCGCCTTCCATACAACATTTCAAATTAAAATTGCCTTTTAAGCAATTAATTTGAAATTTGATTTTCATTTGAAATATTGTATGCAAGGCGAATGGTTCTCTCTGGAAAAATTTCCAAGTATTAATATAATTTCAATCGATACTGGATTTAATTAAGTTTCGTGTTTGCATCATGTTGGTGGCTCACGCTAAATATTCCATCTTGTGCTGAGTTTGTAGCCTCGCCATCATGTAATAGTGAGAAATTTTTCAGCCTGGGTATCGTTCCATGTGATTTAGTCGGTAGAATGTCAGTGCGCTGTACTAATGGCCCGGGTTCGAGTCCCAGCATGGAATCTTTTTCACTATTTGCGTCTTTTAAGCAATTAATTTGAAATTTGATTTTCATTTGAAATCACAGTGTTTATGACAAGTTCGTCACAAATGACCCATATTTCACAAATTGGTCACAGTGTGACGTCAAAGCATTGTCGCTTTCGTCACAGGTTCGTCACAAAGTTAATGCCAAAATAGTCACAAATGACACACTTTTCACAAATTTGTCACACCGTGACTTCACAGAGTGGTCACAATGTGACGTCACAAACGACCTCTAAAACGGCCATAACGACCTCGCATTCTAGTCACTGTGACGTCACATCGACGTCACGTGACGTCACATCGACGGTCACAAAATCACAGTGTGACTTCACAACGACGTCGCCGTGACGTCACCATGCCTTACGGGTTCTGATACATTTTCAGATTCATTTTTAAAAGGAAACACATGAAACTTGCTGACGTAATTTTTATGACATTTATAAGCGACCTATGTTTTTATTTTTCCTTCGATTAGATAGAACTTAATTTATAAGCAATTATTTTCTCAGTAGGACTATATTTTTCGTTTTCAATACAATCGCTTCGAGAAATTCGGTTCAAAATGTCCACTTTGACATCATTTTTAGACATATATTAAGCCTCTATAAAAAATCGAACGTAATCGGCACATTATATAGTTTCTGTATAAAAGAATCTACCAATTGAATGAGTTTGAAAGCAAAAATCAATTTTAAAAAAGTCCTTCCGGCCAGTGCCGGGAGGAAGAGGTACCTTTCATATTCCTTATTTTAAAAAAGCCAACTGATATTATTCAAACACACGAAGCTCGATTAAGTGGAAACCGAATGTAGGAGATTCAATACTAATTTTTATCAATACTAAATCATTATGAATGAGAATTTCGCAAAATTAGTCAGCTTTATCCAAGTTGCTTTTATTTGAAATAACTTATATTTGACTGCCAAATTCGGCGATTTCTTAAAGTTCCTGCCATTTTAAGACAACATGGTGGATGAGGATAACCAGTGAACTTTGTCGAGACCTTAGTAATTGCTGTGCACATGCTCACTCACATCGGAATCGGTTGATACATACGAGTGCTGTCGCAGGCAAAAAATCAGATTTTTCAAAATGTCACCCACGTTAGAAATTGAAACTGCTATATCTGAGCCATTTTTAAGATAAAGACAAACAAAAAATGCTCCTGAATCCTTATATCAAGGTCAAATACTTAAGAAAGAAACCTTTTTCAATTCCTAATTTTTTTGCACCTCACTTTAAATATATATTTTTAGGTAGCTTTCATTACAAAAAGCTACCTATTGCAGCCGTTCGGAGGAAAGCGATTTCAAAAAATTTTGGTATATTTTCATCGATCATGACCCCCAGACCCCGAAACCACCCTCCGTTCAAAAGTTTATATATATATATATATATATATATATATATATATATATATATATCCATATATATATATATATATCTGAACTTTGTCATACTGTAACTCTCGAATTTATGAACCGATTTGGATGTAATTCGGTATGTACATAGTATATACCAATGTCTCGACCGAGTTCGTTGGCCAGCTTCATCCGCCATTTTGTTTCAAAATGGCGGCCATTTAAAATTTTTTTAAAAATTTTAAATTTGAAATGTGGTACCAAAGAATTGAAAAAGGAAAAATATTTTTTCCTTATGTATTTGACCTTTATACAAAGATTCCGGATCAGTTTTTGTTTCGTCTATATCTTAAAAAATGGCTGAGTTATAGCATTTTGAATTTCTAGCGTGGCTGACATTTTGAAACGTCCTGAACTTTGTCACGCGATAAAAGGCGTATTTATGAACCGATTTGGATGTAACTTCGTTTGTACATAGTACATACCAATGTCTCGACCGACTTCGTTGGCCAGCTTCATCCGCCATCTTGTTTAAAAATGGCAGCCATTTAAATTTTTAAGAAAAATTTAAATTTGAAATGTGGTACCAAAAAATTGAAAATTGAAAAAATATTTTTCTCTTATGTATTTGACCTTGATACAGAGATTCGGGAGCAGTTTTTGTTTCGTCTATTTCTTAAAAAATGGCTGAGTTATAGCATTTTGCATTTCTAGCGTGGCTGACATTTTGAAACGTCCTGATATTTGTCACGTGATAACAGGCGTATTTATGAACCGATTTGGATGAACTTTGATGTGTACATAGTACATACAAATATCTCGACAGAGTTCGTTGGCCAGCTTCATCCGCCATCTTGTTTAAAAAGGGTTGCCATTTAAATTTTTAAGAAAAATTTAAATTTGAAATGTGGTAACAAAAAATTGAAAATTGAAAAAAGATTTTTTTTCGTATGTGTTTGACCTTAATACAAAGATTCCGGAACAGTTTTTGTTTCGTCTATATCTAAAAAAATGGCTGAGTTATAGGATTTTGAATTTCTATTGTGGCTGACATTTTAAAACGACCTGATTTTTGTCACGCGATAACAAGCGTATTTATGAACCGATTTGGATGTTACTTGGTCGGTACATAGTACATGCCAATGTCTCGACCGAGTTCGTTGGCCAGCTTCATTCGCCATCTTGTTTCAAAAGGGTTGCCATTAAAAAAAATTAAATTTAAAATTTAAAATGAGGTATTAAAAATTTGGAAAATGAAAAAGATTTTTTTATGTGTTTGGCCTTGATACAAAGATTCCGGAGCAGATTTTGTTTCTGAAAATTTGTTCTTTTGTTTATATCTTAAAAAATGGTTGAATTATAGCACTTTGAATTTCTAGTATGGCTAACATTTTGAAGCGATCTTGTATTTGTGACGCGATAACACTCGTATTCGCCCATTTCCATGTAAGAAGGCATGTGGATAGTATACATCAACATCTCAGCCAAATATAAGTTACCTTAAATAAAAGCAGCTTGGATAAAGCTGACTAATTTCGTGAAATTCTCATTCATAATGACTTAGTATTGATAAAAATTAGTATTGAATCTCCTATATTCGGTTTCCACTAAATTGAGCTTCGTGTGTTTGAATAATATAAGTTGGCTTTTTTAAAATAAGGAATTTGAAAGCTACCTCTTCCTCCCGGCACTGGCCGGAAGGACTTTTTTAATTTAATAGCCGCCATTTTGAAACAAGATGGCTGATGAAGCTGGCCAGCGAACTTGGTCGAGATATTGATGTATACTATCCACATGCCTTCTTCCATCGAAATAGGCGAATAAGTGTGGTATCGCGAGACAAATACAAGATCGTTTCAAAGTGTTAGCCATGATAGAAATTCAAAGTGCTATAATTCAACACTTTTTAAGATATAAACAAAAGAACAAATTTTCAGAAACAAAAACTGCTCCAGAATCTTTGTATCAAGGCCAAACACATAAAAAAAAAATCTTTTTCATTTTCCAATTTTTTAATACCTCATTTTAAATTTTAAATTACATTTTTTTTTAAATGGCAACCCTTTTGAAACAAGATGGCGAATGAAGCTGGCCAACAAACTCGGTCAAAACATTGGTATGTACTATGCACAGACCAAGTTACATTCAAATCGGTTCATAAATACGCCTGTTATCGCGTGACAAAAATCAGGGCGTTTCAAAATGTCAGCCACGCTAGAAATTCAAAATGCTATAACTCAGCCATTTTTTAAGATATAGAAGAAACAAAAACTGCTCCCGAATCTTTTTATCAAGGTCAAACACATAAGAGAAAATATTTTTTCAATTTTTAATTTTTTGGTACCACATTTCAAATTTAAAATTTTCTTAAAATTTTAAATGGCCGCCATTTTTAAACAAACTGGCGGATGAAGCTGGCCAACGAACTCGGTCGAGACATTGGTCTGTACTATGTATAAACGAAGTTACATCCAAATCGGTTCATAAATACGCCTTTTATCGCGTGACAAAATTCAGGATGTTTCAAAATGTCAGCTTCGCTAGAAATTCAAAATGCTATAACTCAGCCATTTTTTAAGATATAGACGAAACAAAAACTGCTACGGAGTCTTTGTATAAAGGTCAAATACATAAGAAAAAAATATTTTTCCATTTTCAATTTTTTGGTACCACATTTTAAATTTAATTTTTTTTTAAACTTTTAAATGGCCGCCATTTTGAAACAAAATGGCGGATGAAGCTGGCCAACGAACTCGGTCGAGACATTGGTATGTACTATGTACACACCGAATTACATCCAAATCGGTTCATAAATACGAGAGTTACAGTGTGACATAGGTCAGATATATATATATATATATATATATATATCAATTTTGAACGGAGGGTGGTTTCGGGGTCTGGGGGTCATGATCGATGAAAATATACCAAAATATTTTGAAATGGCTTTCCTCCGAGCGGCTGCAATAGGTAGCTTTTTGTAAGCTTTTTATAGCTTTTTGTAAGCTTTTTGTACCTAATGAGTAATAAAATAAGCAGTTTGGATTTAAATACACCCTTGCTCCGATTCAACCCCCTTGCTCCGATTTTGACCATTCACGAACTTGCCGCTTATTTTTTATGCCCCTTTTTTTTATGTATCAGTTTCGAAAAGATTTGTGCAGAATTATGGATGTTATCGTGTCCTTAAAATAGATATATATATATATGCATACATGTATACAGAGATAGATAGATAGATAAAGATTTTTACTGGGGGTGGTTTTTGTATTCTAGTGGTCATGATCGGCGTCGATCTGCAAAAAAAATTCCGAAACTTCAACATAGGGAAGATCCCAATAGGTAGTATTTCATACGAAATTTCCTAAAATGGTTAGAAAAGAAATGCTAAAAGAATATTGATTTTAAATTTTGCGCATTCTCTGATATGCTTAAAAATGCTTAATATAAGATTAATCTATAGTGAAAAAATATTTGAATATTATTATTTTTAGAACGTATTATTTTTATCTGATACGTCTTAGAACTTATTTGATACTTAAGAGTTACACGAGCAGTATTTTAAATGCTTTTTATCTTGCGATAATGTAATAATGTTTGTTCAAATTGAATAAATGAAAATGGTAAACGAAATTTTAAATATAATATAAATTGTGGTGAGATGAAGTGTTGGACAAGATGCCGTGTCACGTGGTTTTCCTATGCGTAGGCATTGTAGAGAAACGTCCCCCAGTTTTACTAATAGAGATCCATACTGATACTTTAATTCCAGTTTGCGTTCTTTTTTTAATTATTTTAAGTGGTACTTTTTTATTGCCATTTCGGCTTAATACTTCTGATAAGGGAACAAAATCTTTTACGTGACTTCTTTATTTACCTATGTATGGTATATAACTGATTAAAAAAAATCATTGATTAAGATAACAAATTTTATAAACATTTAAAATGACATAAATAAATATTAAAATATAAGATGAACATAATTCTGAAGCTTATTATACGTACTTTGCCTTATAAATAAAACTTATAAATTTTGAATAATTATTAATTTTCAACATTGTTAACAATTTTATGTTAAATGGAGCTATTAATAATTTTAATAAATGAAAATATTGTTTGTATATAATGTAATTTTACATAACTAGGGGTCTCTGTAATCCACGATCTACGCTCGCCCCAGACAGCGCAGACTATAAAAACAGGCTATTTGCTTCTGCTTTAGAAAAATTATTGAAGATTAAATCATATTCAAACAACCAGTTTCAAACTTCAGTAATCGGGTTTTTATTCATTTCCCCTTGACAGGGGGGTTTTAAGGCCAATCCAATCCAATTAAATTAAAGTTACTACTTTTATTCGGCCTATTATATTTTACACTGCTTCACAAAAATTATTGTTTACATCGAAACTACATAAGGCATGTTATCCCTAGATAGTTTCCATCTTACCCCTATATTGGGGTAAGATGCCGAAATGCAAGCGTTTGTAAAAACAAAATTTTGGATGCTTTCCATTATATCTGTAAATGAAACATATTTTTAAATCATACATAAAAGTGTATACTTCAACAAGAAATCAATGAATAACAAATAAAAATAACAGGCGATATTTTAAAGAATTTATTAAAATAACCCCGGCATCTTCAATCAATTTACCCTATTTTTAATAATTAAGTAAAGAAGGAAAATTAAATAAAACAATAAAAACAGTCTCTATTTCTGCAAACTTGTGATACATCCATGAAAAGTATGCTGCATTGGTCACGTAAAGGTGTGCGATACCTTGGCTAAATTATTCTACTACGAATTATTCACCACTCTGTTTAATTTATATTAATATAAAATCTAGAGTACCATTTATATATATTGTTCTATAAATGCAGAACTGATTTACCATGAAATCATTTTACAATAGAATGTGTGCAGGGATTTTTTATTTCACAAACTGAAATATTTATGAAAGATTTCAGTTTCTTTCAAAATTTGACTTTGATAAATTTTTGAAATTAGCACTAAAGCATTTTTTAAAAACATTATCATAAACGCAATCATTTTTCTCTTTCCTACATGAAAAGTTTCGGATTTTCTGAGAGTTCAGAAATAATGGAGAATTGCAAAAAATCTCTAGGATAAGAAAGATTTTCTGAATATAGATAGAGAAGTTTTTACAAGATAAGAAATTGTTTTAGTGGATATAAACAGCTAAACTGTTTTTGCAGCAACTTTATTGCTTATTCTATATTACGCTATAAAAAAAAATTACGAATGATAAATATGGATAATAGATTCAAAATAAGTATGTAAGTTGTAAATAAAATTTATATTAATATAAAATTTGGGATGTCATTGTTTCAGAAGTTGTCTTATTAATAAATTAATACCCGGTTCTAGCTTCGCACAAGTATCATTATGTTTTAAAAACGGCTAAGTTTAAAAGTAAGCGAAACTATGGGAGGCCAATATATTTTGGGCACGACCTAAAGATATTAACCAATTTCAAAAATCTTTTCTGCGTTATTCTTCTAATTGCAAACGAAAACCTTTCTTCATTATTATGAGTTTATCTGAAAGTCGAAATTATCTTTTTTCGACCAACACTAACGAATCTGTAATCGCCCAAACCAAACCTTACTTGACAAAGAAGCAAAGAAAAGCGCGTTTCAAATGGTGCAAAATTGTTGTACACTGACTTCTTCATACGTGGAATAAAGATATTTATAGCTATGAATCTGGAATAACTCTCCTAGAAACAGGTGATGACTGTGGAACATTTGTAAGCAGGACAGTTGGTGAAAAGTTCAATATTTTCACCTGCATTTATAGTTTGGAGTTTTATGATGTCACAGGGGATCGATAAATTGCGTATTGTGTTACGTACAGTAAATTTTGAGTCAAGTCACTTATTTCTCTTAACGTTTGTGCTTTGTACATTAGTCCATTACAGTAGTCTAACAGCGGGCAACAAAACTGAGGGTCTCCGAAACTATTCTCAATTTAATCGAAGTCTATTATTGTTGTGTCTGTTTATGCGTGCTCTTCATCTTGCCTATTGCCATGGGAATATATTTCTAAAGCAAGTTTTGGACATCTTTTAATCAACGGTACAGTGGTACAGTTTATGAATGTGCTGTGAAGGGTTATATTGCTACAAATCTCTGGGAGAGTATAAGATGGAGTGCAGACAGCTGTGTCACACAGAGATTTGTGATATGGAAGGCAAGCAAAGATATTTTTAATCTTAAAATTGTTGTTTTATCGTATACTAGAGGTTTTCAAGTATATTCAGTTAAGTGATTGGATCATGGTGTCCAATTGTGAAAACATATATCGTTTGGGTTTTTGTCCTCAGCTTGCAAAGAAAAATCATTTTAATACGGTAGAAGTATAATGTGATCATTTATCGGATTGAAAATGTTGGGATGTAGTAGAAAGAATTTCTGCTACATAAACTTCAAAGAAATTTCACGATAGGCTATAAGTTATTCTAGTTCTTTTACATGTCTCAATGAAAGAAATATATATGCGAATGACAGCGTTTCCAGTAGGATGTAATGGCAGTGCATTGTCAAGCCATACATTCAGATCTTTGATTTTGAAGCATTTTTACACCAATTTGCGCTTGCTAAAACACACACTCATGATGCAGAGAGACGAAACAATGTTATAACCTCCTCTGTTCAGAAGTATCACATGTGATACTTCAAAAACCGAGGAGGATATAAACTAAAATATTTGATTTTTTTTTTTTTACATTTTTACTGTGCTTTAATATAGCTGAATGTTTTTGACTTTGGATCAAAACCAATAAAAGACAGCACTGATGCTTATTTCCAGATAAACTAAGTGTTATTTCTATCTGAGTTTGCAAAATGCATTCCTGATAGTGTGTCAAAGAAAGTAAAAACGAATCATATTTAATTAATTTAAACTCTTTGCAAAAAACACATTTTGAGGATTTGTAGATCATTCAATTAATTAAAGGTCTTCAATTTGATGCTGCGTAATTTAGGTTATTGATAATTAAATTGATATTTTTAGGGTGTTAGTAATTTTAGATCCGTATTGTGAACATACATTACCAGCCCCCTAAAGTAACAATTTCAGAAAAATTGTTCCTTCTATCATCAATAGTATCTTTTTGTTTGTGCAAAATGAATGAATGTGTATTCTCAATGTTATTTTTCCTTCCGGTCTGAAGTGGATAAACACTTATAGAGTATGTTTTGTAATACTGTCAGAATATGCTATACATACATTTGTCAATAAATACATGCAGTGGGAATAATAAAATGAAAAATTACCATCTTTCATAAAACTTTTAACTTTTTGTTTTGTTTTCTGTTTAATTGCTCTTTTTTTATCATCAAATTTACGCAATTTATGATAATTATTATTGTTTTCTATATGGGGTATGACAATAAGAACCTAATTATGTTTGTTTTTGTTTTCAAAATAGCAAAATTTCTTTTATATTTAGTAAAATATGTTTTATACACGGTGCCCATAAATGAATGCGCCCGTTATAATTTTTAATAGTAAGTGTTGAAGAGTGTTGGCTCATGGTCACACATAAAGAATAACACAAACTGTTTTAGAATAGCGCATGCGCGAGTACTGCTTTGCTATTTACTCGCTTTTACAGCCACATACGCAAAATGGTAACCAATGAGCATAAATAGTTATTTATGGGCTGAAAATTTAAAAGGCGTTAGAGTCAAGCGATGTTTTTTTCCTTTTGAGCTTTATGAAAGGTAGTGCGTATGATCTACCGCTAATTTTTGCCAGAGTTGAGACACAGAATTGAAGGGGCTATTGTTCCCATTACTCTGGACTTGTTAACCGAAGTGTGGAAGAATCGGTCTTTAGGGTGAGTGTGTGCCCTATAACTAAAGGTGCACATACTGAACATTTTTAAAAAACAGTAGATTATTTTATGTTCAATTTGGTGTATAATTTGTTGAAAATTGTCTAAATTAAACTGTTAATAAAATACCTATGAAACTGGAACCTTCTTTACGGACACCCTGCATTTTAAAGAGGCATTCCCTTCAAACTTTCTTGTGTATAAATTACTTATTTATGTATTCCTTCAGAGTATATAGGGTGACCGCGGCAGTAGTTATACATTTCTCAGTAAAAACATGCATAATAATCACTTATAAACAGATTAAGTTAAATAATGCTATAAAAAGTGATAAAATATATTTATTAAGATTGACGATCGTTTCGTCACACAACCGGCGACATTTTCAAAATCATTCACGAAAGAAAATATTTTCACATAATTTAAAAACAATAAATATAATAATTATAATATAAGGAGTATATGAAATACCTTTCACCAAAGAAGATGGAACAAAGCAGTTTTATATAGGTATGACAAGTAGAAATCATAAACTAGAATCAAACAACATATAGCAGACGTCAAATACAACAGAAGAACACAGTTTTGGCCAGATTATGCAGCGAGGAACCTTTACAGATCGATTTAAAAAATTGCAAGTTAATTTAAACATCAGGATTTTATTTACCATCCATAATCCGAGAATCAATAGAGATATTTTTACGCAGCAAGAATATTTGCAATGATTCAGTGTCCAATGATTTATCTAAAATTTGGAAAGAGATGCTATGTAATTTTAGTAACAATAGTAAAAATTAATCCACACTCACAAATAGCCAATATAATTTTATTTTTATCTTATGTTTTGCAATGTTTTTCATTATGCATGTTGTCTCGTGACATTGTTTAACATGTTATTGTTTTTTTTTTTTTTTTAATTAAATGAAAAATAATCCACGCTCGCAAATATCTAATTTAATTTTAATTTTATGTTTGCAATGTTTTTTTCATTATGCATCATGTCTCGCGACATTGTTTATTATGTTTAATGTTTTTAAATTACGTGAAAATATTTTCTATCGTGAATGATTTTGAAAATGTCGCCGTTTGTACGACGAAACGATTGTCAATCTTAATAAATATATGTTATCACTTTTTATAGCATTATTTTACTTAATATTTTTCAGTAGTTTATCAAATTTTTGAAATTTTGCGCCATTTGAAGCGGAAATGAATTTTATACGTGGCACTAGACATAGTATGTTTCTTTGAATGTTGGGATATTGTTTCCAGCTGCCTGCTGAAAGATAAGCCATTTTAAGACACTTTTTTATTAGAAAGTGTAAAAATTCAATTTTGGATTAGTTTAGTCAATTACGGTAACTTAAAGTAATCCACTTCCATCTTTCTTATTTCAAATAATAGTTTTATAAGAATCATTGTTAATCACATTTCATGGATGATATCTTAAAGATTAATTTTTATATTTTTCATTGATTGTTTCGATTGATCAACTACTGGGAAAATCGAAAAAAAAGTTATTTATTTATATTTTTGTTCCTATTTAATTTCAGCAGATTTCATTTTTGCTCATTATAAGACATTCATTAAGAGTTTTAGAAATCATGTTAGTTTGTTTGGAAAACTAAAAAGGTAGAAAATATATTAAAAACCCAGTAGCACTGACTTTATTTGATCAACGGGGTCATCCTATATTCATATTTGAAATCAGTAATAGTTTTGGGCATTTACTCTCGTAGACTAGTAAAATCTCTCTATTCTAAAAAAAAGTAACTTACGCTGTCACCGCCCCGCCCCCGATTTTGAATTTTTTGGGACCGGAGGTATTTCTCCGTTAATATTAAGAAAAATATTGCATATGAAGTCGGCGGCATTATAGAGAAATGTTCGATAAACACGCTGATGCAGACATTTTCCAAATCGAAGAATTATTTTAAGAGATATTTAATGCTGAAGTTGGACAAAATCGTTCCTTTAAAAAAGTTTTATACATGGGAATTAATTCATTTTTACATCATTTTATACGTTGGGATTTTCCCGTGTGCAGACTGAATTTATTTTTTTAATTTGACACATTTTTGAGGTTTTATTTCTATCTTAAATTCAAATTTTTAGGATTTCGAGAGATATTTTTTACTTATTTTAGAAAATGGTATTAATTTAAACTGTTGCCAACTGTGTAAACAGCGCAAACAATAATGCTTGCTTGAAATTACAAATTTATTTACACTTGACTATTATAAACTGGAAAAAATCTTTCAAATTAGAATTAAATAATTACATATAAAAAGTAGGAATTTATTGAAAATTACTTCATAAAAACTATATTTACACGTCAAATTTAAAAGGGAAAGGATATTGTTAAATAATAAATTCATTAACATGCGTTAGAGGTCTTAAATAGGGGAAATTGCATCACATTGCACTTATTACGTAAAATTGACAAAAAATAATATTGCAACACAGTTTAAATATAAAAATTGCGCGAGACATTTATTTGATATTTTGAGATGATCTTTTCAATTATTTTTGTTAGGACAGCGCAAATAATATTTCCTTTCTAGCCAAAGTATTTTCGCATGATTATTAAAAACTGAAAGAAAAGTTTGGTGAAAATTATGTCAGATTAAAAACGATACATTTAAAATATCTTATTTAAAAGAACTTTCATTTCGCTTTGTTAAAAAGTACCGGGACAACAAAGACTCTGTTTACTTAATTCGTTTTATATTAGATTATTTTGAAATGTTTAAATGATTTTATTTAATCAGAGACGAAAACAGACATTGTATCTTTTAAAAGCAGCTGATTTCGCCTTAAAATTTCCTAACCAAAGAGAAATTAATAGAAACTCGTTTATGGGGAGATCGCCACTGTTTTTTAAATTATAATTCAATCTTACAAAATCTTTTTAAAGCCGATCAAATTAGCGTGCTTTAGAGACTGCGGTGTCTGAACGGGGGTTGGCGAGTGTAGCTCGTAGGGTGCCGACCCTCCTAGTAAAAGAAAATTAAATAAAATTCATAAGTTTTGTAATAAATTTTAAATTTAGTTTAGCTGTATAAATTCAATGGAACATTTACTCACAATTTTCATGAACTGAAATCGGAAAATTAAGAAAATTTAATCATGTTTTTTGTGTGACACACTTGAAACGAGAATATCAACTTATTAAACCTAACTTTTGTGTCACAAATTTCTAAAAAGATAAAAACATAGAAAAATAACTTATGACATATGTTTCAGAAATTTAACTGTATTTTGAAAAATAAATATTTATTTTTCGATGAAGTCTTTGTTAAGATCGATATAAAATCGTGTTTTAATTAAAACAGCCTTGTGAATCTTTTGTCAAATCTTATTAAAAAGAGTGTATTCCTTCGCTTTTTTTAAAAGCAATCAATAATGAAAATAAAATACTTTTGTGTAATGGTAAATTATTAATTGAAAAACAATCCCTTTCGGTATATATACAATTAACTTTCACTAGATAATATTCTGGCACTTTTTTATTGTCATATTTTAATATGTAATCGCTTATAATTTTAAGTTTTTGCTGTGAGATTACAGATATTTAAAAATATATATATTTTACAATCGTCATAGTTTTATACGAAATTCTTTTCTGAATTCCAATTTATACTACCTATGATGAAATACAGATACTCGTTAAAATAACATATTATATTTTATTTTAATGAGTAATACTATATAATTATAAAAAAAAACTCTTTGTTTAAAAACAAATAATTTTACTGATTTAGTGATAACTAAAATGCTTTCCGTAATCATGTTAACTCTATGGAACTACTAGATTAATTTTAACACAATTATTCTAATTGGTAAATAAATCATATGATTTATTTACCAATTAGAATAATTGTGTTAAAATTAATCTAGTGTAATTTCGCATCCAGCGATTCCTGGAGTTCCATTACCTGAGATTTATTCTGTTGAGCTGAACCAAGTTTCAGACCAGATGCTATAATCATTAAGGTTAGCTGGGTGAAAAAGTTCCACCAGATACGTCCGGGATAGCTCAGATGCCAGAACACTGGCGGCTTCAGCCAGGAGATCCCTGGTTCGAATCCTGGTCCGGACATTTTTCGCCCAGTTGGAAAGTTGCATCTATGGAAATAATTAAAAAAAAATACTCTAAATTTTTACATGAGAGAAATAAAAAGTTATATTTTTACCACATTCGTTTAATTTGCAAACATATGTTTTTCAACTCCTACTATTTTGTATTCTAAATGTTGAGTAACATTGTAAAAAACAACTTTCTGCATCTTTTTCCATTTATATTTGTCACATTGCTCAATTATAGAAAAGACTGGCGTAGTACGAAGTATATTAGGCAGTATGTTATGTATGTATGTATTATGCAGTTATGATATGCAAATTTAGGAATAATATGAATAATACGAGGTGTAGTATGAATGTAAACTTTTATAAACATAAACTTACACTATGTGCAAAACTACCTTAAAAATGAGACAATATTAAAAAGGTGTTAAATTATTTTAATACCTTAGTACTTTCAACAATAAAATACATAGTCTTCGTCAGAGAAATATAAGAAATACAATTGTTATTGACGTCTAATTTTCAAAATTCACGTAGATGTTGACTAAAGGAGTGAAAGTGGAAGTTAATTTTTAGATCCGGAAAACATTGGGAAAATAAAACATGGATATAGAGAAGTGGAATATTACTCGTTTTATTATTATTTAAGCAAACTGAGCCAAATTCTGGGTATGTTGTAGGCTAAAACGTCATTGCAAACAGCATTTTCCTTAGTAATAATTTCTATTGATTCGCGGATTATTAAATCATGATTTAATGGTTTATGTATTCCGGATCTAAAAATTAACTTCCTCTTTCACTCCTTTCGTCACCATCTAAGTGAATTTTGAAAATTATACGTCAATAACAATTGTATTTCTTATATTTCTTTATTACTAAAGAAAATACTGTTTGCAATGATATTTTATCCTACAACATACCCAGAATTTGGCTCAGTTTGCATAAATAATCATAAAACGAGTAATATTCCACTTCCCTATATCCATGTTTTATTTTCCCAATGTTTTCCGGATCTAAAAATTAACTTCCACTTTCACTCCTTTCGTCACCATCTACGTGAATTTTGAAAATTAGACGCCAATAACAATTCTATTTCTTATATTACTCTGACGAAGACTATGTTTTAGGTAGTAGCCGTTCGGAGGAAAACGATTCCAAAAAATCTTGGTATATTTTCACCGATCATGACCCCCAGACACCGAAACCACCCTCCGTTCAAAATTTTTATATATATATATATATATATCTGATATTTGTCATACTGTAACTCTCGTATTTATGAACTGATTTGGATAAAATTTCGTGTGTACATAGTACGTAGTAATGTCCCGACCGAGTTCGTTGACCAGCTTCATCCGCCATTTTGTTTCAAAATGGCGGCCATTTAAAAATTTAAAAAAAAAATTAATTTAAAATGAGGCACAAAAAAAAAATTAGACATTGAAAAAGATTTTTTTTTTCATATGTGTTTGGGCTTGATACAAAGATTCTGGATAATTTTTAGTTTCGTCTATATCTTTAAAAAATGGCTGAGTTATAGCACTTTGAATTTCTAGCATGGCTGACATTTTGAAACGATCTGATTTTTATGACGCGCTAATACAAGTATTTACGAACCGATTTGGATGTGACAAAGAATGTGCATAGTACATAGCAATGTCTCGACCGAGTTCGTTGGCCACCCTCATCCACCATCTTGTTTAAAATGGCTGCCATTTAAAAATTAAAAAAAAATAAAATTTCAAAGTGAGGTACAAAATAATTAGAAATTGAAAAAGATTTTTTCCTTATGTGTTTGAGCTTGATACAAAGATTCCGGAGCATTTTTTGTTTCGTCTATGTCTTAAAAAATGTCTGAGTTATAGCACTTTGAATTTCTAGCATGGTTGACATTTTGAAACGATCTGATTTTTGTCTTGCGATAACACTCGTATTTATGAACCGATCAGGATGTGACAAGGCATTTGCATAGTACATAGCAATTTCTCGGCCGAGTTCGTTTGCTAACTTCATCGGCCATCTTGTTTTAAAATGGCGGCCATTTAAAAATTAAAAAAAAAATATTTAATATGAAGTACAAAAAAAATTAGAAATTGAAAAAGATTTTTTTTTTCTTATGTGTTTCAGCTTGTTACAAAGATTCCGGATTATTTTTTGTTTTGCCTTTATTTAAAAAAAAAAAAAACCCGAGATATAGTAGTTTGAATTTCGAATGTATGTGACATTTTTAAAAATCTGATTTTTTGCCTGAAACAGCACTCGCATATATCAACCAATTTAGATATGAGTAAGCATGTGCACAGGAATTACTAATGTCTCGACCAAGTTCATTGGTGAGCTTTGTTGCACCCATTATGTTGTTTTAAAATGTCGGGCTATCACCGATAATTCGGGTTAATATAATTATTATTATAATTCGGGATATCACCGAATTTGGCGACAAATATAAATTACTTTAATAAAACCAGCTTTGATAACGCTGACTAATTTCGCGAAATTCTCATTTATATTCAATATTGACAAAAATTAGTATTTAATCTTCTATAATCGGGTTCCACTAATTTGAGCTCCGTGTGTTTGAATAATATAAGCTGGCTTTAAAAAAATAAGGAATATGAAAGCTACCTCTTCCTCCCGGCACTGGCCGTAAGGACTTTTTTATAATTTGAATGTACTAAGGTTTTAAAATAATTTAACATCTTTTTAATATTGTCTCATCTTTTAAGTAGTTTAACTTTTAAGTAGTTTAACTTGAGTAGTTTAACTTTTTAAAGATGAATTAAGAATTTCTAGTTATTTATTTAATAAACTTTTATAGTTTCTTTAATGCGTCAACAAAATTTGATGCCAGTTCGAATTAAATTGCAATGTATGTATGATTTACTTAAAAACAACTAATTTTTATAACATTAAAGAGTTTTTATTATTTCTAAATTACTGTTTTCTATAATGCAGATAAAGCCAATTTTCTGACAAAGCAAAGTTTTAATCAAATGTAATATTGTGATATGGAACCTTAACAATGTATATATTTTTTTATATAAAACTAATGTCCTTTTAGGAGTATAACTTTTAAGCTGAATACTATAAAATTCTTTTGATTACTTTGTTTAAGAATATTAATATGAAGGCTTCCCAATCTAAAAAAATAAATAATTTAGTTACTTTAGATCATAATATATGAGTATAAAAGGAAAAATATTGGTTGCAGACCTAATTTTCGATCTATTATACATAAAAAGAAAATTTTCTTTGAAATAAAAGAAATATGAGAAACGTACTTTGAAAATTAAAATATTATCGTATTTTTTTTATTATATGTTGGTATAAAACTGTAAAGGGTAGTTTGTGTTCATATTTGCGCTTTTTTTCTACGTAAAAATAAGCATAACTACATGCAATCATTTGATATTTTATTGTATTAAATGTAAGACGCGTTTTAAGAGGAAGAAATCACAGATTTTTTTTTTTTTTTTTTTTTTTTTTTTAATTGAAAGTATCGTACTTGGGAAAATTTTAGTCATAGAAGAATGTAATGTTACTTTTGTTACTGATTAGAGTACAGTGATAGGTAACACTACTTTTGCAGGACAATAATAGGCCGCATAATTTTTTTAACTGTAAAAAGCTATTTTTACTTAATGCTGAAATGCTTTTTGGTATGAGGTAAAGCAACATTTGAATAGTTTTTTTTTAATTTCGCTTTTGAAATTACATGTTCAGAGCAGCAAAAGAAAAAAAAACAGTAGATTATCCACAGTTTAAAGGGATAAAAAAGGAGTTTTTTAAAAGTAAAATTTCGTAAGGATAAAAAGTTATTTTATAATTTATTTAAAATAGATTTAAAATAGATTAATGATTGACTCAATGACTTAAATATAATCATTAATATATATATATATATATGTGTGTGTGTGTGTGTGAGTAAATTTGAAAAATAACAGTTACTTTCATCCATTATAAATTACACACACACACACACACACAAAAAAAAAAGATATCTACAAATGAAACAATTTTTTTTCAAATTTATTAGAACTTAATTTACAATATTCTAGCATTTAACTTTAGAGGAAGTTGCAGATTTTGCTCTGTTTAAAAATTCTACATAAAAGGTTTGGTCGTGGCAATGACCTGAGAGACTGCTCTTAACAATTAAACTCTCTAAATTATAATCCGAAATGGATGGTCGGAATGCAGCGCTAAGCTAAATATGCACTCACAATCAGCATTCCTATGAGGAATTGGAATTTTAAAATTCCAAGCGTTGCATCAGAAATTTTTTATGTGGCTGTTCCAGAGTGATTCTGAGTTTTAAAAAAAAACTCTGAAATTCACAGCAAATTTTCTCAATGGTGAAAGCAGGGGGGGGGGGGAATTCACTTCCGACACTAACTATGCATTTTCCGGCAACCTTTGACGCTTTTTTGCGATCTTTTGTCTAAATTTGTGTTTTTTTCGCGATGCTTTGACGAATTTATCGTTTTTTTTTAGCAATCCTTTGACGAAATTTGCGATTTTTCATGATCTTTTGACAAAATTTATGGTTTTTCGTGTTCCTTTAACGAAACCGGCGGATTTTATCGAAGTCATTTGACGAAATCTGCGGATTTTTTCACGATCCATTGACAAAATTCGCGGTTTTCGCGATCTTTTAGTGAAATTTGTGGTTTCTAACGATCTTTGGACGAAATCTGCGGTTTTTTGCGATTTTGTTGACGAAATTTGTGGGGGTTTTTCGCGATTCTTTGACTAAATTTACGTTTTTTCCGCGAACTTTTGACGAAATTCGCATTTTTTCGCGATCTTATGGCGAACTTCTGATGAGATCATTCGACGCCATTTATTGAGATCGTAAAGAACAATTTTCATTTTTTTTTTCAAAAATACGTTTGTACGAATTTTAAAATACGAGTGAAAAACGGGAGAAAATCATATTTAAACATAAAAACGTGGGGGGATCGTGCTAAAAAACTTGAGACTCCCTCAAAAGACGGTAGAGATGGTAGCTCTGCCTGTTCAATATCCAACAAAGGGAACACCCAGTAACTTCCTTAAATAACCAGTTTTGAAAAGATTAAGTGTATGTTTTTTTTTAAAGCTGATTTTAAAAAAAGTAAGATTGTTTTTACAGTTTCACTAGTATGATTTTAGTGGAGATTATGTATTGAGAAATCACAGTTATTTTAGAAGAACGGGCAAAAATGTTTCAACACTACTCCCTTCTAATTGTTGGCATCTCTATAATAATAGCCTAAGTCATGTGACTGTCATCAATAGTTCCGGGTTAACCGCTTCACTTTTTATATGCCAAACAGCCAATTTGGTAATTTAATGTTAGCCGGGTGCAGGTGATAAATCGCCAAATATTGTTCCATTGTCATCGTATCATCAGTATTATAATAGTCCATCACATGCGACTGTCATAAACAATTTTTCAAGAGGTAAATTAAAACAAAGCTTGGATTTTGAAATTAAATGTCATAGTTTATAGTATTTTTCATTACTTTTTTTTCTTTTTCTTTTTTTTTAAGAAATAAGAGAAAATTGAGAGTCATAAACTTTAATCATTTCAGTTTTAAAGTTACGTATTTTAAATAAAATGAGTGAAAGTAATGAAATTAATGAAATAAGATAAAATACGAAGGGTACAATATTTGGCGATATATCACCTGCACTCGGCTAACATAAAAATACAGAGTTCATGATTTCTGTATCAGAATCTTCCGATTTGGCGAAGGATTGAGCAAGTAAATTAAATTATGAATAAAAGTAACATGATACAATGCTTAGCATATATTTAACGGAGACCAAACTGGTCGCCAAGGGCTGCTAATTACTTAATATGAATGTTACAGTCATAATATTACTTGAAATCCATTATATTATTTCAAAATTTTATATGTTACTGATGTTCATTATAATATGTTGTGTATAGAATTTATTGGGTGAGGACGTTTTATAACGTTCATTGTTTAGTTTTGATTTATTGCAGTACGGCATAAAAAAAATAACAAATACAATGCATTACAGACAATCCTTCAGTTACTGCAGAGATGAATTTTAATTGTATTTTTCCCTTCTTTTATTTAGCTCGATTGGGTTTTCGCACGAAAAGATGCAATTTTGTAATCGATTTTAACCCATTCCCTGATATGCTAGAACTGTAAAAATTATATACAAAGGTGTGTTCCAAGGACAATGCAACATTTAATAATTTTAGAACTCAAATAAAAATAAATATATACATTTCATAGCATTTTATCGTTAGCCTGACATAAGGGATAAATCAGCAATTATTCTTGAGGGTTATAATCCTTCTATATGTAACAAAGCTACGATTTGGAAAAGGACCAATGAAAATATGCGTAGACACCGCGAAGACACTGCATCTGATTGTTCAGAGCTTTCTGGCGCTATAAGGATGTTATCAAGAGGGGGGAGGGGTTTGGGTCCAGGTTTGTCGCCAACTTGGCTCTATTTCCAGTATTTCGCCAAATTTCCACAGACTCCCATTGAAATCCAATAGGGTTTAATTATTTGCAGAAAATCAACAAATGGAGGTATCTCAGTGCAACAAAAACTAATATTAGCTAATGAATAGAGGTTAATTGAACTATTTACATTATTTTTAAGCACAAACACTAACTATTTATAAAATTCGTAACACTATATATATAATTTTACTCATATATGTTGGTGGAGAAAATGCGGCGAAGTGAAATTTTCAGAAGAGAGGAGATTTATATGTTACGATGATTTACTGTAACTACAAATTAGCGACTTCAATCATTACAAAGATAAGGAAAAAAAATCCAAATAACTTTATTAAATTTGTTAACTTTTTTAATTCAACATATTTTTTTAAATTTACAATATTTTTAATTTTAAATTTTCTAATAATTTATTATTTTATTTAATTATAAATTTACTAGATGTTACCCATGACTGCGTTCACGACCGTTTAAAGAAGAAGAAATTCACCATTTAAGCAAAATATTTTGTTAGTTAAAATCATATATAATTAACCTTTTATCACATTTTTATAGTAGAAACTTTTATGATGATCCCAATTTGCTTATTTTTATTTATATATATAGGATCATTTAAATTTCTTTCGTGAGCATAAAATTTCATACACCTTTTCTAAGATTAAATGAGGAATAAATTTACATCTTTGTTATTCTATTTTATATTTGTTCCGTTCAAGGATATTGATTTAATTTATGTTTTCTAGCCAAAGAATATTATTTAAAGAAATGTATTAAATATTTTCGTTATATATTATTATACACATAATATAATATATATATAATATAATAATATAATATATAATATATTATTATACACATGGTGGTCATTTTAAATACTCGATAATAATGATTACTAAAAAGTAGAAATTAAAAGTTCGAAACGATGGAAAATCTTTCTATAAACGTTGTAATACTAGGATTTACTTGCAGTTGTTAATGCTAGAAACATAAACTTTGACGTGCTTTTTACTTATAAGGCGAAAATGATCCCACAGAAAAGTTCCTAAAAAATTCGAAATTTTAATGGATGCAGGCGTAAAATATTTCTAAACTTGCGATATCTGTAATACCGGGATAGAGGTCTGAATTTCGGCATGGCGGTTTGTTTAAAGTTGTAAGTGCACGCTAAGAACTGTTAGTAAAAAATCGAAATGTTAAGAGGTGTTAAGAGATGGAAAACGTTTGCATTATGATTTTAATAAGATTGTTTGGTCTAGAAATATTAAATTTGACAAGGGTGTTATTTTCGAAGGCGTAAATGCTTTGCTTTTTTCTAATAAATTAGAAATTTATAAGTGTACAAGAGCAAAAAGAATCTTGTATTTTCGATTCCTGTGATACTGTTCGGGATAGAATCCTTAAATGTGGCATGGTAGTTACTTATAAGATGTAAAGGCGCATTAAAAACTGCTGCTAAATAAATCGAATTTTAAAAGAATGAATTGAGTAGCAAGCTTTTTAAAAAGGTTCTAAATTCTGGTTTGAATGGAATTGCTAGAGCCTGAACTTGAAATTTAACATGATTAATGCTTTTAAAACTAAAATGCTCGTCATGAACAATTTCTAAAATATTCGAAATTTAAAATGTTGCAATTTTGCGAAATTATAAAGGCAAGCAAAAGTCATTCATAAACTAAGATTTAAGTGAAACTGTTGAAGTTGATGGTGAACTGGACATGGTTGTAACTTTTGAAACGTAAATGCTCTCAGAAATCATTTCGTAATAAGTTCGAAGTTTAAACGAGTCCAAAACAACAACAAACAAAAAATGTTCTAAAATTCTAATTTCTGTGACACCGTTCGGGGTAGAAATTTGAATTTGGCATGTTGGTTATTTAAAATATGTAAAAGTTCATTAAGAACCGTCTCTAAAAATCTCGGTACTGTTTTGTATGTCGTACTTTATTCTCGGATTAGCCGTAGATATTTGCAAAGATAAAACATTTTTTTTCAAAAAATAAATAAATAAAAGTTATCATTAAACAAATACCTGACTAACCATCTAATAATAAACAAATATGTAACTAAAAGAACAGCTATAGGTCTATATGTTATTTTGACTCTATCAGTTTTTTACGAAATTTTCATTCTTCATAAAAATTAAAATGTCATATAAATTGAAGAAGAATGATACTTTGAGAAAAGAAATTGGCTTTCATTGCTTTTAAATCATTAATTGCTCTAAGAAATCAATGTTATGTAAACAAAGTGTTACACATATTGGGTTTCCTTCCTACTTACAAAGGTTCTAATAGAACTCATTTTAATCTAAGTGAGTAGATTATTTAAATTATATAGAATTTCTTAAAAAAAAAAAAAAAACAAAAAGAAATGAAATGAAATCTACTAAAAACCAACTTTTCAAAAGTAAAAAAAAAAAAAAAAAAAAAAAAAGATGAAAGTTGTGGCTAAAAAATGGTGTGATATCAGTTTTCCAAGCTTATATTATGGTACTTTTTTAACATTTTCCACTAAAAAATTTAACATTTGTAAGTCGAATGACTTCGTATATCTTGATAGAAATCATTTTTCCCTGTACTAAATACATCATAACGTGTTTCTGAAAATTCAAATGGCTTAAAATTATGCATGATGGGCTTGGCAGCCATCTTTCCATATTTTAAACATTGCGAAAACAATTTAAAAATCCAAGTATCTAGATTAAATGATGCTTTTTTTGTACCCCATTGCCATGACTGAAAAAGAACATAAAGTATAAATATTTTTTATAAAGTTGTGAGGTGCAGATTTTACCTAGGGTAAAAAATGCAATGAATTTTCCTTAATCTGGTTCGGCACTTCAAATGGATACATTGTAAGTGATTTTTTTTTTTTTTTTTTTTTTTTTTTTTGGATAAATAATGAATTGCAGTGATGAAATTGGGCGTCACTTTCAAGATAAATATTGAATGCTTAAAAAATATTGTATTTTACAAATATTTTGTTTTTACACTTATTTATGTACCTAGAAAGCAACAGAACTTTTACTTCCAAACTTGTAAAATATATAACTTCAGTCTGTATACATATGTGTACCGCCACGGATAGCGCGGGAAGCGGCGTTTCCGATCATCCTTTCTACATACCTTATGCCAAAACACTAGCGGAAGCGAGGAAAAAAAATACTGAAACCGGACAAATTTTAAATGGAAATTCATTAAATTGAAGACATCGAAAAGCATGAAAGGTTGGGCTCGGGTCAGCTCAAGATATTGGACCGCCGAAGCGGACTGTCCCATTTGGCTGTGTTCCATAAAAATTCCGCCAAGAGATCACCATATGCGGCGTATTTGCCGCACTAAATTAAAAATACAAAAAATTTGGCTATATTTTTGAAAGGACTTTAATTTATCTTCCTGTCTATTTGTCACTTAAAACTATTTTTAAATAGTTTTTTCCAGACAACATGATATGATTACTTAAGGGTACGAGGGACCTTAAAAAACCTTAAAAATCAATTCTTTATTTTTTGAAAATTTCACTTTAAATAATATTAAGGGTACATTATATGCATTATGGCATACATTTATAAAAAAAAAAAAAAAAAAAAAAAAAAAAAAAAAAAAAATTAATTATTTTTGAGAAAAAAATGGAGTTTTACGTGTTGTCTTAGAAATCTTCGAAATGCCCCATGCGCATTCCATATCAATGAAAATCCCCAATATTTTTTATAAAAGTTTGGTTTATATATATAAATAATTCTGTGCATCGAATTTTATATATTTGAATATAAAAGTAAAAAAAAAAAAATAAAAAAAATAATAATAATAATTAAAAAAAATTTTCGAAAAAATTTCAAAAAATTGTTTTTTTTTTTTTTTTTTTTTTGGTTTGTTTAATACTTTTATATTCAAATATATAAAATTCGATGCACAGAATTATTTATATATATAAACCAAACTTTTATAAAAAATATTGGGGGTTTTCATTGATATGGAATGCGCAGGGGGCTTTTCGAAGATTTCAGCGACAACGCGTAAAATGCCATTTTTTTTTCAAAAATAATTTTTTTTATTTTTTTGTGATAAATGTATGCCATAATGCATATAATGTACCCTTGAGTAATATTTAAATTGAAATTTACAAAAAAAAAGAAAAAAATTGAAAAATTTTGAAATTTAGAAATTTTTTCGAAAATTTTCAATTTTTTTTCTTTTACTTTTATATTTAAATATATAAAATTCGATGCACAGTGTTATTTATATATATAAATCAAACTTTTATAAAAAATATTGGGGATTTTCATTGATATGGAATGCGCAGGGGGCATTTGGAAGATTTCTACGACGCCGCGTAAAATGCTATTTTTTTCTCAAAAATACATTTTTTTAAAATTTCTTGTGAGAAATGCATGTCATAATGCATATAATGTACCCTTGAGTAATATTTAAAGTAAAATTTACAAAAAAAAAAGAAAAAAATTTAAAAATTCTGAAATTTTGAAATTTTTTCGAAAAATTTCAAAATGTTTCAATATTTTTTTAAACCTTTATATTCAAATATATAAAATTCGATGCACAGTTTTATTTATATATATAAACCAAACTTTTATAAAAAATTATGGGGATTTTCATTGATATGAAACGCGCATGGGGCATTTCGGAGATTTCTAAAACGACGCGTAAAATTCCACTTTTTTCTCAAAAATGACACTAAAAAAAATTTTTTTTTTGTAATAAATGCATGCCATAATGCATATAATGTATCTTTGAGTAATATTTAAGGAGAAATTTACAAAAAATAAAAAATTTATTTTTAAAGTCCCTCGTCCCCTTAAACTGACGCTGATTTTTTATTTAGCGGAAATTATAGAAGCTCCAGATTATAAATTTAGAAACAGCTGTTATACAGAAATGCGTTACTTATCATACAAAAAAAAAAAAAAAAAAAAAAAACTAAGCTATTAAAATCTATTAAATAAAATAGACTATCGATTTATCCCTTCCATGTGTACACCTTTTTTTCTAAAAATTCTGTTTATGGATGATTTTTATATGTTATTCGGGTACATTATAGTGTGTTTCTATCAATTGGCATGATTTAAGAAAAAGTGTAAAAATTTTGATGAATGTGTAGGGAATGAATAATAAACGTCGCGTGATAGCAGAAACTTCGCGTATATAGAAATATATATAGATATCGATTTAAAGATTTTATTTCACCGTGGAGTAAGAGTCAATTCCATAGTGTATGGCAACCACTATTATGATTACTTTTTAATTAACACATTTATTCCATCCTGAGTAATATTATCTTTTTTATTTCCTTTTTGATGTTCTTTTTCATTAAAGCGTCTTTTTCTTAAAAGCAATATACGTGGACTAACAAAAGTCACCTAGACCTTCTTTATCTTTAAAACATGTCGGTATCTTGGAACCTGCAAAACACGTGTCCAATCATTCTGAAGAGGACTAACTCTTTTATAGAAATTTAGGTTTCGAGGCATAGATTCAACTATAGGATTTTTAACACTAAAAAATAATTTTGTCATCATACTCGGATTCTTTGGGAAATTTAACATTCGGATTACAACGGGTGAGTAAATAGGTCAAGTAGTTTAGGTATTATGCAAGTTTATACTATGGGACTACCAATGTTTAAAAACAATTTTCTTATAAGCCATTGCAAAAAGCACTAGATGTAATAATTCTAAATCTTATTGTGGATGTATCTGTAATTTTGATTTCGAATTTCTAAAATTTATGCAAATTGATTTTTTAAAACATTTAAAGTTTTATCTAAAAATAATTCCAAACCGGTATATAATTCAACTAGACAAAGTTTTAGCAATTAGACATGCATTTTAGGCTGTTTAACATTAACTCTGTACATCATAATAGCATCGTTCGACGAGAATTGGAGTACTGAAAATTCTAAGGTATTCCTCATCCGGTAGAGGTTGGTTTCTCTTGGCTTAATCACGTCAGACTATAGAATTGTGGGAAAGCTGTTGTCAGGGTTTTACTCGTTATTCCGAATAGTCCTACTGATTTCATTTGTGTTTTAGTGCATAAGATTTAGTGAGCTAGTGCCCTAATGTTTATTTAACCAGTCGCGTATGTATGCAGACCTGTAAACACGGTTTCCTATATCTTGACGTTATATGTCCTTGCAAATTATCGCCAAAATTTGCCAGCCGTTGCGACACTTTAGGCCACAATAGACGGATGTAGCTACTGTCCATATAATTGTATTTCGTGCAACATTAAAGTTCTGAAACTTTACGAGCAGCTATGAGCAATGAACTCTACCTCCAAATGTTTATTACATACTAGCAAACCTCGCGGCTTTGCTCGCGTAATATTTGAAATATGCCAAGTGATATTTATATGTCTAATTTTTATTAAAAGGTACTAACTAAATTTTTATTTTATTGAAAGGTAATATCTTATTTTATTAAAAGGTACTTATTACTTTTAGGAATAGTTCAAAAATTACTTTTTAAAACACAGTTTGATTAAACATCCTTATTACACTGCATTAGGCAGAAATGAGACTTAAATTAATAAATTGAAATAAAACTAAATAAATGATAATTTAGAAAATATTTTGAAACTTTTATGCTCAATTAATACGCTCATTTCAGTATTCATTTGAAGTTTAGAATTTTTTAGAAACCATCTTCTTACATCTTAAAATTAACCATCATGTCAAATTCCAAGTCCTACCACCTCTCTCAACATAAAGGGCTATGTTGAAACAGGAACTGTCACCATTAATTTGCCAACATTAATTTTGAAATCGGTTTGTTATTTCCTAATATTCCACAGAAACGTAATTTAAAAAGATTTTAAAGCCCTCTTTTAGAACGTTTGTTGTTCCTGTGAGCCCCAGGTGGTAGAATCACCGGCATAAAATATAGCCTGTGTAGGATGAGAGACTGTTACCATTGATTCGCATTGATTACTTTTATAACCGGTTTATATTCCCTGAAATTGCATAGAATCGTAATTTAGAACTTTTTTAGAATGCTTTTCGCACCTCCCCTTCGCTTCACCCCTTTTTGATTCGAATTTATTTTCGACGTTCCTTCGAGGGAATTTATATTTTATAAGTAACTACCATGTCATATTTAAAATTTCTAGGATTTTCAGTATCACAGAAATCGCAATGTAGAAAGTTTTTAGCTCCTGGAACCCTCTGGTGGTAGTGGAACAGACATAAAATATAGCTTATGTTCGAGCAGGTTCTATCACCAAAATTTGTCATCATTATTTTTTTAATCGGTTTGGTAATTTATAAGTTTGCTTAAAAATTGTAATTTATAACGCTTTTCACTCACTTCATTTTTTTTAAATTTGGAATTTTTTTTCGACTGTTCTTAGAAAGCAGTTGCATCTTGTATGTAAATACCATTCCATACTTCAAAGTGTTAGACCCCTCAGTTGTGCAAAAAACGCAAATTAGAACATGTTTTGCTTTTGCAACCCTCAGATGGTAGTGACAGCAACATAAAATATAACCTATGTTATAGCAGGGACTGTCACCACTGATTTGCAACCATTACTTTTGAAATAGCTTTGGTATTTCCTTAGATTGAGTAGAAATCGCAATTTAGAATGTTTTTAGGACGCTTTTCGCGCATTTTCACCGCTTTTTAAATTTCCAATTTTTTCGAAACTGTTCTTAAAGATCATTTATATCTAATAAATATATACCTTGCCTAATTTTAAGTTGCTAGCCCCTACCGATCACAAAAATCGAAATTTAAAACGCTTTTTTAATCCTGCAACGTCTTGGTGATAGTGATACCGACATAAAATAGCGCCTATGTTAGAGCAGGGGCTGTCAGCATCAATTTCCTACCATTACGTTTGAAATCAGATTCATTCTTCCTGAGATATTGCCGAAAAATTGGCATTTAGAACGCTTTACGCACATTTTGCTCCTGCATCTCCTCTGGGGTAGTGGAAATAGATATAAAATATAGCCTATCTTGGAGCAAGATCTGTCACCATCATTTTTACACCATTATATTTGAAATCGGTTCAGTACTTCCTGAGATTGCATAGAAATCGCAATTTAGAAAGTTTTTTGCAACGCTTTTTGCGCATTTTGTTCCCCTGTTAAATTTCGATTTATCTAGGAAATGTCCTTAGAGATCATTGATATCTTATAACTAACTACCATTCCAAATTTCACGATTCTAGGCCCTTTCGTAACGCAAAAGCCGCAATTTAGAACGTTTTTCTCCTGCATCCCCTTTGGGGTAGTGGCACCGACATAAAACATCGCCTATGTTGGAGCAAGAGTTGTCACCATCATTTTGACGTCATTATTTTTTAGATCGGTTAGGTATTTCCTGAGATTGTGTAGAAACCACCATTTAGAACGTTTTTTAGAACGATTTTCGCGCATTTTCACCCCTTTCAAATTTCGAATTGTTTAAGAACTGTTCTTAGAAATCCTTTATATCTAATAAGTAGCTAATATTTCAAATTTCATATTTCTAGGCCCTTCAGTAGCACGTAAATCGCATTTTTTGAACGTTTTTTGCCCCTGCACCCCCTTTGGGATAGTGACACCGACATAAACCATAGCCTATCTTGGAGCAAGCGTTGTCACCATCATTTTGACACCAATATTTTTTAGATCGATTTGGTATTTCCTGAGATTGTGTAGAAACTACCATTTAGAACGTTTTTAGAATGCTTTTTGTGCATTTTCACCCCTTTTAAATTTCGAATTGTTTAAGAACTGTTCTTAGACATAATTTATATCTTATAAGTAACTGATATTCAAAATTTCCTATTTCTAGGCCCTTCAGTAACGCTAAAATCGCATTTTTAGAACGTTTTTTGCTCCTGCACCCCTTTGGGGTAGTGACACCGACATAAAACATAGCCTATCTTGGAGCAAGCGTTGTCACCATCATTTTGACACCAATATTTTTTAAATCGGTTTGGTATTTCCTGAGATTGTGTAGAAACCACCATTTAGAACGTTTTTTAGAACGCTTTTCGCGAATTTTCACCCCTTTTTAATTTCGATTTTTTTAAGAGATGTCCTCAGAAATAATTAGTATCTTATAAGTAACTAATATTCAAAATTTCATATTTCTAAGCCCTCCAGTAACGCTAAAATCGCATTTTTAGAACGTTTTTTGCTCCTACACCCCCTTCGGGGTAGTGGCACCGACATAAGATATAGCCTATGTTCTAAGTTGGACTAACACCATCATTTTGATACCATTACTTTTGGAATCGGTTCGGTAGTTCCAGAGCTTACCTCCGACAAATAAACAATTTTTTCCTCTTTATAATAGGAGTATAGATAATTCATTTTGAAACTATGGCTCTATAACAGATTGAAACATATCTTTATTCACTCCTTTCAGCTATAAATGTGGAATTTCAATTTGATTTTCATTGATGAAGTAGGACCCTCGTCTATTGTGCAAGTGGCTTAAGTCATTGTTACTTTCTTTTATCTTCAATAGAAGTAAGTATTGTAATCAAAATTTTTTTCGACTTCCGGTTTTCGACGTATTTACACGTTTTAGGGGTCAGAGATTCCAAAAGACACGTTTATAGGAAATGTCTGTCTATCCGTCTGTCCGCGTGTCCCTCTGTCCGTCTGCCCGTGTGTCTGTCGTCATTGTACCATAAAAAAATGTATGAAGTTATGCACAGAATTGAACCATTTTTTTAAGGTTTTGGCGATGGCAAGTAGCCTTAATTTTGAAAAAATACGCCGAAATGGGGCGCTGTAATAGCTATTTTTGTACCCTTTTCAATATTGTAACATCGAAAAGCATATGAACTTATGCATAGAATTGAACCAAATTTTTTGTGTATGTCTTTGGCCATGGCAAAAATGTTCTCCCTGAATTTGGAAAAATTCTACCGGAAGTGGGCGCTGTAATAGCGATGTTTGTTTGATCTTGAATATTGTACCATCTAAAAGTATATGAAGTTATGCATAGAATTGAACAAAATTTTTTGTGTTTATTTTTGGCCATAGCAAGAAGGTCCTTCCTGCATTTGGAAAAATTTCGCTGAAAGGGAGAGCTGTAATAGCGATTTTTATGCAATTTTAAATATTGTGCAACCGAAAAGTGTATGAAGCTATTTATAGAATTCAACCAAAATTTTTGTATATGTTTTTAGCCAAGGGAAGAAGGACTACCCTGCATTTGGAAAAATTCTGCCGAAAGGGGGGCTATAATAGCGATTTTTTGTGCTATTTTCAATATTGTACCATCGAAAAGTGTATGAAGTTATGCATAGAATTGAACCAGATTTTTTGTGTGTGCTTTTGGCCATAGAAAGAAGGTCTTGCTTGAATTTGGAAAAATTCCGCCGGAAGGGGGTGCAGTAATAGCAATTTTTGTGCCATTTTGAATATTGTAAAATCGAAAAGTGTATGAAGTTGTACCATTGAAAAGTGTATGAAGTTATGCATAGAATTGAACTGAAATTTTTCTGTATATTTTTGGCCATGGCAAGAAGGTCCTCTCTGAATTTGGAAAAAATATGCTTCTAGGGGGGCGCTGTAATAGTGATTTTTGTGCATTTTGAATATTGTACCATCGAAAAGTTTATGAGGTTATGCATAGAATTGAATCAATTTATATTTGTATGTTTTTGCCAATGGCAAGAAGATCCTCCCTGAATTTGTAAATATTTCGCCAAAAGGGTACACTATATTAGCGATTTTTGTCTAATTTTCTGGATTTTTCGTAGTTCTATTGTACACAGGCGGTTCGTGAATCGACGGGAACTTCCCATCCTGATAAGTCGACAATTCGCGAACATTTGATATACAACAGAATAACGAAGAACTATTGATTTTAATAAATATCCTGTTCAAGGTTGACTGGTTTTACTCCAATTAATTGGCTGACGCAGAAATTTAAGAAGAAAGTCAAAGATGATATAGTATTGAACTAATAAAATTGAAATATTGACATTTGTAACAACATTTTGAAATATTAAAATATATGAGATAGGAGAAACTTTTAGGACTGGTACATCCAACTAGTTCGTCTATGGTTTGGACTTGTAGTAAACAGCGATAATTTTCATTAGCGCTAATTATCTTACAAAATTAGGTCCAAGTTGGTGGCGGGATGTAAAAGGGAAACCACAACTACTCAACAAGATCATACAATGCATGAGGTTTACAGAAACAAACGAGTACATCTTTTCAAATCCAGAGCCATTCTAGTCCGACTCCATCACTAGGGTGCAGCATGGAGGGAGAAACGGGTTATTAGCGGGTGCCAGAAACTTCTATCACTTTTGAATTTTTATCTTGTGCATCTCTCCAAACCCTAGTATGTGCAAATTGTAAATAGTAAGTGTGTTGTAATGTGTTTCTAATTGTGATGTTCAATATTGTGTGTTTAATGTACTGTGAAATCCCTGTAAATCCATGAAAAATGTAAATAATTATGCAATCACATTCAAATGATCCTCATGTAATCACTACATACAGTCATGTAAATAGTAGGTGTTTGATATTGTGTTGTAATGTGTTTCTAATTGTCATGTTAAATATTGTGTGTTAAGTGTACTGTGACGTATATATATCCAAGAAAATTGTAAACAATTATGCAATCACATTAGGTGAAATGATCCTCATGTAATCACTACATACAGTCATATATTTCGATGTGAAATCTTCGGTTCGCCCAGAAAAATTGGGTAACCAATTGTGATTGTAATTGTAAATCTCACAGTAACCAAAATAAATCTCAGCAGCTTGATCAGGGACCCGACGCTCCCTCTCAGACTCTGGTTGAGAGTCGGGAGGAGTGGATGTGGTCTACCCCTCGGGATTGCACTAACACTCTAAAGCGAAAGCTGAGTTCCCGAGGTGGTCATCGCTGTCGCTGTACACTTGTTTAACAAATTTTAGAACTTCCGATCCGTTTCAGAGCTAAATAAATGTGAAAAAGTACCTTCCACTTTATCGAAGAGTAAATAGTTCTGTTAATGCAATCATACAAATATCCTTTAATTCAATTTAGATCAATAATTCTCCTGATACTCTTTTTATTTCTTGTGACAATCAATAATTTTTCGTAACTTTTAGGGAGAGGTTAAGTGTAAACAAATATCTTTATTCAGTGAGTTTCTAATATCTTTTCTAAATATCTAATATTAAGACGTAGTATTATGAAAATATTTTTATGTAGCGAAAAAAAAAGGATAATAATAATAATAATAATAATTGTCTGAGCGAAGCGAAGGCTAATACTCAGCGAAATATTACTGTCCGGACACTTTACTACTACGACGGATATTAACGCCATGTCCTACTATAAAAAAAGCCTAATAAAAACCTTTCGTCAAGCATAACTCAAAAAATATTTGTCAGATTTCGTTTCTGATTGCACCAAAAGGTGCCTATGAGGGTCGCCTACTGAATGCACCTACTATGAAAAATAAGTTCCAAACCGTTTAAAAATTATATAGAAAAAACTCTTAAAAAAGCACAATTTATCTGCATACGTCATAGAAATTTCGTGTGCGTCACTTTCACCGGTTGATGTTTTCGTAGACAACTGGTTTGAACACATGGAGCAAATAAAAAAAAATACGCACGCAGTAATATTGAATAGATCAGTTTCAACCACGTGATCACAAAACTTGCAACAACCCGTCGCAACCAGTTTTGGTGGGCAAACAAATAATAATACAGTATTCCGTACCTCGGTGACCGTTTTTAGCCTGTTGCATAAAATCTGGCATGTTGTATGACATACAATTGTGGATGATTAAAACAAAAGACATGAGTGTTTATTGATCCGGGAGGATATCTTTCTCTGGATGTCTGTCTGTCTACCATACAGCATGCAATTTTCTTGTAAAGGATGATATTATTATGCAGAAAAACCTCCATAACGGACACACCCGATTAGTGGACACCTCTATTTAGAGGACATTTTTTCGATTACCAACTCTTAAATAACTGTACATTTTTTACTCTCAGTAGCGGACACCTCCAAATAGAGGACAAATTCTGCCCTCCCGAGGTGATCGCTATTCAGAAGTACTGGTAAAACCTCCATAGCGGACACACCCGATTAGCAGATACCTCTATTTAGCGGACATTTTTTCGATTACCAATACTTAAATAACTGTGCATGTTTTACTCTCAGTAGCGGTCACCTCTAAATAGAGGACAAATTCTGTATTCTGGGGGGTGTCCGCTATTCAGAGGTTTTACTGTATATAATATTGATAATTATTTTACAGGGCCGCACAAAAGAATAAGAATATATGAAACGAATATAAACTAAATTCGGGATTGGTAGATCGCTGATGGTAATGTAATTTTAGGATGTTGTTACAATCATCCGGTTGTTACAGTCATCATTTGTTTTTAGAGTTTCGTTCATCTAACGAAACCCTACCTGTCTCACTCCTTTGTCTGTCTGTTTGTCCGTCTGCCACAGAGTCCGTTTTCAGAAACTATATATGTCGGAGACTTGAAAATTTGCATACTTATAGCAGAACACCACACATCAACCGGCAAATAATAAAATTTTGAAAAAGTCTAATATTTAACCCTCAGGGCTCTAACTTGTGTATTTTAAGCAATTTTTCTAACTCAGCCCCTAATTTAATTAAGTTGGAGACATGAAATTTTGCATACTTATAGCTGAACATCTCACATCAAACGAAAAATAATAAAATTTTGATAAAGACTTAATATTTAACCCTTTGGGCCCTAACTTGTGTATTTAAATCAATTTTTCTAACTCAGCCCCTAATTAAGTCGTATACATGAAAGTTTGCATACTTATAGCTGAACATTTGCGATAACACGATAAATCATAAAATTTTGAAAAAGTCATATTTAACCCTCCGGGCTCTAACTTCTGTATTTTAAGCAATTTTTCTAACTCAGCCCCTAATTAAGTTGGAGACATGACATTTTGCATACTTATAGCGGAACACCTCACATCAAATGACAAATAATAAATTTTTTAAAAAGTCTAATATTTAACCCTCTGGGTTCTAACTTATGTATTTTAAACAATTTTTCTAACTCAGCCCCTAATTAAGTTGGAGACATGAAATTTCGCATACTTATAGCTGAAATCCTCACATCAAACGAGAAATAATAAAATTTTGAAAAATGTCTGATATTTAACCCTCTGGGCTCTAACTTATGTATTTTAAGCAATTTTTCTAACTCATCCCCTAACTAAGTTGGAGACTTGAAAGTTTTCATACTTATAGCTGAACACTTGCGATAACACGATAAATCATAAAATTTTGAAAAAGTCATATTTAACCCTCCAGTCTCTAACTTCTGTATTTTAAGCAATTTTTCTAACTCAACCCCTAATTAAGTTGGAGACATGACATTTTGCATACTTATAGCTGAACACCTCACATCAAACAGCAAATAATAAAATTTTGAAAAAGTCTATTATTTAACCCTCTGTGCTCTAACTTGTGCATTTTAAGCAATTTTTATAACTCAGCCCCTAATTAAGTTGGAGACATGAAATTTTGCATACTTATAGCTGAACACCTCACATCAAACAGCAAATAATAAAATTTTGAAAAAGTCTAATATTTAACCCTCTGGGCTCTAACTTGTGTATTTTAAGCAATTTTTCTAACTCAGCCCCTAATTAAGTTGGAGACATGACATTTTGCATACTTATAGCTGAACACCTCACACCAAACAGCAAATAATAAAATTTTGAAAAAGTCTAACATTTAACCCTGTGGGCTCTAACTTGTGTATTTTAAGCAATTTTTCTAACTCAGCCCCTAATTAAGTTGGAGACATGACATTTTGCAAACTTATAGCTGAGCACCTCACATCAAACGACAAATAATAAAATTTTGAAAAAGTCTATTATTTAACCCTTTGGGGTCTAACTTGTGTATTTTAAGCAATTTTTCTAATTCAGCCCTAAATAAAGTTGGAGACATGACGTTTTGCATACTTATAGCTGAACACCTCACATCAAACGACAAATAATAAAATTTTGAAAAAGTCTATTATTTAACCCTCTGGGCTCTAACTTGTGTATTTTAAGCAATTTTTCTAACTCAGCCCCTAATTAAGTTGGAGACATGAAATTTTGCATACTTATAGCTGAACACCTCACATCAAACAGCAAATAATAAAATTTTGAAAAAGTCTAATATTTAACCCTCTGGGCTCTAACTTGTGTATTTAAAGCAATTTTTCTAACTCAGCCCCTAATTATGTTGGAAACATAAAAATTTGCATACTTATAGTTGAACACCGCACATCAAACGACAAATAATAAAATTTTGAAAAAAAATCTAATATTTAACCTCTAATATTTTGTCTCGCGCAATTTTTAAATTTAAACTGTTTTGCAATACTATTTTTTGTTCATTTTCATAATAAGTGTAATGTGACGTAATTTGTTCTATTTCACATTTCTAACGCATGTTAATGAATTTATTTTACAATATCCTTTCTCTTTTAAAATTCACATGTAAATATAGTTTTTATGGCGTAATTTCCAATAAGTGCCTGCTTTTTATACCTAATTATTTAATTCTAATTTGAAGGTTTTTTTTTCTGTTTATAATAGTAACGTGTAAATAATTTTTTTATTTGAAGCAAACATTATTGTTTGCGCTGTTTATACAGTTGGCAACAGTTTAAATTAATACCCTTTTCTAAAATAGGTAAAAAATATCTGTCAAAATGCTGATTATTTGAATTTAAAATAGAAATAAAACCTCAAAAAATGAGTCAAATTAAAAAAATTAATGAAATCTGCAGACCGGGATCTTCTATTGAATAAAATGATCTAAAAATGATTAAATTTCCATGTATAGCTTTTGCTCTTATAAATTTTTTTTTAATGGAACGATTTTGTCCAACTTTAGCATTAAATATCTCTTAAAATAATTCTTCGATTTGAAAACTGTATGCATTAGTGTGTTGATCAAACATTTCGCTATAATACCACCGATTTTCATATATTTGTATGCAATAGTTTTCTTAATATTAACGAAGAAAGACCTCCGGTCACAAAAAATTCAAAACCGGCGGCGGCGGCGGTGACAGCGTTAGCTACTTTTCATAGAATAGAGAGATATATAAAAATGAAAACTTGTCTATCTGTCTGTTTGTAATTCTATAAAAAATCCACAATTTGGAAGCCAAAACTGTGAAGAGATACGTACATGTGTATTAAAACATGGCCGAGACAACTAAAGTAATCCGGAATTGATGTAACTTAGTTAATTTTTAATTAATAAAAAAACCACCAATTTAACAGCAATTTCTTATCAAATTTAAACACTTTTCGTTATAGCAGCTGCCAACAATTAAAAAAAACAATAAAATTATTACTACAACAATTAATTTTCTACTGCAAGATTTCCACGTGAAAAATGAAAATGAAATAAATAGTTTGCCGAATTTAAAAAAAAAAAATGTGAATATTGCGTCATAACTTTTCTATTGCAAGATATTCACGTGAAATACGAAAATGAAATAAATGGTTTGGCGAATTTAAATGAAAGTGAATATAACTTCATAACTTTTCTATTTCAAGGTTTCCACTTGAAAGAGGAAAATATTACGTCATATTGGAAATATAAAGGGCATGGTGGATATAGTATAACGTCATATGAGTGTGAAAAATGTATTGAAGCATGATAAAAACCCGAATAGGGAAATATTGGCGTATTTTAACATTATTGCTCCAATTATAAATTGAAATAAGTTCATTTATAGCTGTATTATTTTGCGTCTGTTATATACATTTATACATTTTTATATAGCGTTTTCATATGATTCATTCAACAACATTTCGACTGTTTTTTATAATGTTTGTTTTGTGTTGTATGTTAAATTTTGAAATTCATTTTTCAGAACAAACATCCTTCAAATTCTGGGCAACGCCGGCAGTTTAGTTTGTAACAGATAAATGGCTTTTGTATCTGTACATCTAATGCTAATATTATAAAGCGTTATAATATTATAAAGTATATAATATTATTAATGCTTGTACGTTTGTGAGGTGTTATCTCTGAAACTACATAGCCAACTTAAAAAAATGTTGGTGGCCATCTCTGCTCCGAGAAAAGACTATTTTATGTCAGTGCAAGAACCTACATCGCTGCAGGAGCAAAAAAAGTTCCAAAATTGTGATTTCTGCGATATTGATTGGGTTAGAAACTTTAAATTTGGTGCGGTAGTTACTTTTAAGATGTAAATACTCGTAATGAACGCTCTCTAAAAGGTTCAATTTGACGGATAAACGTAAAAATTTCTAGAAAGTTTCTAAACTATGATTTATTTGGAATACTGAAATTTTTGGGATACTGTTGGGGTTAGAAACTAGAACTTTGGCATGGTAGTAATTAATAAGATGTAAATGCTCGTTGTAGAACGAATTCTAAAAAATAGAAAGACTAAACAAAGCGGAAAAAAGATCTAAAGATGATCTAAGTAACGAAGAACATGGAACTGTTAGGAAATTTAAACATGAAAATTGACATGGCTGTATTTATCATGACGTAAATTCTCGCAATAGAACAATTTCTAAAAATGTCGCTATATAAAACAGGGCAGAAACAAAAAACTTTCAAAAATTTTCTATTTATCTGTTACTGCTGAGTCCAAAATCTTGAAATTTTGCTTCGGGTTAGTTTTAAAATATACAATTGTCTCTATGAATGGTTTCTAAAAAATTTAAAATTTAAAAAGATGAAATTAACGGAAAGCGATCTCAATTACCATTAATTTGGAATTATTAGGTACAGCAACTTTAAATATTTCATAATGCTGCATTTCCTCCGCAAAACATGCGATTTATATGCAACAAAACTGATAGATACCCACCTAGCATTAAATAAATTGATTAAATATTGAATAAAGACCTGTATGAAACAGTGAGTAGGTTGCTCGAAAGTACTTGTCAAAGTGCGCCTTCTCTAGGCTTTTCTCTCTCTAGCTAAGGCCAATAACAGAGGGAAGTGCCGTTTTAAATGTGATATGAATTTTTTATCCAATTCATTTTTCTAGACATTTTATCATAAGGTCATATTCTCAATTATCATTAGTAGATTTTTTATATATTAATTTATTCTGGTGAAATTTTGTAATCGGGTTCATATTGGCGTATGTTAGCTTGCATAATTTGCTGAATAAATATGTATGGATTTGTAAATTACTTCAAATGACACTTTGACAGCTCAAAAGTTATGCAGACGATATATTCAGATCTTGTGTCATACATTATGTTGTAATCATTGCCGATTTCTTTTATTTAATACATGCTAAATACAGCTGCATTTGTGCAGAATATGTTTGAAAACAAAACAATACAGCGTATGTAGTGTCCAGCATACACTCATCATTTAAATCCGATCGAGCATATCTAAAACACACTCTAACGAAGCATTGCATGCCACTTTTGATGTATTCGGTACTTTGATACTATATTAGATTTTGAGAAGTGAATTCCTTAAATGTTATCGACAACCTCATTGCATCCGTGGAAAACAGATATTGTACAATATTAACTATTCCGGGGGAGCACACATCATATAAAGTATAGTCCATTCTTTTTAAACATCATATATTTGTCATTTAAAGTTACTCAAATTGGTGCGGAGCGTCTGTTTATGCTCTTGACATCATTTTATACAGTTAAAATTCCGATATATGTAAATTAGTGTTTCATTTTCTATTTTACTTTTAATATATTGCGTACTTTCAATTTTATATCCATGCTTGGCTGTCTTGAATGGTTTGATTTCCCATTTTTTTAAACAGTGTATACGAATTTATATATAAGATTTTGTAATTCTACAATTCGTTTATTTTCATCATTTCAATTTTTCGCAGTATATGGACAATTAAATATAACATCTCATTTTCTTTGCTTCCACATGTTATTATTAAATCTATGTTCTCAGTAATATCGCTCAGACTAATCCCTCTGAGGGAAGTCCTAGTAATAATAATATTTTTTGAATGTCAGATGCATCGACTAATACCCTTTAATATTGTTTCTGCTTGATTTTAATTGCATAACTGTTTAACATAACGAAAGCAATGTAAGACTTATATTCTATATTAACAAAACAAAATTTACAAAAGAAAAGCCTGTTTAAATGTAATGAACAAAATGACTTATAGAAAACACATTCAAAATTATAATAATTTTAATTAGATTAATGGAATGTTGCATTTTTTACTTTTTAATCAATATTTCGCTTGCAAAATTTTTTATCATTTTAGTTTTATAAAATTTTAAATTATTGCACTGCAAAGATCTAATAAATAGAAGGAAGATATTTCTTCTAATTAAAATATTTAATTGAACTTATAAGTGCTTTAAGAATTCCACTTCAGATTACGAATATGAAATCTTCTATATGTTTTTATTAATTATATCCTTATAAAAATATATTCAAATTGGAAAATCTTTTAATACTATTGAATAGTTAATTTTGTAAATAACTATTCATTACATTCCAAGAATTTTCAGTTTTTGCGTCATCTTTAGGCGCGTAAATGAATGTATTAAATCCACCTGCATAAAAAGTAAGATGTTCGAATTAATTTTCCGTGGTGACTAATAAGCTATGAGTATCAGCTTATTAATATGTCGAATATATTCTTGATAAATTTAAAGAAAACATTTTATGCAAAATCTTTTATATATTCTATATATTTTATATAAATTAATAAAGACATTTTAGCGATTTTTACTGTAATATATACCCATAGATACTTCCTGAATAAACTATAAATAAAATAATAGAAATAGCATCTTATATTAAGCATATATTATAATACGAGCAAATCTTATTAATCGTATTAAACAAAAAACCTTATGTGTGTATGTGTGTATGCATGCAAATTTTCTCTAAAAAACGGCTCGAACGATTTTGACTAAATTTTATATCCCGCCGTTTTCGGGTAAGGGAGAACCATTGCACTAGTTCTCATGTTCGAGAAAATTCTATTAGTGTGTCATTTTGAAGACTCTACAGGTCAATGCATTTTAATGGGAATTCAGGTTATTAAGCTGTTGAATATTTGGTAGTAAACGAAATCACAAAGTTGGCAACATGCGACCAAATTTGGTGATAACTGGCGAGTTATTGGTGATATTGACGAAAATTTCGAGGAAAATTAATTCGGTAATTCGATAATTCATTAAACAGGTGGTCTGAGCGCCCGTTCAAGGCGTCTACAAGGTAAAGCCTGGAAATTGCACCGTCGGAAAGATAGTGCACAAAAAGTGTGGGGAAGGAGTAAATTGAGAGCACAACGACTCCAGGTAGTTGTACAACAAAAGTAGTGCGTGCCTACTTAAATGAGCACATTGATTGTTATAAACGACTAGGATAAAACATTGCTATTTTGTATTGTTTTTCCAAGGTTCTTGCTTGATTTTTCATAAATATTCGTCAGAATTTCTATATAATGTCAATAGTGCAAAATATTTTTAACTTAAAATGTTTCTCATAAGGTACTAACCTGGACTAATGGTGTGAAAATTAAATGTTTGTTTTAGAAGAGACCATACAAAATAAAAGACCGCGCAATCTCTCCTACCGAAAATGGAGAATTTGTGCTTCTGCTATCTAGGAGAAATGGCGCAGTGTTCCCAATAGCTTCATGCTAGGAGAGATTGCGCAGCTTATTGGAAGATTTGCAGGATTTGTAAAGTGCACGTAAAACATACGAATTAATTAATTTTTAAAAAATTTTAAAAAGCCCATCATTATAGAAACTAAATTTGGCAATAAATTAATTTGGTAAAAAATACTTTCGCAGAAAAAGCATTTTGTTAATAAATTAATAATATAGTCGTTATTAAATTAATTTCATATAAATATATTTATTAATAAATTAATAAGACAGTTCTTAAAAAAATAATTACACTAGGGGGCTCTGCCCCTACAAGCTACACTCGCCAACTCCCGTTCAGACACCGCAGAATCTAGAAGCACACTAATCTGGTCAGTTTTAAAAAGATTAGAGAAGATTGAATTATAATGAAAAAATCTGTAGCGACCTCCCTGTAGAGGGATTTTCATTCAATTCCCTTTCATTGTGGAAATTTAAGGCCGATTCAGTTGCTGTTAATACATGCAATGGTTGTTTTCGTTTTTGATTAAAGAAGATCAGTTAAACATTCGAAAAGAAGTTAAAATAAAATTAATAAAGTAAACAGAGTCTTTGCCTCCCAGCATTTTTAACAGTTTTATAAAACGATTGAGATAATACAATTTACTAGAATTACTAAAATTTACTGCTTTAACCAGTTCAAGGGCGGTGGTTCATTTTTGGACCACTTAATTTTAATTCTTAAATGGCCACATTGGCATCAGAATATTCAAATGAAAATTTTCCTTTTATTAAGTAAGTGAACAAAAGCATTTTCATATTTTGAAATAAATTTGTTAAGAAATTCTTGTACCATTCACTGATTTCAACATTTTAGGAATAGAAGTACCTTGCTCCTGAAAGGGTTAAACGCATATTAAAGTATTTATTATTTTAAAGTTCAATTAAACTTTTAAAATTTACGTGTAAATACAATTTTCAAGACATAATTTCCAATATTTTTCTGCTTTTGCTATGCACTCATTATTAATAATTTTAAACATTTTTTTTTGTTTTTAATTGTCACGTGTAAATAAAATTTTAATGGTAAGGAAATATTATTCTTTGCGCTGTTTTTAGAATTGAAAACAATGTTTATAATAATAGCCTAAGTCATGTGACTATTATCAACAGTTCCTCGCGGATCCCTTCGCTTTTTATATTCCAGACGGGCATTTTGGTATTTAATGTTAGCCAGCCGCAGGTGATAAATCGCTAAATATTATTCTATCGCCATCATGTCACCTATATTATAATAGTCAAGTCATGTCACCGCCATAAACGATTACGGGCTTATTCCTACGCTTTTCATATGAAAGGTTTCCATTTTGATTAAAGAATCAAAATTATTTTTTCTAATAAAACTACATAAAAGTTGCCATGATCGGAAAGAATTCTTTCTACTTTTATGTAAGCCGTGTGCAAATCTCGCCAATAGCTTTTTTTAACTCGCCAGTTAGAATTTATTTATTTTTCGAGTGGTAAATTAAAACGATACTACTTGGTTATCCCGTCGACAAAAATCTATCGCCAATCTATCTATCTATATTATAAAGAACAAATATATCTGTGCGTAAGGCATGCGTCATTTTGCGAATGGCAACACTTTGAAAATTGAAATAAAATTTTGGTTTTGCAATTTTCTCTACTGCAAACTTTTAAACTTCTAAGCATCGCGCATTTTAAATTTTTGTACCGTCGTATAAGGAAAAATATGTTCTTTTAAATGCAATTTGTTTGAAATCTGTATCTCAATTTATTTTTGAGATATTACTTTTAATACAATTTTTCTAATCGTGGCAACAAAAGTACCCCATTTCGATTGAAAGTAAACGGAAAATAGTCGAAAACAGGAGATTACTGTATCTTTTTGTTGCCCTTTTCACATAAAACCTTTAAAAAAAAAGTTGAAATTGAAATAAGGGGTATGTCAAAAATATTATCTGTTATTCTGTGATAACGACGTCATATGCATTCTTTTCTATAGACGAAGTTAAAGATTGGATTGTAAAAGTGGATTGCTTTAGCGGATGCAACTGACGTCATTTTATAAAAAAAGCCTGTATTTTAATTGTTAAAACTGAATTATGTTTCGTAGAAGTGCGTCATTATCACAGTCCAGCTGCTTTGAAATTCTTCACAGGGTAAAATGCTTCACTTTTAAAAATAATCTAATTGAAATCACACACTGATAAAACGCAATGTTTTACAAAAATTTAGAGTGTGTTTATAAAAGAGAGGTGAAATTGCACAAATTTATGATTCTCGCCTGGATGGATTTGCTTCGCCGTGTAAGACAAGCAATCAAATAATTTGAGGTTTAAAATAATTTCATGTTCCTGAAGTTTTTGTCCAAAATTTCTCGAATATAATTTTAATGCTATTCTTTAGCACAATCTACTATAATTTTATCAAAATAACATAATTTGCTGAATTTAATTTTTCATAATTTTATATAATATATATATTTAAAACACAAGTGTGTTTTTTAGTCATCTTCCATGATCTTTCTGCTGAACCAATTTTACTGATATATATATCTTGTTAACTGAAAGCTGTTCATTTGTAGATGTGGTCGCACTATCTTTTTTTTTTTTTTTTTTTTTTTTTTTTTTTTTTTTTTTTTTTTTAATATTCCCACATTTATATTTTAATTTTAAAAGCATTTTATGATATTTCTTCAAAATGGTGAAAATTAGAAAGCTTTCATTATTGCAGACAAATGAGAGAAATAATGAGTTTTTTTTTTTTTTTTTTTTTATCTTTATTCATGCCATTTTCTAATAAAAATGGTTGTATAGGGTTTAGTGGCGCAAAATACCATTTTTATATTAGGGGCATAATAACTGAAAATGACATACTGCTTTTGAAAACACGCATTTTTCCTCATAAATTTTCCATATTTATAATTTGATAAATATGGATATCAGAAGAGCGTATGCAAATTTTGAGAAGGTGAAAAATTGCTATTTTTCATTCCGGAATACCAAGCATAAGAGCCTCAACTGACAACGATATACTAATAACTTACCTTTATTATATTTCACTGGTTAAGTATCTAATATATATAAAGATCAGTGTAACGCATCCGGGGTCGTACCCATCGATCTTACCAGTCTTCGATAAGATGGAGCCACGTTAGGCTTAATTACGATTTCAGATGTGTAAGAGAAAACTTAAATACAAATCTTTTCTACCTGAAATCTTTTCTGTTCAACATAATTTATTCAAAACTACAAAATTTGAATGATTTGCGCATTTGAAAAACAATTTCAAAACTCGAGTTAAAAGCATACGCTTGCGCAAAACGTCAACAAACGATAGCGAGTCATTCACTTGATTCATTGAAAAAAATTAAACCATGGAGGTAACTTCTCTCGGTACAAACAACTTTCGTAAACAAATTAACTATGTTCTCCCGATCTGGGAGATGAACACATCCACGCTCACTCCCTGCTCCCGCACTAGAGAAACACGTTCTCAAGGACGAAACGGTTGCAAAACTTCGGTTCTTTTGTTCGTTGAAATTAATGAAAAAGGATACCCATTGCTATTTTTATTTACAGGTAAATTTTATGAATGCTTTTCACACTTTCCTAAAAATCTTAATTTTTCAGATATTTATGTAGTTTTTAAGAGTTGTAATACAAAGAAGATGCCTGTTTTTAATTGTAGCGACTTTAATATATGTATGTCTAACGTTTAGCTCAATATTCCGAGAATTGTTCGTTATTTATTTATTTACCAAAAAAAAAAGTGTTGTGTTATACTCAAGAATAACTGATAGTCAGTCAGAAGAATGTAAACAAAAATAATAAGATGATCGACTTCGCTTTCTAAATTTTTCATCAATTCTGATAGCAAAACAAACGAGGGGGCGGGTGGGGGGGGGTTTACAATATCAGCAGAATGTCTTACGTGTATTTAAAAATAATTTAATGTGAAAGCATGAAATTTAAATAAATAACCATGAATATTATTTTAAATATTTATTTCAGCATAAAAAATTTATTTATATATTGTATTTAGACTATTATTTTTATTTATATTTTTCATATAATAAAGAAACATTTATATGACTGATAAAACTAAAGTTTGAAAAGGTTTATATTTAAAGACATTTAGTCAAATTAATTTAAATAAGTTGAAAAGGGAGCAGCTAATTTTAGTTTGAATATCTTTTAATGTAACATCTTTTTCGAGTAAAAAACATTTTGTATAGTTATTAAAAATAGGCATTAACCATGTTTGATTCTTCTTTGTATTACAAAAATTGAAAAACTACATAGATATATAAAAAAAAAATTAAGGTTACGAAACACTAAAAGGCATTTATAAAACTTATCCTTGAATAAAAATAGCTTTCGTCTTTTGCTTACAAGTTTTATTGGCAGATTTAAAACACACTTAGCCTTTTATTTCTTTAAAATTTATTTTTTTTTTGAAGGACGGGGGAAGGGGGGCGATAAAAATACAGTTTTAAAGTGTTATTAAAAAATCATTAATTATTATTAGTATTATTTCAATAGTTGCAGCACAGGAGACTTTTTTTAAACTCATAGTTTTATTGCATATTTGCTATTTTTTTGTTTTATTAAGGAATCTTAATTTTGTTATGGTATAGTAGCCGGAAACCCTGGTTTACCCAGAAGTATTGTAAATGCTAATATTGTGTTTATTAAAACACAAACTAGCCGAAATTTCCTCATCTGAATGCTTCCATATTGTCAATTATATTTATCAGTTTTATAAAATTTTAAGTGAAAAACACAATTTTTACCCACCGTCCTAGGACGGGCATTTACACTAGTCTATATTATAAAGAACAAACATATATGTGCGTAACGCTGACGTCATTTTGCGAATGGCAACACTTCACGATCAAATTTCGGTCTTGAAATTTTCGCTAATGCAATTTTTTTATCTTCTGTCCATCGTACATTTTCAATTTTCGTTGCATAGAGAAAAAATGTACTTTCAAATGCAATTTGTTTAAAAACTGTATCTTAATTCACTGATGTATTATGTTTTCTAAAATAATTTTTAAGCATGATTTTTTTAAAGTTTATCTAATCACGTGACAGTTTCAATACATAATAATAATAAACATGTTGCACATAAAGCAACAAACATTGTTCAGCATTTGTTTCTGAAAATTTTTGCATAACGAAATTAATACTTCCTTTATAAACAAGTAAAAGAATAATATTAAAAAAACTCCAATCTAACATATTTGTGAAAGACAAATTAACGGAATTAATACTTCTTTTATAAACAAATAAAAGAATGATATTAAAAAAACACAAATCTAACATATTTCTAATCGTACATTATAAATTTTTATATCATCAAATAGGATTTTATTTTCAAATGGAATTTATTTGCAAAGTTCATCTCAGTTTACTGATTGTCTATGGTTTTAAAAACAGTTTTAAAGCATGAAATATTTTTTTTTTTTTAATTTATCTATATCGCGCGGAGCACGATTACGAAAGATTAATCCGTTTGCCCTTAAAAGAGAATATAGAGTTCATCATTTTCTGACGGCTAATATCCATTAAGAAAACTTCCCTATGAATAAATAAATAGAATAATATAAATAAAACACAAATTTAACAGATATGTATAAGTTCTGAAATTATCAGAATATAAAAGGATGCCGTAAGTAGCAAAATCTAGGTCAAATAACTCTTAACATTCGGCTAATAAGAAAGTATTGCTTTTGATAAATTTTAAAAACTTGTTTGATTGAATAATTCGTATTTTTCATATAAAAAATGCTTTCTTAATGTAAGTGGGCAATCTAAAATATTATTAGTTTTCAAAAAAAAAAAAAAAAAAAAAAAATTTCACCTATATTTCGTAACATGGGGAGCCCGGGTACAATCCCCTAATAAGATTAAATGCCTATAATGGTTGATCGTAAATGGGACATTCACTTGACTTTAAGGAAGTTACAAGTTACACGAGTATACGCCATCAAGTGATTTTTATTTCGACGTTTTATTTGTATTTGTATTAATGTTATACTAATTTATTTGTTCTTTCGTTATTTAAAATGAAAATTATGTCAATTTGTATAATTTGGCGAGTGGTTTGGCGATTTAGATAATTTGGCGAAATTTGTCGACGGGATAACTAAGTAGTACAATTAAAACATTGCTAAGATGAAATTAAATGTCATGATTTGTTGCATTATGTAATATTTGGCACAGATGTCATATACGCACCGGATTTGGCGTGATTTTTTTAGGACAATTAGGCGAAAACCTCGTTTTCGAATACCAGTTACATATGTATTTTTAAATTATTTTCTATTATTTCTAAAATGAATTAATAGTAAATAAAAAATTTTAATTAATAACTATAGAACAAAACAATTTATAAATAAAAAAAAAAAGAAAATAAATATAAATGAACATTTATTAATAAATAAGTAACGATAACCGGGTTACCATGTCAGGCAAAATAACGCCATTTTGGGGCCAATTATGTACCCCGACGCGTATATGACATCTGCGCCTAATATTTTTCTTTTCGTTTCGTTTAAAAAAAAAGAAAGAGGTGAAAGCTACTAATTTTAAATGTTTCAGTTTTAAATGAAAGTTTTGTATTAAATAAAATGATAATGAAAAAAAAATGCGACCAAAGAAATGTTCGGCGATTTATCACCTACCGCAGTGCGTATATGACATCTTCGCCTAATATTTTTCTTTTCGTTTTTTTTTTTAAAGAAGGAAGTGAAAGCTATTAATTTTAAATGTTTCAGTTTTAAATGAAAGTTTGGTATTTTAAATAAAACAATAATGAAAAAAAAATGCGACGGGAGAAATGTGTGGCGATTTGTCACCTGCGTCCCGCTAACATAAAAATACCAAGTTTTTGATTTCTCGATCAGAATCTTCCGATTTGGCGAAAGATTGTTCAAGTAAATTGAATTATGAATGAAAATAACCTTATACATATTGCAACATACATTTAAGGGAGGCCAAATTGGTCGCCAAATAAGTTTAAAATAATATCCTTTTCTAAAATATGAAGAAAATATCTGTTATGATTAAAATTTTGGATGAAAGAGAAAATAATTAGAGAAAAGCTTTTAAAATTAGAAAAAAATTAATATCTATGAATCTAAGGTATTTGTACCCAATATGGACAGTTCTCTCAATATGGACACCCCTAATATCTTTAAATGTAACAATTTTGATCGAGACATGGCTCTACATGTCCGTGAAGAAAAGCAGTTGAAAAGATACTTAATTCTGGAAAGTGCAAAAAAGGGCGCTGTTCGCCATTTGGAAGGAAACTATTTGTTTCGTGATGTGCTGATTGTAGTTACAGATAAGTTTACAGTCTTGTTAGATATGGTAAAATTACTTTAAATATTGAAAAGTGGAGTGTTTTAGAAAGCTGATAAAACATATTTTCGACTGCTATTGTATATATTGCTTTAAAATGTTTTCTTTGTTTATTTATTACAAGATTTAGCAAAACTATGCCCGATTCCCAATATGGACACCTTATGTCCACATTGGAATTACAGCAAGTGAATCTTCAGATTCACTTGCTGCTTTCTCCAATCCTCCAAGAAACTTACTCCAAGAAAAAAATCCTCCAAAAAGCCCTTGCAGAAAAATCAAAAGAAGCCTTCCCTCAGTGTATGTTTTGGTGAAATCGCAGGTAACAGCGGTATGACTTCCTCAACCAAGAAGAGTTGTTACTGCTTCTTATACAGTATTGATGCTTTTGCAGACATGCGACTATGCATCCCATGCGGCAGATATGTCCGTGAGAACTGTGTGGGATTTACTGCCCATGATGAAGAAGTTTTTATTTATCCATCCTGTGAGGACTGAGTAATAACATATGTAAATTCTGCAGACAGATGCAATAAAGCTAAGCAAAACCAACTATATTATTTCATAATATTTTGTAGTAACTGAGGTGCTTTGCATAGGTCTTCGAAGACCCACAACCGAGAATGACCCCCCTTTCTGAAGTGCATGTTCTGAAGATATTTACACCCCCCCCCCCCTCCGCCGCAATACTTTAAGATATATTTTTCTAGCCCTTTTCCTCTAAAATCCCTTGGAAGAGTGGCTCTTCCATACACCCTGTGTAGTAGTTCAATAATGTACCACCTGTTCCTAATATTGACATGCATGTCCATAATAGGTACAGGTTGTTCCTTATATGGACACTTGTAAACATTTTTTGTTTTTATTATTAAAATTAAACCAGAATAATTGCAAGGTCGCTAATTATAATAACGGTAGTCAACTGTACAGGGACAATGGTCATATATTTTTGGACCTTTTTTTTTTTAAATAAACAACCTACAGCTAACGAAATTCAGATGAAATAAATGTTTTTTTTTATTATTATTATTCCATGAGATTGTGAAATATGCAAAAAATTTACAAGATATTTTTTCTTTTTTTTTTACTGATTGCTTCAAGAGACTATTTATTTTAACATCTTTTTGTTTAATAGTTAAACTTCAATGATATGAACAATTCTTGTTATTATGTATCTGTATTTGTATATATTTAGTAATTTTGATATATTTTGTAATGTTTGATTCAAATAATTGTTTAACATATTAGTATGCACCCCCCCCCCCTTCCCCAACGCTCTCATTTATTTTTTTTTCTCTCTTTCGCTGTGTAGTACCTGAATGCTGCACTACTTCAGACGAATTTTTTTTCTTTTCTTATGCTTAGATTTTTTAAGACGAATAAATCTGAGGAAAAAGTATTTTAAAGACGTGAAGTTCCATAGGAGGATCTTCATAAAGACGAAAGACGGTGCATGTTACATACACATGGCACACACATCGGTTTTTAACTTTCATTTTTTTTCCTTTCTCCGAAGACGTTTTTTTTCTTCTTCATGTAGTGTTAGTGCAGTTCAGTCTATGCATTGTAATGGAAAAGTCTAAATTTAATTTTTTTTGTTGTTGTTGTTGTTTTGTTAGTTCTCTACCTTTTGGCTTCTAATTTTTTTTAAGATATTTTTTCTTTAACTTTAAAAATTTCGGAAATGTATTTCTAAAGAGTCTTTTTTTAGATAAGTTTTAGTTTGCCCTTTTCTTGCTGATTTTGATCTTACATGTGCATGGGTGCACACGTGTCAAGATGCCCGAGTGTGGATGTGGCTTGCACTTTACAAAACATTCTGACAAAATCCTGACCGCAGTAAGAGGGTTCAGCTAATTCCCATATGAACTAACAGAGCTTGCAATTTCTAAAAGACAATAAACTTGATGAGTTAGTGATTTTGAATCTCCAGCCTGAGGACGAAGGCTGAAATAAACTTCAGAGTTCGGTTGTGGGCTTACTTGGGAAAATGTCCATAGTCAGACTCCGAGAGCGATCCGAAGTATTGAACGCCGGTAGATTTCCGCAAAAAAACCCTTTATCTGCTTAAAACCTGTATATAGTTTGTATGGCCTGTAATTATAATTCATATCTTACTCCAGACATTAAAATCGTGCTATTTCTACACCATCGAGTCATCAATCAGAAGTATTTATCACCAAAATTCAACTGCAGTCAATGGTTACACTATATGGCCAAATGTGACAGGTCACTTGCGGTTTTAGACGTTTTGTTAAATATCTAGAAAAATACACGAGGAATTAACCTGAAACTGCAGCTGTGTAAACAGTATAGTATAGGTCATATATTTCCTAGAAGAGTTTTTCCCGAAATCCAAGAGGGGACCGTCAACAAATTGAAAAATAACAAATATCTTTTGGATAACCCTATAAAATCTAATGTAACAAGAGCGTTCAAACTCGAGATTATTAATAAGTGGCTTATTGTAATATACTGTGTTCATTTTATGAGGATAGCATGTACACTCATAGAGAAATTAGGGTTTTTATAAAAACAATCCCAAATTTCACCAAGTTTTTTGCTTATAATTTGCAGAGTTCTTAATATAAAAACAGTTTTTTACAGAAAATATGACAAACAACATTGTACTCAATACTCTGCCGTCAGAATTAAAAATAATAATAAAAATTGGATGGAATATGAGCAAGTTTATTAAAATATGTTTCACTGCGCATGCGTGAACGCAATCAAAATATAATGTGCATAATGTGTTAGCTAAATGTATAGAGCAACTTTTGTGAAAGTCTCAATAATATAGTTTGAAAAGTCTGATAATAATCGTTTATAGAATAAGCTCAAAATCCTTTGTTCCCAAAATGAAGCAAAAAGATGAGGGGTTGTATCCATATATCCATTGATTAGTACCAACATATCATACACAATATTGCACGTACTACTGTATTTGGATACAGACCCTCATATTTTTGCTTCATTTTGAGAATAACGGATTTTGAGCTTATTCTATAAACGATTATTATCAGACTTTTCAAGCTATGTTTTTGAGACTTTCACAAAAGTTGCTCTACACATTTAGCTAACATATTATGCAAATTATGTTTTGATGACGTTCCAGAATGCGCAGTAAATCATTATTTAATGAACCTGTTCATTTTCCATACAATTTTTATTATTTTTTTCATTCTGATTAAAGGGTGTTGTGTACAATGTTGTTTATCATATTTTCAGAAAAGAATTTTTTTTAATATTAAGAACTCTGCAAATTATAAGCGAAAAACTTGGCGAAATTTGGGACTGTTTTTATAAAAACCTTAATTTCTTTACGAGTATACATGCTATCCTCATAAAAATAAACATAATATATTACAATAAGCCACTTATTAATAATCTCGAGGTTGAACGTTACATTAGTGTCTACAGGGTTATCCAAAATATATTCGTTTTTTTTTTTCAATTTGTTGTTTGTCTAGGGTTTCGGGAAAAAAATTTCACGGAAATATATTAGTTATTCTGTACTGTTTACACACCTGTAGTTTCAGGTTAAGTCCTCATGTATTTTTCTAGATATTTAACAAAACGTCTAAAATTGCATGTGACCGGTCACCTTTGGCCATATAGTGTATTTAAGGCTATATATATAAATATATGTAAAACATCGATGCTGGGCATTTTAATTATAGAAATCCATATTGGAAAGAATTCTTCAATATAAAAGAAACTGTTCAAATTCGGACCACTAGAAAGCACTATCATGCGAATTAAAAAATATCTTATTTAGAGTGATAAATCTTAATAAGAGTACAGAATGTCTAAAAATTATTCTTCACCATGCCACTGAAAAAAAAAATTGCAATTTTTATGGTCAATTTAGTCTTTCCGCAGAAATTTATCATATGATCTGCTATTGTCGACATTTGTAATATATAGGTAAGCAAGGTCAGTGACGATTATTACTAGCGCTTATTATTTAAAAACGACTATTACTAAATTTGAAGAATTTAGGCAGCTATCCCGCTGCTAAGAAGATGATAGAACGAGATTTCAAAATAAGATATTGTCCTGATTTACATAAAAAAAATCCACATGAACTAATTTTTCTTGCGGCATTTAACGAGAATAATTACTCATAATGCATGGCAATGGAAAAACTTGAATATGGTCCTACAATGAGTATTTTAATCTCATGGATAAGTGAATATTCAGGACTATGGAATACTGCGTATTTCAAGTCTCAAGACATGAATAGTACCATTATCCGGATTACATGCATTTATCGAGTGAATTTATGAATGTGTTCATTTTTTTCTCTCCCTACGTTTTTTCAGAAGATCATTTTTCAAGGCTATGAAAATATTTTCTTAGAACTAGAGATGTTGTAAAACGTATATATTCGTTACTCAGTAACGGGTAATATCTCTGATATGAACTACTGAATCGTTACTTCGAAATATGACTCGTTACTTTTTACTGCATCAAAGTGCAATAGAACTAAATCTACCTTCGTTTGCGTGATTCATGAATGGATCCGGATGGGAAAAGTGGAGACTTAAATCGCACTTTGAGAAATTGGCTCCAGTTGTTCCCGTATCAGTAGCACATACATTTTGTGTTTTTCATTAATTTAGCACTAGTTCAGTAAAGATCCGCAGATTCGTGTTCATGTGAATTTTGAAATAAATATTTTGAATTCAAATGGTCAACAGCAGGACAAACTGCTTTTATGAAAACGATTGGTAAGAGATGGTTTATTTATTGAGAGATTACACTTTTTTTTATCTCTCAGATATGCTGGATTCCATGCATTTTTTTTTTCAAACTTAGGCAATAGAATTGAATATTATAGCCACGATCATAAAAAGAATTCCATGCAATTATATGAGAAAAAAAAGGTAAACATCAATGAAACATGTATCCAAGCAATAACGAGACAAAATGTGTCTGTTTTTCTAAAAATTTTAATTAGGTTAATTTAGCCTTAATTACGAGATATATTAAAATTGCTCATAATTTTACTATAAAAATAACAGAAGCTTATAAAATATTCATTGTAGCTGTATTTAAGGACTGATAAGGTATTTCTGAGAAATACAATTTTTTTAATTGTTTTGTAAACGCATAAAATAAACAGAAATAGATTTGATTAGCGTCTCTCTTTTTTCTTTTACATGCATAAGAATTTTGAGGAGATACTATCAAAATGTGTGTACTGAACCGAATTTCCAGACGCGACAGTAACTGAAGGATCGTTATAAGCGAGCAATCGATTATATTTCGTTTCCCCATACTTTATGATATAAAGATAAAAAATATCAACTAAATACATAAAACAAACTGGGTTCTACAAAGATCTGAAAAAGAAATTTTTATAATCATTTTTTGCTCTTTCATGTATATGGGGCATTTTTACAATCTTTTGATTTTTTGGGGAAAAAAATCTGACAAAATTAATCTTGCTAAAATAACATTTTAATCTGATAGACAAATGCCTTAATGATTCAAAATAAAGAAAAATGGTCATTTTTTATTTAACTTAGATTTAAGTTAAACTTGCGAGTTTAATTTTCCATACCATTTTACCCCTCTAACTTTTTATTTTCTTCTAAATTTTTCTTATAATGAATTTGCATAGTACCCACAGGATATTCAAATAAGAAATAATAACAATGTAGTACTTTTAATACAGAATTTTTGTATAACATTGTCTTACAGGGGTGTTAAAAACGGACTGTAAGGTAAAAAAGGGGGATGGTTTTGGAAGAAATGGCCGAAATGGTAAAAAAAGGGGCGGTAAGGATGGAACGGTAAGGAAAATTACCATCTATTTTTAGGAAAATCATATTAATACTAAGTGATAGCCAGTATGTTCATTGATTTTTAGAAACAGTTGTTAACATTGGATTAAATTATTATTTTTTTTTTTAATTTACCTCGAAAAGTGCAGGAATAAACGTTGGGGACGGTGAGACTACCAACAAAGCCACGATGCTTGAAGTTGATATTTAAATGCTGATTTAAATTCTACAGTAAATTTCCTGCCAAAGAATTTTAGACATTATTTCTCTAGCATACTTCTGCATGAGAAAAAAACTTGAAAAAAATTCTGTGGCTGCATCTGAAATGATTTTCTGTATAATTTTAGAAGAGGGATGGTAAGGAATCTAAAACACAGGGACAGCGTTTAAAAAATAATAACAACCCTAAAAATGTGTGCAGGTTACTTTTTAGCTACATATTTATATAACACAATAGTTCCAGTTTCAGAAAAAAATTACGTCGAATTATTGTTATTGAAACATTTTTATCCAGACAGCTCCAAACTTAAAAATCATTATCAGGGACACGGGACGGTATAGGAGTTTTTCAGGTGTTTGGGCCCCCAACATCGTCTAAAACTCATTTATCTCGTTAATATTGTTGTGCAATCATGCAATAGGATGTTCCCCAGTATATGAAAAAAACCCCACAAAAAAAGGGTATTGAAATAAAAATTATTATTCAGGGACATGAAAGTCAAAAGATTGTGAGAATGCCCCATATATGAGATAAAAGGAAAAGTGCCATGTTGCCACCTTTAATATACTTTAGAAAACGATAAAGTTTCTAATTTCTTTTTAATCTGGTGATAAATAATAATAATAATAACGCAATAATAATAATAATGAGGATGATAATAACAATAATAATGCGAATAAGAATACAGATAATAATAAAAACGATAATAATAATAATAATAATAATAATAATAATAATAATAATAATAATAATAATAATAATAATAATACAAAAATAATTATGGCAAGAGTATTAATAATGATGATAATAATAATAATAATAGTAATAACAATAATAATATTAATAATAATAATAACAGGTGAAAAAAATGATAACACAAATTATTATTCTTTTTATTTTTTATTATTATAATGAAAATAATAATAATAACATTAATAATAATAATAATTAAAAAAACTTTTTTTTTCATTTTTCGTGTTATTAAAGTTTTACTTTTAATTTACTCGAGTTGAATTGATTAGAAAATTATTAAGCTAGGCGATATTTAAATATAAAGTTTAAATAAATAAGCAAATTGTAAAAGCAGTGACATCCGTAATCGTCTCTGATTACTAATGTAATAACCGCTATAAATATCAATAATGAAAATTCGTTGGTGCGTGGAAAATAAAGTTATTGAAATATTCAAAATTATGTTTAAACGGATGTTGTAAATTGTGTAAAGCGAAAATTTAACTTCTTAAAACAGTAATTTTTGAATTGGTATCGTAAAAGCTGCGTAATTTTTTAACACAAATATTTTATCTTCTTCCTAGCATTTGTCTGTTTATTTAACAGAAATAAGTGTTATATGCAGATTTCATGTAATATTAGATTTTTATCTGCACTTTCATTCTAAAATTTTATAGCCTCCAAAAGATATTTTAAAGTAAATAGAAGAATTAGTATATGTTTACATAATATCATTAATTTTAAAACCAGTATTAAAATAGTCCTTAATGAATGCTATTCATATGACAATTTCTACACATAAAAGCTTAGACGAAAAATATTTTATGTTTATTTATGGTGGGTTAGCTTAAATAAGTTAATTCAAAAATGTAGCGTATTTTATGAAACGGGAAAAATTAACTAAGTTAGAAATACAGTTAACGAATGTGCCAATGAATAAGAAAAATGACATAATGTTTTAAATATAAGTCATGTTTTCTTAAAGTGTTTAGTTTAATAATTTTTCAAAGATATTTAGCTTCTTGTTTGTCGTATCATTTTAAAATAATAAATATATTTATAATCGATTCCTATTTTCTGATTTTTTTTGTATTTTTCTTTTTATTATCGTATATGGCGATGAAACTTTGTTTATGTGATATTTATCAATTAGAATTTAAATAATAATTAAGATTTTTCTTAAGATTTTTTTTTTCATTAAGATTATTGAGATTATTTGTTGCAGTTATTTTTAAAAGGGTTTGACTCTTAATGATATTATTGTCAAAAATATACATCATAGTTTTGTCGTATTTTTAGCGCTTTGCAACATAATTTTAAAGTGTTTAGGAGTTCAGTTTGTTTGCCCGAATGTCTACCCGTCTGTTTGTTGACCCTCTGTTCGCGTTTTAACCGGTGTAAATATAGAGAGATTACCATGTTACTTATATATGTTATTAGGGCATGTTCAGTATTCAAAATGAAATATATAGAAATTACATTTCTTTTACAGGGACACTCAAAAGAATTGCGTTACATTGTTTACTATAGTAAAAATCATTTTCAAAGTATTTTATTGATGTTAAGCTATTCCAAATACACTGGTTATCAAAAATTAAGGAAAAGTCACAAAATGCTAATTTTCAAATGCGCTAACACTCAAAAGGAAATAATATAATTCGAGTAATTACTATATGTACAACACTGCTAGCCCATATAACATCTCATTCATGTCACACATGGTCACAAGTGTCACAGTCACTACGGTGAAGCAAAAAAAAAAAAAGGAAATTCCATACATTTCATTATGAGTCGCAAATGATCACTATATGTGACTCCACTGAGAAGTCAATGTGACTGCTGCTTTGTGAAGAGTCACCAGGTGACTTTACAATGTAGTTAAATTGTGACTCTCATGTGACTGTCATTTTTAGACTCAATTTCATAGTCATCATGAACGTTGCATTATGATAAGTACCAAATAATATCATATCATAGTCACATGGAGACTTCCCCCCCCCCAAAAAAAACACGATAGTGTCTTCACAGTAGTCTCTCTGTCACCTGAAAGTCATCAGTGTCATCAGATTGTCGCAGTAGAGTCACATATAGTGATCATTTGAGACTCATAATGAGCTGTATGGAATTTCCTATTTTTTTTGCTTCACCGTAATGACTGTGACACTTGTGACCATGTGTGACATGAATGATATGTTATATGGACTTGCTGTGTTGTAGAGATAGTAATTACTCGAATTATATTATTTCCTTTTGAGTGTTCGCGTATTTGAAAATTAACATTTTGTGACTTTTCCTTAATTTTTGCACACCAGTGGATATTGAAATTGATATACATCATAGGAATCTATAAGATGTGGATAATATAATTGCTATAGAAAAGGTGAGGCATAGGTCACTATAGGACCACAGTAGATCACTATAGAATACGCTTGAGATATCATTCATTGACAAAGATACAGAAAATAGTACGGTTTCTATATCGTGTAGGAACAATAGTTGCTGGAAGTACGTTTCAAATTGAGGCATGCTTTTTTTAATTTAACTAATTTGTTGCATATTATTTCGTGTGTATAAATTCTAAAGAAAATATAAAGGTCTACGTCAGTGTTTCTTATTTTTTTTTTTACTTCACGGCGCACTTGAACCATAATTAAAATTGTTAAAATTGTTCGGCACACGAAAATTATGATGACGTAAAAAAAGGAAGAGTTATCTATCATTACATAAGAAATGATTACATTTTATTTTTAATTTATTCATTACCACAAACAAAATAGGCCATCCGAACCGAATAAAAGAAATGAAAATTAGTTTAAATGAAAAAATTATAAACTTTTTTTTATTATTATTCACTTCTCTTTAACCCCCTGACCGCCGAGCAAAAGGGCAAAATTGTAATGTTGTTTTCTCTGTAATTTTTTGAAAATGCTAAAAAGAGATAGTTTTTTCAACATGATATAAAAAATTTAATTGTGTATAAGAATATAACCCTTGAAAGTATTTATCATAACTTAACCCTTAAATGCCTGGTGTTGCTTTTCGGCTACATACCTAATTTAGGCTCTAAAATACTATTAGAATAATAGTGAAGCTATAATGCCTAATGTTGCCAATAAAATTTATTCTGAAAATATTATTAAATCGATTTTCAACATGTAGATTGCAACACTTGTGCTGTTTAAGAATAAAGATAGATTTATTTTTTCAATTGTTGCTACTTGTTCTTTTTGTTTTGCTTGGAAGCTTGCGAAATACCCTATTTTGTTCTGTAGTGAGCAAGTAAAATTTATTTCTTATTATAGTTCCTAACATTCTTGAGTGTTTAATATTATAGAATTTTATCAAGCAAAATTATTTTTTCAATTAAACACCAATATTGCCGATTAGTAACAAACTGTTTTTTAGCCTTAAACTATACTTAGAACAAAATATGATTTTTTTAAGTATTTTTCCCATGATTTATTTAAAAAATGAAAGCCGAAAAACCTTATTACAATGATTTTTTGAAAAATCAGGCATTTAAGGGTTAATCTTTTTTAAAACTGGATTATATTTGTAAAATTATATTGATTTAAAAAATGCTGCTAGTGCAGTGAAACCTACAGCTTAGTAAACGGATATATCAGTTCGCGGCGGTGAGAAGGTTTAATATGCATTATCATTCGTAAGCAGATGAAACACCGTTTTAAGCATCATTTTAACACTATTTTTGGTATCATTCAGAAAACCGTCATTAGCGCAAATAAACATGGAATTTTTTCATATAAAAATATATATGGAGGAGAAGCGGTTTCGAGGTATAGGTTTATTGGTAAGTAGTAGTGCAAGAAATTATAGGTAACAGCTAACATGAAATTGTATAGGAAAAGTAATTGGTAATGTGGTAAATGAGGAAAAGTACATTAATCTGTCATTAATTTGTCATATCAGCATTTAAAGTGATATTTCAGATTGACTTTTTTAAAAACTAGAATACTTTCAACGTAAGACAAAATCTTCGAATAGGCATATTCTTAAGTCATTTTTACCCGACTGAAAAGATGGGTTATGTGTTTCAAGCGTATCTCTGGATGTGCATTTCTTTATACCCCCGAAACATTCCAACGGTTGGATGGATTTTAATGAATGTGGTCTCTATCAATTCGTCTTAACAACCCGATTGTTACAAGATAAGTTTTGTTTTTATAAATCCAAGATGGCGGCCGTAAAACACAAAATGGTGGTAGAGACGAAAAAAAAAAAAAATACGCACCCTATTGAGTGGCACATCATTGGATAGGTCTTTCAAAATGAGTATGATGTTTCATTGACTATTTTACAGACAGAAGCTCCGTTAAAATATTATACAACCTGGAAGTTGTGTATTGTGGATCTCTAGCTTTACTGCAACTCTAATTATCATAGACATCTATAGACCTCGTCAAAACAATGTTTATAGATAGGAACTAACAGTTAAACACAAATTAAAAGTCATCAATACAAGTAAATAAAAAAATAGGTAAGTAATATAAACAAGCAATATAAAAAAAAATATTTTAAGTCTATTCCTACTTAGGTCAATAAGAGAAATTTTTTTTCTCCCATTCTTCTTTCCTTTTGAGTGGTGCTTAAAATGCTTTGATGAAGAAGAGGGCTCTCTCGGTCTTACAATACCTTGATCAAGAAGGGGGCTCTCTCGGTTATTGAAAATTAATTAGTTTAATTTAATTAATGAATTAATATTTGAAAAAAACCTGGATTAACACAAAATGTCATCCATACAAGTTTAGAAAAAAGTTATTTGAGCTTGATGGAATGAATAATAAGTATTTTATTAAATATTGAAAATTTGAACAAGATATATATAGTGAGAGTGTGAGTTAATAGTAGGATTTGAAAAAAAAAATTGTTTCACATTGATGAGAAATAATTAATTAGTTCGCTTTTTTTTAATTGTTTATTCAACGAACTTTTCTACTGCATTTTAAATTGCAATATTTTTCCTTCAGAAGACAAGTTTTTTTTTTTTTTTTTTTTTTGAAAGAATTTATTTCAAGAGACTATCCCTACTTGATGTAGGGTTTTTTCGCATATGAGTAATAGAAGAAAAATCTCCCAAACAAAGCAAATGTGTGACACTAAACCTTATTTTCAAGTAAATCGTATAATATGAAATGTTTGACGTTACAGGTTGGAATTTTCAAAAATGTAATGTAACATTGCTTAAAAGTTTCGCGACACACCTGATATCTTTTCGCGGCGCACTGCTGTGCCGCGGTACACAGGTTGGGAACCACTGGTCTACATAAAAGGATTTGAGTACATTTCCGCTTTTTCGATGGTGTTATGCGTTTTTTGAATGGGCTAAAATTCTGCATACTTTATAGTATATATGCAAATATTTAAATAATTTACAGGGCTGCACAATAGAATTTGAATATATTTCCTTTTATAGATGATACTTGCAAAAAAAAAAAAAAAAAAAAAAAAAAAAAAAAAAAAAAAAGAGCTGCTTGAAATGGCACTAACATTCCGATAAAACAGATCCAAAATATTTTCCAAGGACTAAGATTATATGAACAAATACAGAAGATTTCTGAACGGTATAAAAATATCTGATACACTATTTAAAGAAACATAGTGTTGAGGTCAAATCCATAGGTAGGACTAAGCGAAAAATAATAATAATAAGCAGGAATTCTCCATTTTAATAATTTACATCGCTCCGATGAAAAAAAAATATGTATATAAATATAGATAGTACAAAACACATTTCAGTTTTAGAAATTAAAACACACACTTTTACTTTATATAAAATGATTTCATTCGCATCCGCTAAATAATTCCACATTTACAATCTAGTCTTAAGCAAGATCTAGAGCAAAGCATGCATATGACGTCACTATCGGAGAATAATACATAATTAAAGCAAAAAGCGATGTTGTAATTCAAGAAACTTGACCAAAAAAAAAAATATCCTCTGTCTAATAATTCATATGCCTTCATTTGTTTGTAACATTTATATAAATACTTAAAATTAAATATACTTTATCATAGCCTGTTTTATCAGAAATCATTAATTTATATATTTTTTCAAAATAGCATTTCTTTAATTATATTTTTGTTTGTTTATTATGGCAAAATGGCAACAAAAATATATCATATTCTAGTATTTTCGAACTATTTAACCTTTACTTTCTACACAAATGGAGTACTTTAGTTGCAAAAGTTAAAGAAATGGAGGTAAAAAGTACAAAACAATTAATATCTCAAAAATAATTTGAGATGCAGTTTTCAAACAAATTGCATGTAAAAATTCTCTTTTTTTCCCTATACGACGGTAAAAAAATGCGCCATGCTTAGAAGTTTTAAAAAATGCAGTAGAGATTATCCCCTACAATAACACATCTGCTTAGTTTTGTGGCTGGCTTATATAAATTAATGTTATTTTTTTAGAGACGACACTTTAATTGCTGGCCGAAAGAAATAGCACATCGGGGGCTACAGAAAGAGTATTCGAGCATAATCGGGATATAAAATATAAAACAAGCAAAAAAGCACAGTCGGAGTTTACCGATTTATGCTCAGCGTCCCATTTTTGGGACGTTTCGAATTTTAATATATATATTTTTTTATTTTCTTCTTCTTTACAACATGAAAATTGTATGAAGCAATTGTATATAAATGTCTTTATCTTTTAGCGAAAGATGGCAGCATAATATTGATATTTATTTGCTTAAATGAAGGCCTTTTTTCGGTGTTTGTATAAATTTACATTTTTCAAGATAGCAAAATGTAAAAAGTAAGTTTATTTGTATTTTTTGTATCAATAATCTAAATAAATAATTCATAAACTTAGCTTGTAGACATTATTGAAATCCGTATATTTTTAAATTGCGAAATTATATGTTCAAGCCTATTTTTTATGCATGTTTGTAACGTACAAAATATAGGGCGCAAAGCGCAAACAGGTATATATTTTTATTAGACATTTAGGGGGCAGTTATTTATGAAATGTCCTTTTGAAGATGATTTTGAAATAAATTGTTTTTTAGTCTCAAATACGGTCATTCTCTTTTTATTATTAATAATAATTATAATATTATTAGTCTCTGTAAAGAAATAAATATTTTTAATAGTTCATAAAAATAAATATTAATTATAGTATATAATATGCAATTTAAAAGTTTAATTTATATAAATTTAGACAAATATATAATTATGCATTTTTCCACATAAAGATATTCCCATATTTAGTACGTTTACATTTTATCAAACAAATACAAATATATTTTAGCGTAATTGTTTTTTGTATTTTTCCAGCTCATTTTGCAACATTTTAATGTGATTTTACCAAAAAATATGAGAAAACAAAAATTCAGGCATAAATGGGTTAATCGAAACGGTACATTTAGAAACAGACTTTAATAACTTTTTCTACATACAAGGTGATTCTAAACTCATGATCAAAACTTTATAGAGAGCTAGAACACACACTGACAAGCTTAAAACTCCATAATACTCTTAACTCGATCAGTAGTGCACTAAAGGACGCTTTCTCATTGTGGATAGAGCCCAGTTTACTACACAATATCTGGTCTACGATTGGTGATATTATGTATTCAAAATATTGTTACTGAATATAATTCAAATTTGGACGAAACCTCGAAGAAAATGAAATTATGAAGTAATTGCTTCTACTTGAGAAACAGTTGATATCAAGTGAAGAGGTAGGATACGGATTTTAAATAAACCTAAATATTCTTTAGAGAAATTAATGGTGAATCTGAACTCATGGGGAATATTTTAATGAATAATAAAACTCCTCTAAGCAATCAATTTCCATAATACAATGCACTGGCGTATTATAAGCTGTGAAATGCTAGATAGCGCTGTATTAAACACAGAAAGCTCAGGTTTTTCCCTGGCATCGTCATTTAAACAGAGTATTTCAAAAGGTCTGATTTTACCAATTAGGAAAGCGCGCATGGGCTCCATGAATTGTGTTGCAAATGGGGATGATCTGGAAGATCAAACTGTGTAATAATGCCTATATCGATACTTATAATCGATTTTACTATAGATAATGCCTATATAGATAATGCCTAAACAGAGTCCCCTTTAAGTGGAAAATTCAGCTGTAACGTTTCAATGCTTGAGTTATGGCCATTCACTGCATGGTTTTTGAAGCTTGTCTAAGTGTTTTATATCACTCTTTAAAGTTTCGGCCATGATTTCAAAATTACCTTTAACATAATCTTGGTTCAAATTTATCTACTTTATTGGGTAACTTAAAATGTTCTTGTAATAGAGATGTTCTTGCAAAAAGAGATGGGGGGACAAATGGGGCATTTTACAAAAATATTTATTTTTAATACTTCTTTTAAGTTACTATCACTACTATATATCACATTTCATACATTAGGTATTTGACTACATCTATGTACAATATTTAGTCTAGATTATTATTATGCAGTAAAATATTACAAAATTAAAAATAATAAAAAGCAATTTAACAAATTACAACGACCATTTGGAAAATGATTATTTAGAAGACTAAAATTTAAGACATAAAAAATCACATGGAGTCGATCTTACATTACGTACGCCATGAATTAAACATTAATAGTGTTATTACACGTAAAAATTGCAAGCGACAAAGATTAGACTCGTCAGATTTCTTAAAACTTACGCATTATCCACCTAAAACTTACGTATTATTCAAGCATTTCATTGGCTGTTCGGGAAAAGGCTTTTCCATCGTCCGAAAAATCCGACGACCAATTTTAAATGAAATTTCATTCTTAAACTTCTAAACATCCCATAATATTACTTTTTATACCGTCGTATAGAGAAAAAAGTGTACTTTTAAATGCAATTTGTTTGAAAGTTGTAACCCAATTTGTTTCTGAGTTATTAATTTTTTTGTGTAGTTTTTATTACTTTTTTGTCATAGTGGAAACAGAAATAATCCATCTCTGTTGAAAGTAAAGGTAAATACAGATTACTGTATAGACCAATCAGAACGCGAATAAAATGTGGAATAAACCAATAAAAAGCTTCAGATATGCTTTTGATTTCCTACCCTGACGAGAACAATATCCATTTTTCCAAATGGTTAAAAAACGTTACTCTCTGTTCCAATCATCCCTTTAGCCGCGATGATTGGGGGACTAATAGGGATGGATACGACACAAATATTTTTCTGCCTGTATTCAATGTTACCTAATTACAATTTATAATTATATGTATATTTGTAATATGTGATCTTATAATATGGCTATTACATCTCAGCGTTGCTAATCCCTTCTTTTAATGCAAACTTCGATGTCTATCTGTTCCCTTTTCCCACTTACGACACATTTTAGATAATGGAATGAAAGTGAAAAATGTCTTTCAAATATAACATAGCTAATATTTTTCATTCACAACTTATTAATTAATATTAATTAAATGCATTTTAAATATCATGCAGAAATGAAACTATGTTAGGGAAAGTTTGAGTGACGATTTATTTAAGCACAAGTTCCAAATTCAGTATAATTAACCATATTTAATCAATAAACATATACTACTTTGAATATTTTTATCTATTTTGATAAAGTTTTAGTAGCAATTTTTTGATAAACTATTTAACCTTTATTAGAATACAATAATTAAAATTCAATATAATTCTCTGTAATAAACAACCTATATAATACGAGTACTGTTTAATACTAATAATTAAAATAAATCATTAATTTATAAACCTGTATAATATTTTTACTTTCTTCTATCTTCAATAGAAGAAAGTATTGTAATCGAAATTTTTTTCGACTTCCGGTTTTCGACGCATTTACTTGTTTTAGGGGTCAGAGATTCCAAAAAACATGTTTATAGAAAATGTCTGTCTGTCTGTGTGTCCGTCTGTCCGTCTGTCTGTCGCCATTGTACCATCAAAAAGTGTATGAAGTTATGCATAGAATTAAACCAAAATTTTATTTTAAGTTTTTGGCTATGGCAAGCAGGTCCTCCTGGAATTTGGAAAAAATTCGCCGGTAGAGGGTGCTGATATAGTAATTTTTGTGCGATTTTGAATATTGTACCATCCAAAAGTGTATGGAGTTATGCATGGAATTGAAACAAATTTTTATTTTAAGTTTTTGGATATGGCAAGCAGATCATCCTTGAATTTGGAAAAAATTCGCTGGTAGGGGGCGCTGTAAATGCGATTTTTGTGCGATTTTGAATATTGTACCATCCAAAAGTGTATGAAGTTATGCATAGAATTGAACCAAATTTTTATTTTAAGTTTTTGGCTATGGCAAGCTGGTCCTCCCTGAATTTGGAAAAAAATCACCGGTAAGGGGCGCTGTAATAGCGATTTTTGTGCGATTTTGAATGTTGTACCGTCCAAAAGTGTATGAAGTTATGCATAGAATTAAACCAAATTTTTATTTCAAGTTTTTGGATATGGTAAGCAGGTCCTCCCTGAATTTGCAAAATATTCGCCGTTAGGGGGCGCTGTAATAGCAATTTTTGTGCGATTTTGAATATTGTACCATCGAAAAGTGTATGAAGTTATGCATAGAATTGAACCAAAAATTTTTTTTAATTTCTTGGCTATGGAAAGGAGGTCCTCCATTATTTTGTAAAAAAAATCGCCCGTAGAGGGCGCTGTAATAGCGATTTTTGTGCAATTTTTGCGCCATTTTGAATATTGTACCGTCGAAAAGTGTATGAAGTTATGCATAGAATTGAACCAAATTTTATATGTTTGTTTTTGGTCATGTCACGAAGGGCCTCCCTGAATTTGGAAAAATTCTGCCCGTAGGGGGCACTATAATTGCGATGTCTGTACCATTTTCATTATTGTACCATCGAAAAGTGTATGAAGTTATCCATATAATTGAACCAAATTTTTTGTGCATGTTTCTGGCTATGGCAAACAAGTCCTCCCTGAACTTGAAAAAATTCCGCCAGAAGGGAGCGCTATAATTCCGATCTCTGTGCCATTTTCATTATTGTACCATCGAACAACGTATAAAATTATGCATACAATTGAACCAAAATTTTTGTGCTTGTTTTTGGTTTTGGCCAACAGGTCCTCCTTGAATTTGGAAATATTGCGCGGTAAAGGGGCTCTGCGCTAGCGATTTTTGTATACTTTTCTTGATTTTTCGTAGTTCTATTGTGCATCGGCGGCTCATGAAGCGGCGGGAACTCGCTTCCTGCTAAGCCGGCTATTCGCAAACAGCTGATAACAACAAAATAAGGAAAAATTAATAATTTTAACAAATATCATGATATAGAATAACTCGTTTTTAGTCCATTTAATTGACTTGAGCAGAAATTTAATATGAAAATCAAAGTTGGTATAGTATTGAACTAATAATATTGAAGTATTAACATGTGTAACTAGGTTTTGAAATATTAAGATGTATAAGATAGAAGAAAGTTTTGGGATTGGCACATCCAACTAGTTTAGTTAATAAATAAATGTTTTAACATCTCTAGGGATGAATTAAACTGTCCCATTCATCCCATTTTAATTGCCCCTTTGATACATAGATTCAATTTTCTGCCATATTTCCTCAGAAATTATTTTATTGCATTTGTTACATTCATTTTAATTTCTAATATTGGACCTTCAAATAAATAACTACAACATATCTTATTGGTTTATATTGTATAAAATATTTGACATCTTCAAATGTAAAAAAAAAAAAAAAAAAAAAAGTTACTTTTGAAGCACAGATTCAGAAAATGCAAATTTGCAAAAAAATGAAAATAGCCATCTGGTTTTGCTTTTGGTTCTAAAGCACACTATGGTATTGACATATAGGAGAATAGAAAGCAACCGAAAAAAAACAAAAACATTCAGTGCCTAAAATATTGAAAATGTCCCATCTTGTCCCATTCATACCCCATCTCCCCTGATACTTACGGTATCGTTAAGGTTATCATCTTTACTGTAAAAAAAAAAAAAAAAATAATAAAGGTTTTTTAATGTATCAAATATGTTGGTATGTATTTATTTAATATTTTAAATAAAAAAATTAATGTTTTATAAATAGCAGATTAAAAATTGAAGAATGGAACAATGTAATCTGCTTTATGGACTACCTAGTTGCACTTTACATCCAGTTTATTTTTACATCCATGGCAACTTTACATCCAGTAGAGAGGTGATCGTGATGCAAGGGTATTAGGGAGCCTTAAAAAATAATGTTTAGACGTGGCTGGTAGCCACAAAAATTAAATTACTTAAAAAAATTAAGAGAAGAGTAACAAAATAAAAAAAAAAGTACATAAGTATTTAAGTATAACATAAGTGAGAGAAAAAAAAGGGGGGGGGGGGCACAGGCGAAAAAACTACCGGAGGGTATTCCATAAAAAAAGACTCTTTTCAGAGACCATACATAAGTTAAGCTGATAAAAACGCTATATTTATAGCAGAAAAGCTAAATATATATATATATATATATTACTATAATCAGGACAGAACAAGCAGAAATGTTAAGTATAAAAGAAGGTGAGGGAACCTCAGTCTTTATCATTAAGCAAAAGCGAGTATTTAGGGCGTTTTCTATTAGTGGTGTTGGATACCTCGTATTCGGGTAGTTCCGCAACTATTTGGTTGGGAAGATTGTAAACAGATAAAAAATTTTAGAAAGGTGATGAATGCGCTTTTTTAAAGAGGTAGTTTTTAGATCCCTGCGGATTGTTGTATTATGAAGGTAATGACCATTACGGATATAACGAAGATTTTTGTTGTGAGCACGGTATAGATAGTCCATACTAGTTTTGCATGTGAATCCTCAGATCAGACAAGCATAGGATAGAGCAGATCTGATACAAGCATTATATAAAATAAGTTTATTTTGAATAGAGAGTGTTTTACTTTTTAGAAGAGGAGAGAGGGATTGGGAGATACCAGCAACTTTGCCTCGTACGTTAATAATGTGATTTTTCGAAGTCAATCTTCTATCAAGGGTAACCCCCAGATATTTAGTGCGGTTAATCCAGAGAATAGTAGCATTGTTAATGGTAATACGATTGGGAAAAGTTAATTTCCTAGAAAAGTAGATAGCAGCTGTTTTTTGCTCGTTGAGCTTAACACGCCAGTGTGTACACCAGCTATGGAATTTGTCAATGTGTTATTGAAGTATTTTGTATAAATTGAATGGATGGTGCGCACAGGCGTACATTGCCGTGTCGTCCGCGTACAGGGCAAGATATGTCCTTATTGTTTTTGGAATATCGTTAAAAAAATGTTAAATGATGTAGGGGTGACGACCGACCCTTGCAATATCTTATTTTTTCAGGTATACAACAGATTAAAATTAACACTTTTTTTGGTGTAAAACAGATTAAAAATATCAATTAACAGACCTCTACAAAATCTATCAGAAAATTTAGGTTTTTTTTAATTCTTTCTTCTTCGGAACTAAATTTAATTATTTTCATGACTGCTTTTTAACATTTCCGCTTATTAATAATTTTATGTTCTTAGAAATAACATTTAAAGAAATAATTTCCATTTTTACAAGTTTCCAATAATTTAACTAACAGCAAATTGTAATGCATATTTAATAATGTAAATTTTCTTTAATAAGCTTACGAAAAATGTTTTCATAATAAATTAGACTATCAGAAAATATTAAATTTATTCTTTAGGTAGAAAAACATTATGTAATCTAATTTAGGGAATATTAAGTTTACATCATCTTTTATGTACTGAGATTGCATTCGTCTCTTATTAAGGATTTCTTTATAATATTCTTTTGAAACTAATTCTTCAATTAACGAATAACAATTTTCAATCACAACTTTTTCAACCATAAAACTATTTTTTTTCGTATTTTAGGTAAATATAAAGAGGTCCTTGGACTTGTGGCTAGTGTAAACAGCATTCCGTTTTGTGTAGATTGATATTGTAATTAATAATTCAATATGGTTGCGCTCTTAAAAAAATTAAACTAATTTTTTTTATTCATTAATATTTAGATTAAAAAATCATTTACTATATGCGGTATATTTTTTTCGGGATACAGTTAAATAATTAAATAGAATTTCGCACTTCCAAAAAATAGGCGAAAGTATTACTAATTAATTATTAATAATAACCATAATTACATCTGCATTAAATATATATATATACTTTTAAAAGTTGTTCTTATTTAAATAATTTTTATCGACAGAAATAATTGTCTTTGGTAATGCAGGTACTTATATACTTATATTTCACCATATCTTCAGGCATTATTAACATAGGAAAGATCTTTCACAGTATACACATTTTTCCATTATATGTTATTCAAGTTATTAAAAACATGACACATTATTTTTTCATTCAAAAAATTCTTTATATTGTTTGAATATATTTACATTAAAATCAGTTTGTATAAGACATATTTCGTTATTTTTCATAAAAACTCTATAAGACACATTTCGTATTTTTCATAAAAACATATATCCAAACAGACTTAAATTATGCTATATAACAGTATTATATAGTACCTATAGTAATATTTTTATAAATTTCTCCACATTTCTTATAGAGTTTTCTGAAATATCACGAAATTTGTCTTACAGAAATTAATTTTAATGTAAGCGTATACAACCAATATAAGGAATTTTTTGAATGAAAAAATAATGTTTCATTTTTTTAATAACTTGAATAACATATAAGGGAAAAATATCTGTACTGTGATAGATCTTTACTGTGATAGTAATGCCTGAAGATATGGTATAATATAAGTATATACAGGGTGGTCATAAAAAAATTCCCCGATTTGTGAACCTCTAGAGGCCTAACCGCTCAATCAATTGAAAAGAAATTGTAGATATACCTATTTGAAGGTATGGCTCCAGATCGTGATGATTTAAAACAATAGAGCTCTCACGGTTAGGGTTACAGTGAAAAATTTTCAAAAATTTCAAATGTCAACACACGTTTTTTTTTTCATGCGCAAATTCATCAATGCATTGAAAAATCATAAATGGCGTTGTAATGATACACGTACGATGAAAATTGCCGCGTAAAAGACTTGCAAAAAAGACCATTGCGAGGAACGAAGAAATGGCTACAGGACATGTTTTTCAGTAGCCGATTTTTTTCACTTGTGAACTGAATAAAGTTGTAAAATTTGTTTTAAAATGTGCTTTTGAGTTGTGTTTGTGTAAACATAGTGAGAATAAAAATGTAATCATTTGTTTTAGAGTGCTGAATATTACACTACATAGGAAGTGATTAGGACTGAGTGCCACGATATTACACTTCAATTTTAATCATAACGTAAAGCTAGGAGAGTCTGCGCACATTTAAAAAAATAATAATAAAAATCTAATTATTAATTTTTTGATAAACAATGCATGAATAATGTTGACTTCATTTGTTTTTTATGCATTTCCATTGTTGTTTTGTTGTTATGCTGTAACTTAATAAAACAGCAGTTATAAAACAAGAAAAACTATTTCGCGCAATCTCTCCTTACAGTATGAGATAGACTGCGCACATGGGTAGGAGAGATTGCGCATATGAATAGAAGAGATTGTTATAAAAAATAACTACAATTAAATTGTTAACAATAATAATCACACTTAAATGACATCTTTGTAATGTTTTTGTGAGTAAATATTATTGTATTAGGAGTGAAATTTTCAAGCAAATGTAAAAAAAAAAAAAAAAAAAAAAAAAAAAAAAAAAAAAAAAAAAAAAAAACAATAGTTAAAAATTTTTAATTTAAGAAGAAGATTAAAATATCAGAAAAAGCAAGCCCTACTAAGATTACAAAATAACATTAATCTACTTGATAATTACTTCATTTTCATTTCCACAGTTTTATTGTATTTTATTTCCTAACCGAAGTTCTCGTCGTCCACAATCGATGCAATTATTGCAGTAAATGGTGCAGCTTTCGTGCAATCACCTGCAACAAGCAATACATTGAAATCTCTCAGTGGTCGAGTTGTCTCCTTGTAAAGTTCCAGATGTTCAATGCACTCATCCTCATTGACCTTCGTTTTGTTGGCATCGGTTATTTTATCCCACTTTTTCTGGAAACATTTTATTTTCAGCTGTTTTTTTTTTTTTTTTTTTTTTTTTTTTTTTTTTTTTTTTTTTTTTTTTTTTTTTTTTGCTTGTTTTTGTAGCGGCATCCTTCTTAAGTCTTTTTTCATGTATATTTTGTGGATCAGTAACATTAGTTGCACTCTGCTTCCTTTTTGATTTCGATGGCATTAAATTACTTGGAATGGGTGAAAGCTTTTCCAAAACATTGTAGGTGTTATAAATTTATGTTAGTAAACAAAATTAATTTATTAGCAAATTAACTCTTCATAAATTAAAAAATATATATATAAATATTTAATTTTTTTATTAACAAAAATAATTACATAAAATTAATTCATTAACAAAAATTTTATTTGCAAAAGTTTTTTTTTTTTTTTCAAATTAATTTGTTGCTAAATTTAGTTTCAATAATTATGTGTTTTCCAAAAATTACTTCAAATTTATTCATTCATATGTTTTACACGTAATTTGCAATTTATGTAAATTTACCAATAAGCTGTGTAATCTCTCCTAGCACTGAAGCTTATGGAAATTGCGCCATCTCTCCTAGTTACCACATGAGCAAACTCTCATGTTTTGGTAGGGGAGATTGCGCGGTCTTTTCGTTTAGTTTGTCCAATATAGGACAAACCACAGTGGCGTTGAATGTTGTAAACCTCTTAATAATTTTAAAGAGGAATTTGATCCCTAAGCTGTGAAAAAGTTAATTTATTAACTGGTTTTAAAACCACGTTAAAATCATAATGTCTTACGATATTAGCTATTTTAAAGCTAATACTATTATAAAATGGTAACATGATAAGGTTAGAAAAGGAAACCGTAGTAACAGAAGAATCAAGATTATTAACACATTTATTAAGATTATGACAAATTAAATTATTGATATAAGGCAAACTAAAACCACGATCGATAGCAATACATCTAATGTAATTTAATTCTGTAACAAGTGAATTGTTATCTGAACAAATTAAGCGAGCTCTATTAATCAAATAAAGAAAAGCCGAAGCTTTTTGGGAAGGGGGGTGACATGAATTGAAATAGATTTTATACACAGATGATATGATTCCTGGAACTCACGAAACGTATACGTCTGTTCGAACCTTATGTATTTTATTGTGTGTTAAACGTTGTTTTTAGGTGATATATATTTCCACACAAGTCTTGTATTTACTAATCCGAACTTTGTTTTTTTAATAGCAATTCCCAAATTTTACACCATAAATAAATTGTACCCAGTTCAATTAGCCTAAAAACAAATTTTCATCAAATTCGTAAGATTAGCTTTAGATAAATTAGTTATTTTAAAATGAGCCTATATTAGATGTTGTAACCAAATTGAACCGCGTTATTTGAATGTTGAAAAGCTACATTATGACTATGTCACTTATATGAATGTATTATTTTTTGCTAATATGACCATTTCGCTCGCTTAATATGTTTCGACTATGGACAGTATAAATGTTTCAATAAAAGGAGTAAAATATATACTTTTTAAATTGTGCTTTTCTGGACATCTTAAACCATCATTTTAACGTTTTAAGATTATAATTCGAAAACTACTTGGAAGAAAAATTTGAAATTAAGAATTCGCATAAAGCAGGACATAATAAATATAAATCTATCAAAAAATTGTAGGTTGCAATTTATATATTTTTTTTCGAATATTTATTAATTTCATATTTAATAATTCAAATTATAAAATTTTTAAAAATGCAAATTCAATTTATTTGTGTTTGGGTTTTTTAGTATTATAATCACCCGAAAAAATATCACATTAGGATTGTAATTTCAGGAGATATTAATAAAAATATGAAATGTAATTTAACATTACAAGCGCTAAATTTTGAATACTTATAATTCACAAATTTATCATCTAAATGACTTGATATTTCGTTTCTAGGCATATGTCGAACCGAAGATTATATATTGTTGAAATTGGATGTTGCTATAAAAAAATGATGTTTTGTCTGGTTTTGAATTGTAGATGGCCCCGTAAGAAAATTTTATATACATCATTTAAAATTAGACATTCTTTCTAATCGTTTGTTACCAGTAACTTTGCAGATTTAGTAGGAGGTGTTTACTTTTTTCTCATGAATGTACATTAGAGTTATTTTTATATTTAAGAGATTTTATGGCGTCCAAATATTTAACTTCAAACTAGTTATCTAATTAGTGTGCTCTTACCTAATTTTTAATGAATAATTTGGGAAGTATGCTATAAGTTTAAGGCATTCATATTTTTTACACATATAAGAAGTATTTTTAGCTGAAAGTGAAATAAAAGAAAACATTATAAGAAATTTTTTGCTTACGTGAAAAAAACTTATGGATAGATTACTTTTTTTCTTCAGAGTTTGCATTTGATAAATGTTTCTATTCCTGCTAAAGTAATTCTTCCTACTTTCATTTTTGGAAAAGTAATAGTCTTTCAAAAAGAAAAATTTTCTAAACACGGAATACGTTTAATGAGAATTTAAATATAAATTATGAATGTACAAAATCTGTGGGGTAACAAAATTTTATTAAAGCAGACTGAAATATTTTTCTAGATAAGAGAATTATTTGCTGCATTACCTGTCACTAGCGCAACAACTTAAACAGCATTGCTTATTCCAGAGTGAACTATGCTATTTCAAGCGTATTGCATGCAGAAATACAAAATGAATTAATTATTAATAAATAAAGAGTGATTAAGTTTGCGAATACATGTTTATTGATTTTTACTAAAGAAAATAGATTTTATTGTCATTTTTCAATAGAATGTATTATTAATTATGTTATTGTTGTTAATCAAACTGTCAGGTGCATTTTTGTATTTGTTAACTGTATATATTTATTCACTGCAATGTTTGGTAAATAGTTGATAATTTTTAAAAGGATATGTATTAACTCTCCCGAATATGCATGTCTGATCATTCAAAAATAAGTAAATAAATAAAACCATCTGAACATGCTCAACGGTGTGAGTATTTTGTAAGACATCTTAGTTGAAGAGAACTTTTTGATAAGTATTTGATGATAGTTATCCTTCTAATTATTAAAGAGAAAAAAAAATATTCATAGTTACAATTTTACCTATTATTGGCCACACCCCAACGAAATGTTTGCAAAATCGCAATTTCCTACCCTCCTCTCTCCCTCCACCCACATGCTTCCTGCGCATGAAGATTATCAAGGAATTTTAAATGTTTTAGTACTAGAAATTTCGTAGAGGACTGGTCACTATATATGAAAATAGATATTTTTCCCATTGTATAAGGCAAATACTATTTTACAAACATTTTGGTAAAAGGGCCTTGAAAGTTCTTGTAGTGTACACATTCTGAAATACACGAGGTACGGGCAAACAATTTCCGGAATAGGCCAATTACAAATCATTAAACAATAGAACAATAATTTTACTTTATTGGCCTCCAAATTACTTTACGCCAGGATCCACACACTTCTTCCAGCGTTCGCATAACTGTTCAAAATACTCCTAGAATCCATTTTTGCGACGTTCTTCAGTAGCTTCGTCGCATTTTCGATCACCTCATCTGAATCCATAAAACGTTGGTCCTTCAATTTCTTTTTCAGCCGTGGAAACAGGTAAAAATCCGTTAGTGCTAGGTCAAGGAAATAAGGAGGGTTTTCCATAGTGGTAACACTGTGTCTAACAAATTTATTTTTCACAATCAGAGCGAGATGTGGTGGAGCATTGTCGTGTAAAAGAAACCAATCGTCTGTTGCCCATTTTCATGAAGTTTTCGTCCGATTTCATCTAGTAGTCGTTTAAGGATCTGCAGCTAAACTTTTTTATTGACAATTTGACCTTTAGGAATAAATTCGTAGGGAATGACGCCCTTGTAGATGCTCGAAGCCCTCGAACACGCTCAGCATTTTCATCTGTGGTGGAAGGGGAGGGGCGCCCAGTCCATCGATGTTTGTGCGATGCAAAATTTGATGTTTGCACGCTGCTCTAAAGACGACATTTCAAAGTCCAACGAATGAAAAATTCGCTTTGACAGAAATGATCGGCAGCTACCGACGACAGAACCGAGAATGAATTCCAGATGCCTGTGTGTTTTTCTTATCAGTACTGCTAACCTCTAAAAAAGATATTTGCCTCCAACGAACACATGCGTGAGTGTAGGCGACCATTCTGAGAATTTATTGACTGTATCTCGTATATATCTTATTATTTAAAAAGTGAACTGTATTCACCAGAATGAAACCTCGCAGAGCCTTAACAATAACTAATCATTTTTTTATTTTTTTAACTTATAAAAGAGATTAGTTTTCTGTCACATATGTGATTTTAATATTAAAAGTTTGTGAAAACTTTTCTTCTTATGAATATACACACAAGGAGTATTTCAAGATTCTGACCTTTGTGAAATTTAAGTCGTCATTATTTCCCATCAAAACACATTTATACTTTTCCCTCCCGGTTATCATTGACTGTGATGTGTTATCTGAAATTAAAATTTAAATCGTATATGTTTTAATTTTTTTTTACTGTGTAGGAGGGATTTAGCTACAGCCATAAATAGTTACACTTTTAATAATGCTATTTAAGATTTATATATTTTATAAATTTTTTAGTACCACGTTTATATATTCCCAGTATATTTCTAGGTTAAATATGCTCAAGACCAGGGCTATCCAACGCGGCGCCCGCGGATTCCGTGGTTCCCTTTGAAGATTTTCATGGTGCCCTTTTGAAAGTTTCCGGTTATTAACGTTTTAGAAGTAAAATTCCATTATAAAAAATGCTTTCTTTATTACATATATTCACTATTTGTACTATTTGTTTATAAGGTGTAATTATGATGGTTAAATTTGGTAAAAATTTGAAATAGCTGTTTAATACTTAATAAGTAACAGAGAAATAAAGGTTTTTCCCCATCGGCCACTCCTTTGAAGACACATGTGCATGAAAGTTGATTTTTAGCTCACAGGCTATCAAAGCCTGAGAGCTAATGTGCCCGCCCATTCTGTATGTATGTATGTATGTATGTACGTACGTACATACGTATGTATGTATGTATGTATGTATGTACGTAACGCGATAACTCTTGATAGAAACATCCGATTTGCTTCCAATTTTTTTCCTAGGTTCATTGTGATAAGGCGCTTCCCTGATTAGTTTTGGGAGTTCATTGGTTAAGGATAAAGGGGGGAAAACGGGGTTAGTCCACCCCCTTAATTCAGAAAAATGGATTTTTCATACAGAATCAATCGATTTGCTCCGAATTTGGTATACCGATTTATTATGTTAAGAAACATCCCTGATTAGTTTTGGGGGTTCATTGGTTAAGGATAAAGGGGGGTTAGTCCACCCCCTTAATTCAGATAAATGGGTTTTTCATGCAGAATCATTCAATTTGCTCCGAATTTGGTATACCGGTTTATTATGTTAAGGAACTTCCCTGATTAGTTTTGGGGGTTCATTGGTTAAGGATAAAGGGGGAAAAGGGGGGTTAGTCCATCCCCTTAATTCAGATAAATGAGTTTTTCATGCAGATTCATTATATTTGCCCCGAATTTGGTATACTGGTTTATTATGTTAAGGAACTTCCCTGATTAGTTTTAGGAGTTCATTGGTTAAGGATAAAGGGGGGAAAACGGGGTTAGTCCACCCCCCTTAATTCAGATAAATGGGTTTTTCATGCAGGATGATTCGATTTGCTCCGAATTTGGTATACCGGTATATTATGTTAAGGAACTTCCCTGATTAGTTTTGGGGGTTCATTGGTTAAGGATAAAGGGGGAAAAGGGTGGTTAGTCCATCCCCTTAATTCAGATAAATGGGTTTTTCATGCAGAATCATTCGATTTGCTCCGAATTTGGTATACCGGTTTATTATGTTAAGGAACTTTCCTGATTAGTTTTGGGAGATCATTGGTTAAGGATAAAGGGGGAAAAACGGGGTTAGTCCACCCCCTTAATTCAGATAAATGTGTTTTTCATGCAGAATGATTCGATTTGCTCCGAATTTGGTATACCGGTTTATTATGTTAAGGAACTTCCCTGATTTGTTTTGAGGGTTCATTGGTTAAGGGTAAAGGGGGAAAAGGGAGGTTAGCCTGCCCCTCTTAATTTAGATAAATGGGTTTTTCATGCAGAATGATTCGACTTGCTCTGAAGTTGGTATACCGGTTTATTATGTTAAGGAGCTTCCCTGATTCGTTTTGGCGATTCATTGGTTAAGGATAAAGGGGGGTAGTCCACACCCTTAATTTAGATAAATGGGTTTTTTTGCAAGATATTTCGATTTGCTCCAAATTTGGTATACCGGTTTATTATGATAAGGAGCTTCCCTGATTAGCTTTGGAGGTTCACTGGTTAAGTATAAAGTGGGAAACGGGGGCTAATTCCCCTTCACTTATTTTTTTGAGTGGCATTATTCTTTAAAATAAGAGTATAATACACAATTAGTGTGAATAGTCTGTGAGCTCAATGCCATCAGTTTAGCTGGGCACTTTTCTTTTTAGGTGCGTTCGTAATTATATAAATACGTAGCACCTATAATCGTCGTTCAGTCCGTCTGTCTGTCCGTCCGTCTGTCCGTCCGTCTGTCTGTCCGTCCGCATATAACAGAGCAAAAACTACCCGACCGAATGATCTGAAATTTTTAATATATAATTGCTGCAAAATTTTGTCGAGCCATTTCCAATTTTATGAAAATCGGATGTATAGTTTAATTACAGGGACAGTCAAAAGTTTTTCTTTACATTACGGCCAGTGGGGAAAATTATTGCAAGTGAATTTTAATGATGTTACAGGCTTCCGAATGGTCTGAAATTTTTAATATATAATTGCTGCTAAATTTTGTAGAGCTATTTCCAATTTTATGAAAATCGGATGTATAGTTTAATTACAGGGACAGTCAAAAGTTTTTCTTTACATTACGGCCAGTGGGGAAAATTATTGCAAGTGAATTTTAATGATGTTACAGACTTCCGAATGGTCTGAAATTTTTAATATATAATTGCTGCAAAATTTTGTCGAGCCATTTCCAATTTTATGAAAATCGGATGTATAGTTTAATTACAGGGACAGCCAAAAGTTTTCCGTTACATTACGGCCAATGGGAAAAAATTATAGCAAATGCATTTTAATGATGTTACAGCCTTCCGAATGGTCTGAAATTTTAAATATATAATTGCTGCAAAATTTCTTCGAGCCATTTCAAATTTTATGAAAATCGAATGTATAGTTTAATTACAGGAACAGTCAAAAGTTTTCCGTTACATTACGGGGATTGGGGAAAAAATTATTGTAAGTGCATTTTAATGATTTTACAGACTATGCACTTATGAAGCGCAAAAAAATATACATTCAGTACAATATGGGGTGCAAAACATAATTATAAAACTAGTTATAGTACGAACGCACCTCATTTGCCACGTTTGACGAGCAATTTCCAACTTGTTTATTTTCTTTTTGCTGTCGTCATGCAGGCCCATTGGCTGTTTCATACGATAGATAAAGATGCTTACTTTTTCTTTCTTGCGTTTTGAAAGTTTATGGGTAATTTTTCAATTTATTTTTTAATTTTTCGAAAAATTAATAAAGCAGTGCAGAAATTATGCGGAATCTAATTCCCATCTATGAAAGCACTTCTAGTCTATCTAAATGATGATAGCTATCTGATATACAGTTTTAATTTTTAGGTATATTTTACATTCAGTTTTCCCTGAAAAAAATTATGATTGGTAATAAAGGGTCAAGTGGCTCCTTTAGCTCTTAATGCCCATACCCTACGGATAGTACCTGTGCCTTAAGCCCTACCCAAATCTTTCATTAATAGAGATACATGTACGCCCTTATTATATATTATAAAATATGGCTTCCTGACTCTGCATATGCACTTAACACTATTTTTAAAATATGTGCCTTACACCCTTACTGCAAAACATAGGCGATATACTGTTTTGACATCATAGATTTTAATAATTCAAGAAATATATATTTCAGATATCTATTTGCTTAGAATGAAAATAAGAGTATGTAATATTAAATCGAGTTATATAAAATATCTTAATTATGAAATATCAGTTATATTTATGGCACTAGTATTTAATTATGAAAAATATGTTTTTAAGGTTATTTTTCATATAATCATTAGTTCTAACATTTTGAAGTGAGCTGGGATATTTTTAAAGATAACTTAATTAAACGTTCATAAACATCTCTTATCAAATTAGTGAAAATTCCTGCACTACCAATAATTAAGTAACCACTAATCGTAACTTCGAAATATTATTTTTTTGGATACTAGTATTTTAGTCATGTTTCCTGATACTCAAATCTTAAGAGTGTTTTTATTTTGCGATCATTAATAATGATTTTCAACATTAATTAATATCCTAATATATACGCAAATAGTTTCGCCTATCAAGAAGTATTTCTATTCAGGTATTGCAATATTTTGTAAAACATAATTAAGTCTAAGTAGACTAATTATAGGTAATAGTTTGTCTACAGTATTTATGGTATTTTATGCATTAATTAATTAATAGTATATATAAATATATTCATATATTATTTTATTACATATCATTAGCAATTTTGTAATCGCATTTTTGCATAAATATATTTTGTATTTCCAAATGAAAAATAAAACAAAATTGATTACGCAGAACGGAAAACTGAATATAAAATGGAAAGATACATAATTTGTTTAATGAATCACCGATTATCCAAATACATCCAAAAATAAATAAAATGTAATTCTTGTGAAAAAGTACATAAATTGCCTTCGTAGTATCTAGGCAAAAGTGAAGCGTTCTAAGATTAACGAAACTTTTTTGCAGTTTCCACATATGGTTGTTTGTCGTATGTATGTATTTCCGTCCATCCTTATAAAAGGAAATAGTTTTAATAACAGTCGAAACTGTAAATGCGTGCTTCACATTATCTTAAATTCGAAAACGCTATAGTAAGATATTTATATATTAGATAATGTAAATTTAATTTTACAATTGAAACATATGTCGATTCGATAATTTGTAACATTTTGAATTATATTGACAATTAGGCGAAATAACTAATATGGTTAACAGTAACTTTAAGAGGTGAGAAGAAACAAGTGTTTTACGGTATCAAACTTATATTCTCTTATTTACATTAAAATATGAAATTTATAAATAAGTATATATATCTACATATAGAAAGACATTTGTCGAAAAATCTATCATACACAGTCGTACCTCGTTATCCCAACACTCGGTTTTCACGTCACTCCGCTTATCGCGTCAGTTTTTCAAAGTCCCAAATTCTGTATATGATTTTAATGTAAATCACCTCCGGATTTTACGTCGTTAAATACTTTTCAACTTCGGATATCCGGATGTTTTAGGAAAAGTGTCCATTTTTCAAATCCATCTAATAAACACGGAAATTATGTGGTAAGAAATGTCTTAGCCAAACTTTTCACAAAAGTGTTTAAAATACCCATTGAGATAAATGAGAAATTTTAATTCAGTCCTTTATCTGAATAAATAAACCCACACATTTTGAATGATATACTTAATCTCCAGACAGACGTATCAGTCTACTTGAGGTCTTTTTATTCTGGTCAGGCGGCGCTGGTTATTGTGGTTACACGGCGTTTTTCATCCGACTTAAACCGAAACATTGCATTGCATTGAAAGGATCAGAAATTATCTAATATCCATTTCTGAAATAACGAATATTGATTACAATTCATTATATAATATTGAAAAAAGAATTGTAGGAAGCACATATCATCATAGATCTGATTTTTATTCTTTGAAATTTTGTTTTTGCGTTTCTTTTGTTTAATAATAATGTCTTATTGCTTAAAACTGCATGAACAATTATGAATTTCAAATGGTCTTAAATTAATTAAAAATGCAGTTTTTTATAAACATATTTTTCTCCAACTCCGTTTACCGCGACACTGCGCTTATGACGACACTTTTTGTCTCGTCATTAGAGTGTCGGGATAACGAGGTTCAACTGTATATTTTACTTTAGATTTTTCTTGGATGGCACTTTCATTTAAAAAAAAAGGAATATTCCTCTATAAGTATCACTTTAACTATTTTTTAAACTTCTTCTGTACTTTATTAACTTGTAATCAAAGATTTCTTTGCATCATAAAAAATCCCACCGATCGACACTTTTTATTGAAATTCCTTTTTAAGATGTATTTCTCTACCGATTCATTTGATGGATAAAAGTTGAAAACATGTCGAAAGTATTAAACCATAACAAAATAGATCACTAAAGATATGTTGGAGAATATATAGTATAATAATTTACAAGTTATGTAATAAATTATATTAAGGAGACGGTGGAGATTAAAACAACCATACACATATGAAATTTTCAGGAGATATACAATTTACCATGAGTATACAGACCACCCTAAAAACATTCCAATCTTATCAGAGTTTTATGATTTTTTGAAAAACGTAAAATATTATCACGAAATTTTGAATTACTCCATGCGTCTTACTTTTTGAGATATTTTCTAGATTTTGCATTTTAACCACTTCAATCTCTATTACAAAGAAATATGTATATCTGTTTTTAAATCTCTTGAAAAGTCATGCAGGTTTTTTTTTTCCCTACCAAATTTAACGCCAGTTTCAGAAAATTTTACAAAATGTACTAGAAATAATATGGTGTAATTGGAATGTAAATATACTAAATATTTTATGATATACGAGCAGTTGAATGAAATATTTTTTATCTGCGCATGGGCAGACTTTTTCCGCTATGTATATTCCCAGATATTCCGCTGGCTTTTTTTATGAGGCTTTACCTTAGCGTTGACCAGTGACCCGGAATCGAACAGTTTTTGATGCTCCAGCTCCAGCTCCGCTCCTAGATAAAAAAACTACCGCTCCGGCTCCGATAAAAAAAAAAAAAAAAAAAAAAAAAAAAGAAAAAAAAAATCATGATTTGATGCAGCAACTCATAATAAAAGTCAGTCAAATATCGTGAAAATTCAGAAAGGTATCGGGAATAGACTGGGCTGATTTTTAGTTAATCACTAAAAACAGCTTAATGATAAGGGGTTTTCCATAAATTGTCGTTTCAAATTTTTACTTTTCATTTTTTATTGATGCTTTAGTTCTTGGAAACCACCAGAACAAGCATATTCCAAGTAAAAAGAAGTATCATAATCTCGGCATTTATTCTAAATCTACTCGTTGACAATTGACATTCATTTAGTACAAACTCCTTTGCTGAAAGGCAGATAATAAAAAATGACAATTTGTGGAAAATCCATTATCATCGAACAGCTTTTAGAGAGCAACTAAAAATAACTTCGTTCACTATATTGCCGATATCTTTCTGAATTTTCACGATATTCCACTGGCTTGTTTTATGAGGTGCTCCATAGCGTTGATCAGAGACCCGGAATCGAACAGTTTTTGATGCTCCTGCTCCGGATCCGCTCCTAGATAAAATACTGCGGCTCCGGCTCCGGCTCCGGCAACCGCTCCAACTCGGCTCCGACTTCGTGTATTTGAGTTGCAGATTTTAATTTACACATTTAATTTTTTGCTCACAAATTCTTCCTTCCCTTTCCTTTATTAAAGATCTGACAAAATGCATTTTTTTCTCCTCAAAATTGAAATGATTGTTCAGAAAATAAGACATCTTTTAGCTTTTAGTTTGGTGGAATTTTAAACACAAAAATCTTAAACTTCTTCTACACTTTTCAAACAACCAAAATTGTACAACTACACATGTAAACAACAGGCGGCCATATTTGTTTTCAAATAGTGTTATCAGTTAACTCAAATAGAAAGTAGAAGTAAAGTAGTGGTACCATGTTTTGAGAAGTTCTCCATCTCTTATAAGAAAAAAACCCCTAAAAAATGATAAAATTAAAATACTGTATAATAATGTAATTAAAATATTTTAAGCCTGGAAATTTAAATTTCTGAAAAAAAAAGACTCAAAAGAATATTAAAAACTAAAGGAGCCCTAGGGCAGAGGAAAATTTAGAGCTCCGGCTCCGGGCAACAGCTCCAGTTCCGGTCTCTGGCGTTGACTATCAAATCATGAATATATATATATATATATATATATTCATGCGCGCACTCGCAGATAAAATATATTTAATTCAACTGCTCATATTTGATCAAATATTTAATATATTTACATTCCAATTACACCATATTGCTTTTATTACATTTTGCGAAATTTTCTGAAACTGGCGTTAAATTTTGTAAAAAACCATGCATATTTCCTTTTGCTCTCTACTGCACATATATACATTAAAAAAATATAAAATATTTCAACTAGGATTTTGTGTTTTTCAGCACAACAATGATATTTTATAGTACAAAAACAAAATATACATGCAAGTTAATTGCTTTTTAGTATATGTTTATTAATGTATCTGATTAAAAAATAAAATAATATACTTTTTATTATTTACGGTATATCTTCTGGTCCCTCCCAACACATATTTCAACGAGGTGGTTTTTAATATTTTCAGTTCAGAAACAGTTTGTAATTTTTCTTCTTGTGCAATCCATAATTGCGATATCTGTCCATTTTCCATGCTAAAATTCTGTTACATCACCAAAAGACATTTTTTAAATGGAAAAAATAATGAAAATCTTGTTACGAATAATATAAGAAAAGTCGTAAGTCGTCGGCTAATTTAGAAGTCTGATGTAAAGTAAAAAGTTTTTCTAAATATTTTTATGATTCTAATTCAATGAAATCGGAGTATCATCATAATTATTTAAAGAAATCTAATATTTTTCAAGCTTGTAGCAAAGATGCTGTACAGCAGTAGTCTAAATAAGAAATGTACATTTGGTTTATTAAGTTTAATTGAATAAGAATGATTTTAAATATACTCAGATTCATAGTAAAATGTGCTGTCACATTTCTGTAAAATTCTCTAGAAAGAGTTAACTCGTGATCTTTATGGTAATTATATGCATGCATCCCGATCCAGATATATATAAATATGTTTATGTACTACTTTGTATCTCTATATAATAAAAGGCAGTGTAAAGCATCCGGGACGAATCCATCAATCTTACCAGTCTCCAAGGAAGAGACTCAAGGGTGAAAGGTTCCATTCTCCCATTGGTTGACAAGAAACAAGAAACCCGCGATTACTTCTCAAGGTTACAAATCCTGATAATTGAGCAGTGGTAGACACTTCTTCCTAACAAATCAGAAGGCACATCCCATTTCAAAACCAAAATAAATTGTCAAGTGTCACTTGAGATTATTTCAAGTATTAAGTTACAATCATATTAAATTTTCTTTGCGACATGTAAGGTATTTTAATTTATTTCTCATATAGTGATTCACGGAAAATAATGATATGATATTTTTAAAAATATCATTTTTTTACCTGCAAAAAATTGATAAAACTGACCTTCTTTTAAAAAAGTAATCAATTTAAATATTTTAGACTTATTATTTTGTAACTTATAATATCCTGGCATTTTGTAACTTATTTTTAAATTACACATTACTTATATTTTCCTTTTCTATATACAGGAGTATGTAAATTTAAACTTAAAAAAAAAACATATTCCATTATTTTAAAAGTAAAAAATTAATATTTATACGAAAAGTAAAATTAATAATTTTTGATTTATAGCTTTGCATCAAGAGGACAGAAGTTTAGGGGATTAGACGGTTGGGATTCAGCCCGAGATACTTATTTATTAATCAATATACATTAAAAAAAAGTATTATTTCAATAGTTGCAGCAGAATGTTTTAATTACGCACTGTTATTGCACATTTATTAAATTTTTGTTTTATTAAGAAATCTTAATTTTGTTATAGTATATTAGTCGGAAAACCTGGTTTACCCAGAAATATTATAAATGCTAATTGTGTGTTTATTAGAACATAAACTATTGTCAATTTTTTTTAAATCAATTTTTCAAATTTTAAGTGAAAAACAAAATTTTTACTCACCGTCCTAGGACGGGCATTTACACTGGTAATAAATAAATTAGAAGCAACTACGTATGAAAAAAATGCAAATTTTGCCTAAATTTATCGATTCATAATCATATACCTGCGTTATTTTTATTTCATTTATTAATCATGCGCGTAATTTCTGATTTTTATGCAAATTTGATAACTGCGGATCTAAGCCAGTTATGGCCATGGCGAAATGATCGGTTCCGCTTGCTATTTTCATAATGCTTTCCAAAAAGTACTCAATTTCAAATGAGAAAAATTGCTGAATTCATAATGTAGTGGGATGTCATTTCGAGATATTCTATATTTATTAAGGGAACTAACGGCGGTATGCTATCACAAAAGTCACTGGTGGCGCTTAGAAAAAGAGAATCGAAGCGAAACCGAAGCAATGCCAAAGAAAAATCGGAGAACAATTGTACGGAATTTTACAAAAGAAGCAGCATGTCTTTTAAGCAAGAGAGTTTCATTTTCAACAGTTAAATGTTGTAACATGGCACAAGACGTGATATGAACAAGAAAGAAACCGCCTGCTTTGAAACGACATGAAACCATGAATAGAGAAGACATTCACAAAGAGAAACAAATATCAGCTAAAATTCACCAATTTCTGAAATTCATAAAAAAACCACTTTTAGAACCCCCTGAGCTGACACATTTTTATACATATATATTAAGGAAGGGAGTTTTTTGTTCCACTACTGAAAAACAGAAAGCCAGTGGAAATGGCTTAAAAAAATCCTTTTTTTTTTTTTTTTTGTATTTTTACTACATCGGCTTTACACCGTCGGCATTGAAATTGCATCTTCCTATGAATATTCTGAGATTAAATAATTTATTGCAGCTTCTTTTGTATTATGAATGGCACTTTTTACTTCTAAATTATTCTTCACTTCATCTTTTAAACTAAATTGCTTTTAAAAACATTTGGTAGTTGAACAATTATTTTCATTTCGGAAATATTGTATTTTTACCGCTAGAAAAAAATTATGATAATTTACTCCCAAATCATTTTTTTATGAAATATGTAAATCCTATCCATGCATTCCCGAAATCGCATTTGTACCTCAATACGCTCATTTTGCCTTATTGAACACCAAATAACATGTAATACGAAAATACCGTATGAAAATATCTTATTCAAAATCCATAATACACGAATATATACTCTAAAATGTTATTAAATTTTATGCTAATAGTTCGAGATTACTATTTCAAAGCAACAAAAGTTGATAGAATATTTTTTATGCACATTTTTTTTCTTTATCTAAAAGCTTTTTAGATTTAAAAAATAACATGAAATGTTACTAGTTGAGCATTTTTTACAAATTCATTTACATTTATTTTTACGAAAAAATTTCATACAATTTTTGAAACTTATTTAGCGATATTATTATGGTCATATACAGGATGTCCATAATTAAACCACCCTACTTTAAAGTTGTCTAGAGGCGAAACTATTGGTCAGAAAGTTGTGAAATTTTGTGACGTACATAATGAAGGAATGGGAATTTGTTTGAGCGAAGAAAATGTTTAGTTCAAAATTTCTCCTCTAGAGAGCAGTTTATATTGAATTAAACATTTTTAAAGTTTTTGCGCTTTATTTTTATCACATTAAAAAAGACAAATATACAGACCGCCCTTTGAAAAAAATAAAGCGTAAAAACATTTAAAAAATATTTGTGTTCGAATTGAACGGACGGTACAAACTCTGAAAAAAAAAACCTCCTACGACAGCCGGCATTTTTTCTAAGATCTGAGGCCTAGTATTCAGTGGGTGGTCGCTAAATGTACAATTTATATAGAAACGACCTCTGGTGGCGAAATTTTAAACTAATTTTTTTTCACTCATACAAATTCCCATTCCTCAATTATGTCCGTCACAAAATTTCACAACTTTCTGACCAATAGACAGATTTTAAGAAGGGTCGTTTAATTATGGACACCCTGTATATCAATTTCAATATCAAAATATATTGTTATTACTTCATTTATTAAATTCAGTACATCAATTTAATTTTTTATGTAATTTATTTCAAAGCATCTGCGTATATGTTACCTTTGTATCCATGAAAAAAAAAAAAAAATAAAAACATATTTGCTTGCTTTTTGATTTTGTAGTAGTCTTCAATCCATGACCCGCTGGCTAATTTGTCATGGCGAAAGGGGTGCTGTGACCTTTCAAATATACCCTAATATGCTAAATCTTGTCTTTAGATAATATGTAACACAAAAATCAGTATTAATTGTTCTTCGGAACACATGATTATTCACTATGGAAGGAGAATAGGGAAAAAATGAATGTGAACTTTAATGACTAACTTAATTAAATAAATTTATGCAAGTGTTTTCTAGAGTAAATTAAAAAAAAATCTCAGAAATTGTATATTTTATTCTAAAACAATTTTGTTTTATTTAAACGCTACCGTTTCATATAACTACCAAATTTAAGCAACTACACTGTTAAAAATTTTGCAGCATTCTGGCAGGTCATTCAACCGTTTTTTTGAAAAAACGGTTTCATAACCATAATTTAACTGTATTCGGACCATAAAATGGCCAATAATATGGTCAGAATAGTGTTAAAATTACGGTTGTGTAACCGTTTTCGGAAAAAACGGTCAAACGACCTGCCAAAATGCCGCAAATTTTTAACAGTGTACTATATTTTAATCTTCAAATACTAATAATATATACTAAGCCACTTTCAGGCAAACGATGGCCTTTCATTATAAATCTAAGTTAATTTTTCTATCGTGTGTAAACAGCTGAACAACTTTCTGCTTACGTTATCAGATGTCGTAAGTATGTTTCATGAGTTCATCAGTATGGTACTTTGGAAAACATAGTGTTGCTAACGTTTTTCGCTGACTGAAGAAGTGCTGTCTAACGAATCTATATAATAAAAGCCTAAGTCATGTGACTGTCATCAATAGTCCTGGGCTACCCGCTTCACTTTTTATAAGCCAAGCGGCCAATTTAGTACTTTAATGTTAGCCAGGCGCAGGTGATAAATCGCCAAATATTATATAGCTTATTATTATAAAGTGCAAAGCATTTGGCTGTCATCAACAGTTTGCAACAGTATAAAACTGTATAAAAGTTACACTTTTAGAAATATCGTGTTCAAAAAATTATAATGTTTGAGAGATTAGCTACATTCAAATATCTATTTATTCTGTGATAACTTCAATTGAAATGACATTGACAGTCCTATATCTGTTTCCACCAAAGTAAACACAAAAGATTCGTTCTTCATTGAGCGACAAAAATATTAATTTAGGGAGGTAATCATTCACACAGCAAGATCTCCAACAATGGATTTTGTGCAAAAATAATTCACGCCTTTAAGCCAATCAAAGTTCAGCATCTAATTCTGTTAGGTAAACTGCTATACATATCAACTTCTTTCACGATATTTCCTTCAAAAACAAACCCAACTCATGGAATAATATTTAATGAATGACATTTCAAATCGCTTAGTCAAACAATATTATGTATATGTGATATTTATGTATTATCCGTGCCAGGAGGATAGATCACCTTAGATGATTGGTAATAGCTAAACCTTTGTCAATATCACATTCAAAACAGTGATTTAATATACTTTTATTAAATAAGAGTATTAAAAATGGTAACTAATATTGAAGCAATCTAAAAGTACACAAAACAATAATTAAACACTTAACAAAAATGAATGATCTTGACGTCACATTCACGTGTGTCCGATTCGTTCACGTGTTTGTTACGTCATGAAGTGATTTTTAATTCGACATTTATCTGTATTTTTAATTATGTTTTACAAATATTAGTTTTTCTCTAATTAAAATATCAATTACGTCATTAAACGGAGACGTCATGATATTAAAAGAGTACAAACATTCAAACAATGTGATGATGCAATAGTACAATAGATCAGTTTCAAACGTTTTAACTGAAGGTGTCCATTTATTTTATTGGGCGTTTGGTGAATAGTTTGGCGATAGTTTTTTTTTTTTTTTCTCATAGGAAGTAATCGACGGGATAATGGAGAACAACTCTAAAAATATATTATTAACAATATTGTCTTAATGTAAGTTTGGGTATTATTAAAGTTTTTTCACAAAAAATTTCATTGACTAAATCCTATTAGCTAAAATACGCCATTTGGCTAGGGACCCAGTTACGGAAGATTACTGAATGGGTTTAAAAGTCTCCTCATTAGTGAACGTATTGCAACTGATAAGTAAACGAACAAGAAGCATAAATTTCTAAGTGAACTAAGCGGTTTTCTGAAAAAAAAAATACAATTCAACTAAAAATATCGAAATGCTGCGATGATCGCGAAGTGTTCTTGAGTTCTCTATCAGAATCCCTCGATTTGGCGAAATTATGAATAAAAGTAACATATTGCAATGCATAGCATACATTTAAGGGAGACCAAATTGGTCGCCAGAGGTGGCTAGTTATTAATATTATTACTATATTTTTTTCTATTATTACTACTGATACGACTCGTAAGAATGGCGAATAATGAATTGTACAGACCTCCTTCTGATAAATATTACGTACAAATAAAAGGGATTTTTATCCAAAAAATAGCGTTTCAGCTACTCCTTAGCGGTTATATGCAACCATCTTCATGTCATGTAATGTACACATTTCTTGCCTACACCATTTATTTGATATATGAGTTTCCCATGATCATGAAAACCTTTACTAATAGAACTGTGAACAGTTGAAGGCTTTTAACGCAAGGGAATGATCCACTTCCAAAACATTAAAATATGTAGTTTCTATTTAATTTATTATTTTTTACCATTTATTCACGTTTTCAATTCCACTTTTTCTTAAATTAACTGATTTTTCACTCTAATGTGAATCAATGAAAATCTAAAATGATTCGGTTTTTATGTTTAAAGTGTGCAATATTTAGATGCCTACATTTATAATCATTAAAGGGGTGTTTTACAGTTAAATATGTTCCTGCTTATGAAATTTTTAAGTAGCATTGAAAAATTCTGTTACTAATAAATATTATAGTATTACACGTTATATGTAGCACCTTTGTTTTCGAACTTATATAAAGTAAAATGCCTCTTTAATTTTTCCATTTCTATAATGTATTCGAAAGAAATGCGTGGAATCAACTCAGCATGGTTACTTTTATCTTTGTTGTTTTATATAAACTCTTAGATTTATAATAAATCGTGTCAAAATATTTGTGTTCAAAGCTACAATTATGCAACCAAACCTATAGCCATTTTAAAAGTTTATAGAGCAAATTTTATTTGATGCACAAGGTTTAGCAATCAGTTGTAATTTGAACCATTATAACGATACTTTACTCTTAAAAAATTAAATACGTTTTAATAAGTTTAATGATCATGTTTTAATAGATGCATTAGTCCAGCTTTTAGTGGTAATATAAACCGCTCTTACTAACCTTTTCTATTACAAAAAAAAAAAAAAATAAAAATCAGTTTCAAAGAGATTAAAGAGAACGTTTTAATTGATGCATCTTTTTAGCTTTCAGTGGGTAACTTGGACCATAATTGTGGGCTATTTTCATTAAAAAAAATACCAGATTACTTTTCTCTTACAAATTTAATTGCTCTTAAAATGTATTAACTAAGTCTATAGAAATTTTGTAACAGTATTAAACATCATTTTTAATTGTATTTGATTATGTTTATATTTTCTGTATGGATCAGTATCAAAATAATCTTCGAATGTCATTTATTTTTTATTTAAAATATAGATTTAAACATTTTATTCATTTAAATTATAATTATTACTTCTAAGACTCATTTTTATATTTTACGCGCCAATAATTACGAGAATAGAGAACTTCTTGTTTGCAAATGAATTTTATTTTTATTTATTTTTTTTATAGACTACGAATAATTTAAATAAAAGAGAACTTTAACGTATATTTAATAGTGCAAATTATTTTTAATAAACTTATCTTTAATAAATTTTGTCGTAATAAATTAGCATAACGCAAATTATTAAATTTATTCTCAAAGTAGACAATCATTAGGTAATCGAATTTGTGGTAAATTTAGTTTTCATTAATTCTTTTGTGCTGAGATTGTATTTTTATTCCATTAATCATTATTTAATGAATATCTTTAAAAACATTATTTCCCATTACAGTATAATTACTCGCTATATTTTTCATTGATTATTACTTTCTTTTCTTTTGAGTGAATAAAAGTAATCTTTAAAAGTTTGAAGAAATATTTTTTATGTAGATAAAAAATAACTGGCAGAAACTATTGCTTATTAGTTAAGCAGGTTATTAAAAATAAAATTATTTCTTACCAATATGCACGAAATTAGAAATATCTATGAATATGTTGCACACAGAGCAGTTCGTATTAATTAATTTCTTTTGAATTTTATTAATTTAATTGGTGTTAAAAGATGAAAAAAATTCATAATTTGTGCAATTATTTAAATTTGAAAAATAAATATATAATGTACGCCAAACATACAGGATGTAAGATATAATCAATTACGATTTCAATTGAATTAAATGATAGAAAATATCTCAGAATTTGTTACTGGAACATAAAGAAATGTTTTCCATTGAGAAATTAAGTGTCATATTAATATGATATTATTTATCATCTAAATATTTTTTATGCTTATAACAGATTCATTGGAATTTTATACTTAAAAATAAATTTTAAGTATTTGTATAATAGCTGCATTAAATATTTTTTAGATACTTAATTTTTAATTTTATAGTGTTCCAAAAATAGGGGGTTTCCCATATAATACTATATATACAGGATATATACATTATACCTCATTCAGTGTGTAACTTGAACCATTCACTTGATCCTTTGCTATTACAAAAATTAAATAAGCTTTAAACAGCTTAATGAGCATATTTTACTTGACACATTAGTTTAGTTTTTAGTGTGTAACTTGAACCATTATTACGAATCTTTTCTATTACGAAAAAAAAAAAAAGAAAGAGAATTAAAGAGAAAATTTAAATTGACGCATTAGTTTAGCTTTCAGTGGATAAGTTGGAGCATAATTGTCGACGACTTTTTCTATTACAAAAATTACCACATTACTTACCTGTTAAAATTATAATTTCTCTAAAATGCATTAAGTATGTAATTAGAAATTTTCTGAAAGTATTAAACAAAATGACAAAAATGACCATCGAAATGACATTCAAAATTACTCATCTGTGTGCGCAATATGATGCCATCATGAGGCATGCTCGCTCAAGTACAGTGTAATTCTATGTGTGTCGCAGTGTATTCTTTCAGTGATGGCGCTGTCGTAACTTTTCTAAAAAAAGGACAAAGTATGTGTATCTAAAATATCATTGCAAATTTTTTGTTATTGTTACTATCAGAACCAAATGTTTTGCTTTTTCTCGACGTAAGGTTTTGAATGAGTGAAATTAAGAATTATGTGAAATGTTGTCGTAATTCTTGATTAAATCTAGTTGCATGTGCCAATCCCAAAAACTTTCTTCTATCTCATACGTCTTAATATTTCAAAATGTAGCTACATATGTTAATACTGCAATAGTATTAGTTCAATACTATACCAAATTCGATTTTCATCTTAAATTTCTGCTTAAATTTTAAATGGCACAGACACACTATTACAGCGCTCCCTCCCGGCAGATTTTTTTCAATTTCAGAGAGGACCTACAATCCTTAGCCAAAAAAATGCACAGTAAATTTTGTTCAGTTCTATGCACAACTTCTTACACATTTCGATGGTACAATAATGAAAACGGCTCAGACGTCACTGCTAGAGCGTCCCCTTCCGGCGGAAGTTTTTGTAATTCAGGAAGGACTTATTAGCCATAGCCCAAAACATACACAAAGAATTTGGTTCATTCTATGCATAACTGCTTACACTTTTCGATGGTACAATAATGAAATTGACACAAAAATTGCTATTACAGCGCCCCCTTCTGGCAGAATATTTTAAAACTATAAGAGGACCTGCTTGCCACAGCCAAATACATACACAAATTATTTGGTTCAATTCTATGCATGATTTCATACACTTTTCGATGGTAAAATGGCGGCACATGGACAGATGGACTGGCAGACAGACATTTTCTATAAACATGTTTTTTGGGATCTCTGACCCCTAAAACGTGTAAATCCGTCGAAAACCGGAAGTCGAATAAAATTTCGATTATAATACTTTCTTCTATAGAAGATAGAATAAAGAAAAAAACATTTATGTTTTAGATCAGATATCGCCAACATCTGTTTCGTTGACCATTTGTGGCCCGCTAGAAACTTTTGATGGGCCGCGTCCGCCGACAATTTGGATATTGAAGATAACAGTTCAAGATTAAAGGAAAGGGTAAACTCAGTGATATATCAGGAGACGAAAATCTCAAAGTTAAATTCCAGCTTTACATATCATATCATGATACTTATACATGAATATCGAAATATTTTCCGCTGAATAAAATGCAACCTAAAATGTGTTTTTTACATCCTTTAAATGGGATTAGTGTTAAAAAGATTCCAGTTTTTTAAATTATTGTACTTCGATAAATGTCCCTATTACCAATGAAGTATTTTTTCTTCAATACATGTCCAAAATATATTCTTACATTTCCTTTCGAAAAGAAAGTTTTCCCAAACTACGAATAACTTTTGTGGAAGTTCAAATATAAAGGAGAAATAAACAAATACTTGAGGGTAAGAAAAATTTTCTTAAAACAGATAGAAAAGTTTTTCAAGAAAAGAAAATTAACTTCTGGATAGAAATCACAGAGGGGTTTGAGATCATGTCTTGCACGTCTTGTATATTCCATGCTAAGTTATGTTGTTTTATGCATAACAAAGAAAAATATAAGTCAGGAAAACAATACGTATGTTTTAAACTAAATTAATTCCTATTAATATCAAAAAATGTTACGTCTATTTCCAATTTGATTTCTTTAGTAAACGCTGTGTATCCTTTGTTTTCCAAGCTAAAATGTACATTTTACTACCATTTTCTATATAAAAACGTCACTATCACACTGTTAAAAATTTGCAGCATTCTGGCAGGTCATTTGACCATTTTTTTTCCGAAAACGGTTACACAACCGTAATTTTAACACTATTCTGACCATATTATTAGCCATTTTATGGTCAGAATATAGTTAAATTATGGTTATGAAACTGTTTTTTTTTCAAAAAACGGTTGAATGACCTGCCAGAATGCTGCAAAAATTTTAACAGTGCAGTTACACATGCTTTATGTCAAATATTTTTATAATGATATTAAAAAGACTCGGAATCAAAAAAAAATATTTTGTAACTATAACTTATATTATATTTTTAGGTCCATGTCTGAATAAAGCATAGATATAATAGATCATAAAAAATGTTAAAATCTCAATATAGCAATATTTTTTTTAAAGAAAAATTCACAATTTAAAAATTTCTTCTTCTTTTTCATTTTTTATCCTTTATTCAGAGTAAATTTTTCTATAAATCTAAGTATCGGATTTTTGATTAGTCCATTAGATTAGCAGAAAAAAAATTAGTGAGTGTACATGGAAAAAACGTGAGAAAATGGCATGTTTTTGAGTGCATATTGTTTTTTAAAGTTACAAACATATCAAAAATCCGATACTTAGTTATCACACACAAGCTCTAAAAGTACTTTTTAAAAAAATTCAGAAAATCTGCTTAGTTATTGTAGGAGCATTAGCATTTCAATTAAAATAAAACTATAAAAAATTGCGAAATAAGGAAAAATTAGTTTAAACATTTCACTGACAAAGACGTTCGACAGGAAGACTTAGAGAACTTAATCATATACCCTTTGTTACTTATCAAAACATTCCAAAATTTGGACAGAATGACCGAAGAATACTAAGGTACATTTTAAAATAAAAATCTGAAATCCGACATTTTTGTCACCTTAAATATCACAGTAAGATAAAATTATTTCATCATATTTATTTTATAGAAATGTACCTTTAAACCCATTTAAAACTTGAATGATTTCGCTTTTAAGAAAAAATAGTTATTCTTACGCTTTACCTTTGTAATGGTATTATACTTAAATCTAACCAGTACTTTTTACAGAAAGTTAAAAAAAAACTTTCCAATTTTACTGAAATTGAATTATTTTAAATACTTAAGAGATTTTACTTTACTGAAAGAAAATCATTTTAAAGTTTCATGAAACATTAAAATGTCAAATAAACATGACCAAAATCATATTTCTATTTTATAAAGCTCTTTTCTCCAGAATTTAATGCCAGTGTCAAAGAATATTAAACGGAATATATTATGAAAATCCTTTATAAGCTTAAACAGGTTTCTATTAAGGCTTTTAGAATTCAATGTGAAAACAGGAAACGCGAATAGTAAAATAATCGAATGCATATTCTTGTTAAAAATCAACATTTATTATTTGAAAGTTTTAACCTATATTTTGTGACATTAAGTGCTGGAAATACGCATTTCCACGATATGCTTTATGTGTTTCTTGTTTTGCAATATATGTGCTAATTGTTTAAAAAAGAGATTGAACAACGATATGGCAGCTCTGACTACAAAAAATACTTTTTTTATATAAATCTAGACTGACAATCCACACAGAGTCAAAAATGCGCTGGTATCAATTTCACTCAGAGTTTGGATGTCCATTCATAACTTTAAAAACAATGAAACTATTTTACAAATATTCTCTACAAATTGACACACCTGTGTGCGCAATATTATGCCATAACGCATTCATAGAGCATGCACAAGTTCAGTGTAATTCTATGTGTGTCACCGTAAATTCTCGCAAGGATGACTTTAATTATGAAAAGGTTAGTTCTGAATTAACATTGCCTTTCCAGATAATTCGGGAGGTCGTAACTTTTCATAAGTAGGAAGACAACGTAAGTAAATTTAAAATATCGTTGTAATATCTTAACTGGTCTTACTATTAGAAGAAATGTTTCGCTTTTTCTCGGCGTGAGACACTGCATATTGAATGAACAAGTGAACTGCAATCCTAAATTTCCATCAAAGAAATAAGTATGTTTTAGAGTAGTGATCGTCAAGAACTGTTTTGTGGACCATTGGAGGTTTGCGAGTAAATTTTGATGGTCCGCGTTCGCAGATAATTTGGAAATTGAATATAGCAGTTTAAGTAATATGAAATAGTAAACTCATCTAAATATCATGAGAGGATGATATCAAAGCTAAATTTATGTTTTACCTATCATGTCATTATTTGGGGTCTCCATAAAAAATGAATGCTCGTTTCTGATGAAAAATGATAATGCAAATTTTGATTTAATTTTCATTTACATATTTGTGCAAAAATAAGCTTTCATTTTCACAGATATAAACTCGTTAATGGTCATAATTTCAAAATATTCATTGTCTTGTACTAACGCCATTAGTGTCGAAAATCCATAAACATCTTTCAGAAGATCAGGAGCTATAATCTTTCATTATTTTATAATAATGAAAAGAAATAATAATTTCTTTGAAGTTAAATAAAGTTTAGAGATTTTTTTTAATGATTAAATAAGTATTTAATATTTTCTCGTAATTATGTAAAAAGTTATAATTTGTTATATTTGTGTTTATAAAATAGAAATTCTCTGATATTTATTCCACAAATGTATTTGTGATTAAAAAAAAAAAATCATGGTAATGGTCCACTGGATATAAAATTGTGAATGCATTGGTCCTTGAGGTTCGAAAAGTTAACGACTACTGTGTGAGATGGCTATAGCATGAAAGCAATATGTTTTTTTTTTTTTTTTTTTTTTACATGCTCTATAAAATATACAGATGTGATATTGTTTACAATTATTATTATTTTTGTTAGGTTCATGAAAAGTTATAAAAAATGTTATATTTAGACTAAGTGAAAGATCCTATATCAGAATATTTAAATTTTAAAGTTTAATGTCCTAAATTTAACATGTGATTTTTAATAACAACAAAAACATCAAAATGATTTCAAATGATGCTTTCTAAGCTTTATGGGACAACATTGTATTTTTATCAACATTAAAGTGCATCATTTCTCGGATTGCGATTAATCATAACCCTAAACATTACGTTTGAATTCAATATAAAAGAGACCTGCAACATATAATGAAACAAATATAAACTGTATTTAAATATAATTATTAACAGAATAATCTGCAATTGTATCTGTAATATCCGGAATGCGTCTTTAAAATAGAGGGTATATATACATGAATGTCCCATTTTCAATGGAACGTTATAACAGTTTAATCTAGATTACTTACAGCACATCATGCATCAGATTGAATGTAAACTAACCTAGTTTTTCTTGCATATGTCCAATATATGCACCTTTAGTTATACGGCACATATCAAACTTAAATTCGAATTGTTCCCGCGCTTCGGTTGACATGTCAGGATAAATAGCTTCTTCGATTCTGTGTCTCAACTCTAGCAAATCATTAGGTAGTGGCGGAATGTACACACAATCTTTTATAAAACTTCAAGAAAAAAAATATCCTGTGTCAAACTGCGTTTAAATCTTCAGCCCAGCAATAATGCTTCACGCTCAGGGGTCACTATTTTGCGTATGTGGCACTGTGAGCGAGTAAATAACAAAGCAGTACTCACGCATGCGCTTATCTAAAACTGTTTGAGTTACTCTTTATTTGTGACCTTGAACCAACGCTCTACAAAGCTTACAGTTGATACTATTAAAATTAATATCTGGGGCATTGATTTATGAAAATCCTGTTAAAGCAACTTATTTTTTTCAAACTTTATCAATCAATAAATAAATAAATAAATAAATAAGTAAATAATCGGGATTTCAATCTTGTGATTGTGTGCGCACGCAAAAGTAATAATAAAAATTTATTTATATATGTGGTTTGTACCATATACTAATGGATTCTTATACAGAGTGAATCTAAACTCTTGGGCAAAACTTTAAGGGGTGATATTACACGTCAAAACAAACAATATTAAATAGAAAACTGAAGGTCCCAAACGTCTTCGGAAAGAGATAGGCGCCATTAAAGTTTAGTGTCCAAAACTTCAAATGATTATAAAAAACGGAAAAATTGGTCAAAATGTTTGCCGTTTTCGCTAAAACTACTATGTCAGAATTATTATGAAAATAAATTTTAAAGATACAGTTTTAAAAAAGACTGATAGAGGGCGCTTTAGACTTTGGAGTAACGAACAACTATCTTTTACCGTTATTTTTTTTATCTCATTAAATGCTTTCAAAAGCTTGGACTTAAAACTTAAATTTTGAGCTCAAAATCTGATTCGTTGGGAGTGGTTAAGTAGCGCGAACTTAAATGTGTTCAGGAGTTGAAATTTGAAACCCCCGCCCCTCCTGAACACAGTTCAGTTTGCGCTACTTAATCACTCCCAGCGATTCTGATTTTGAGCCCAAAATTTAAGTTTAAGTCTAAGATTTTGAAAGCATTTAATGAGATACAAAAAGGAACGGTAAAAATAGTTGTTCGTTACTCCAAAGTCTAAAGCACCCTCTATCGGAATTTTTTTAGCTTTTGCTTTAAAATTTATTTTCAAGAAAATACTGACATAAAAAATGATTTTAGCTGAAACCGCAAACGAATCGACCATTTTTTCCATTTTTTATAATCATTTGAAATTTTAGACCTAAACTTTAATGGCGCCTATCTCGTTGGGAAGTCGTTTGGGACCCTTAGTTCCCGATTTAATATTCCTTGTCTTCATATGTACTATCACCTCTTAAAGTTTTACCCAAAAGTTTAGATTCACCTTGTATATTATGAACTCGTTTCCCAATATACGATAAGTCGTTTATTGAATGAATTATAGTTATAGCCAGGTACAGTGAGCCCTCATCTAAAAAAAGAAAACACAACATACATTAATAGCAATTTGACTGGGAATTGCGTGTTTTCATTTTTCGATTTATGCTAAAAAAACTTCTTAGGGTCGCGTATCCGTACTGGAATTCCATAGAACTCAAATATTCACAATGCGAACACATAATTTTCAGATTAATATGAAACTTTAGGATATCAAACTGGAAGTAATCCGGTCAGGTAGTTTCGGAATTATGTAGGTTTAACAATGATAGCTTTTTTTTGTTAAATTTATTCTTAACTGTTTAGAACAAATTGCAATGCCGGTAGTTTACTAAAAATCTATTTTGCAGAATTAGCAATACTTTTATATTAACATACTTGAAACTATTAGAAATCTATTTCTGTTAAGATAATTGTGGCATATAATTCATATATTTTTTGCGAAATATTTATTTTAAATAATATAGAATTTGAAATTCATATTCGAATGAAACATGAGTTGTGACCCACAATTTTTTTTATTAGCGATCGAATTTTTGGAGTTTCAAATATTTGATTTAAAATTAAGACGCATTTACCCAAGCAGTTTTTTGTGGTGTGTTTAACACTCGGAAGGTCACGCCCTATCTAAGAAATACAAAATATATTTCTTTAGTTGTATTCCTTGAATACATTTTTAGTTTTTAGTTTTATAACGAAGATTTACATTTTTTTAAAAATAAATGTATTTAAAAATGCACTTACATCGTATTGTTGCTATACAATCAAATTTTCGTCGACGTTTCTGATGAATAAATCAATTTTATGAGATGTATTCCACAGATACATAACGACTACCGCTGCGATTCTAAAAGTAGCGACATTCGGAGTGTTTGAAACCTACCTGAATCGCAATCTGTTTTGTAATGATTAAAGATGAATTTATAATCAGGAATTCCAAATTTTAAACCTGCGTGATTCATTCATTATCTAAAAGAATGACTTCATATTTAGAACATGGCGTAAAATCTCTCGAAGAAACCGGATATGATGTCAAAATTAGGTGTTCGTACTAAAAAATTTAAAAGTCTGATACAATTTTAGTATGAATACGGCCCATTAATATTTTTAAACAAATTGAAAGCAAACGAAATTATTAATTGAATGGTTATTTTCTCATTTTTCTGTGTCAATTTGGTGATCTTATTGTTTCTCCCCCCTCTCTCTCTTTTTTCTCCCTCGCTATTTCTTTCTTTTTTCTTTCTCTTTTTTTTTAAGCTGAGAAAAATTATTTTATATAAAACAAATATTGATTGTTTTTCATTAATGTTAGTTTAGCATTCAATTTATCACACTAATTAGATAAGAATCTATTCTTTTAATTATTCACAAACTTATTATTAGCTTTTGTGTAAAAAACTATTTACATCATTGACATATTAAGTTTTTTTTTTATAGAAATATTTAAAGTAAAAAACATTCATACGTCTCTTGATTTTAACCATTTAATTTTAAAAGAAAATTTTAATATTAATATTAAAGATTACAAGCTATTTATAAATTATTCAGTAAAATGTTAATTTAAGAAATCTTATTATTTCTTTGAAATTTAATATAATTACTTACAAGACTGTTTTTCATTCTCATATTTTTTCGGCTGATTAATTTTTATAAAAAGAATAATATGTCCGAAAATAAAATTATCTACCATTTTTAGAGCTTTCCAATAATTTAAGTACCAGCAAAATTTAATGAATATTTAATAATGCAAATTATTTTTAATGAACTTTCAAAATATACTATCATAATATATTGGACTATCAGAATATATTAAATTTATCATTTAATAGGAAAATTACTATGTATTCTAAATTAGAAAAAAAAAAGTATAATTTTTCATTTGATGAAGTGGAGTTCTTACATTATTTATTTTTACTGAAGAAATCTCATTAGAAAATAACATTTCAAGTAATCCGAAATTACATTTAACCGCAAAATGTTTTCGGCGTCAAAAAATTTTTGTATTCCATTTGTTACACATATATGAAAATATCTACTTCCTTCAGGCAATATAAACATTATTACTGTATTAGATTTTAATCTTCATATTATAATAAATATCTATAGAGGTTGTACGGTCTCAACGGTATCCAATGGCTAATTCCTAAACCGCTAGTCATAGACATATAGTTTCAATTACAAAAATGTTTTAAATCGGGTAAAGAAATATTTTAAAATCGATTTTGGTCAATAAAAACATTCCTTAAAAAATTACGAAATTTAAATTTTTATACTCTCCCCCGGTCCTATAAGTTACATTTAGTAAAATTTTCCTATTACACTGACAAGTAAGACAAAAAAAGTTCCATTCATATAACACTAAAATTGAGCGAGTTATGAAACTTTAAAAATGCATGACTTATATCACTTTTCTGCTCTGAAAACAAATTAGTTCGGCTTGGCTTTGAGGAGTCACATACCAAGTGCTTAAAGTATTCGAATATCTTATTTCATGTGTGTCTGCGCTTTGAAAAAATTTTTACAAGTATTACGATTAAGTTAACATTTATTAAGTTTCAGATTGGCTAAAATAACATATGTTTTATTTTGTCAGGATTTGAGACTGTCTCTTTTATGATTTCTTTTAATAAATATTATGTTATTTTTATAAGTTTTTATGTTACTTCAACGATCGTATGTATGTTTTTCCAGTTCAAAATTTGTACTCAAACTTTAACTCACTTTTAAATATCCGATCGAGATTACATTTTACATACTGGTGAAAATCCAATAACAATCTAATATTTTTATGATTTTAAGTTGTTACCATTTATACTTATTTCACAGAATAACAGAAAAAAATTCGGATAGATTACCGCCAAGAAGTTTAAGAAAAAGTTTTAGATTAGATAATACAAGACTGCGATTTTTTTTTTTTTAACTTTTATGTATTTTTTAACATTGAATCCGAAAATTACGTTAATTTTTAACCATCATGTCAGGATAATTCGCAAATCATAAATTATAAAATTTAAAGAATAACAAAAATCGGATACTATAAAGTAGAGAAGATGATTGTGTTTTTTGACTTTTGATAATTGATTTTTAAGTACTTTTTAGTACTGAATCTGAAAATGACCTTCATTTTTTACCATCACGTTGGAATTTTTTTTTTTTTTTTTGCAAATCGTAAACGTGTAAGTTAAAATATAGCGAAAAATATCTTGTATAAAACTTATATAAAACTTTTTTGTTTTGTTATGTTTTATTTTATTTTATTTTATTTTATTCAATAATTTATTCGATATTTTTGCTTATCCTGGGATTCTTACAGCTAAATAGCTGATTGGTCCGATGAGATATCGGAGGAGATTCAATTTTAACTTTGAACTTTTTAACTTTGAATTTTGCGAATATTCCGGACGTGATGGTTAAAAATTAAGGTCAATTTCAGATTCATCGGTACAAATACATAAGAATCAATTATCAAAAGCTAAAAAAACATGGCATAACCCAACTTTTGCAGCCTAGTGTAATCTAATAATATTTTAAAATACGTATCATTTTGTAAAGAATTGAGGCTGTTAATTTAGAATCATTTTATTTAACAAAAATTCTGTTTTTTCTTTCTTCTTAAATGTTTATTACAAATTGTATATTTTCCATTAATATGCCAGAATGATTAAAGATATCAAATTTATATTGCAACGTTAATTTTACTCTCAACCATTTTTTTAATATACACTGGCCTCCAAAAGTTAAGGTACACGGACTAAATGCGTTCGATTGCACACGTTTTGTCGAATATCTACAAAACTTATTGACGAATTGTTCTTGAACTTCTGGGATGAAAAGAACATGTTTCATTTCACATTTCTCGGTGAAGATTTAGTCGGGGGTACAATTAGGGGTCTAATAATAAATTTAATAATAAAATAATATTTGCGATCACCTATGTAACAGGAAAGGCTGGAAATGGTTTGTCACTGTGGTAAATGACTATTTTGGTCCTGTTCAACGTTTGTATGAATTTGTGTAAGCATAGCACTCATATTCGTGAAGATGTTAACGTTTTTGTGAAAAACTCAAACATTTTTTTAATAGCATACAGAGTTTTCAACCAAATTTAACACAACTTTCGAAAAACCTGACAAAGAACAGTAGAAACAGTATACTACAATTAAAACATGAATATATTGAAAATTTGATAAGATATGAGCATTTTTATGAGATAATTTTTAACTGCGCATGCGCGGAAGATTTCAAAATTTTTATTTCATAATTTTGTACTCAGTATTTTGGGGCAAACTCTATAAAAAGTCCAGTCAAAGGGTGTGAAAACTTAGAAAGATATAGTGAGGTGATTGAAAAGTTGTGTAAAATCCCTTATAATAAAGCTATTTTTAGGAAGCAACTCACTACATCGACCCTATCTTTGTGAATTTTCGCGATATTTGATTAGACTTTTTATATAAGTTGCCCTAAATATCTGACTACCAAATTCTGAAATAAAAATTTTGAAATCTGCCGCGCATGCGCAGTTAAAAAGTATCTCATAAAAATGCCCATATCTCATCAAATATTCAATATATTCATGTTTTAATTGCAGTATACTGTTTCTACCGCTATTTGTCAGGTTTTTGGAAAGTTGTGTTAAATTTGATTGAAAACTCTGTATGCTATAAAAAAAAAAAAAAAAAAAAAAAAAAAAAAAATGAGTTTTTTACAAAAACGTTAACATCTTCACGAATATGAGTGCTATGCTTACACAAATGCATACAAATGTTGAACAGGACCCAAATAGTCATTTACCTCAGTGACAAACCATTTCCAGCCTTTCCTGTTACATAGGTGATCACAAATATTATTTTATTATTAAATTTATTATTAGCCCCCTAATTGTACCCCCGACTAAATCTTCTCCAAGAAATATGAAATGAAACATGTTCTTTTCATCCCAGAAATTCAAGAACAATTCGCCAATAAGTTTTGTAGATATTCGACAAAACGTGTGCAATCGAACGCATTTTAGCCCGTGTACCTTAACTTTTGGAGGCCAGTGTATCTGACGAAAGTATATTTCGACTAAATTTGTGAATGACCCCCAATTTGCACCAAAAAATATGCTCCAACTTTAAACAGCCATTACTCGGTCAGTTTTAATCGTAGAATAACGGAAATTTTTGCGTATTACTTGTCAGTGTAAAAGGAAAATTTAACTAAAGAAAAGTTATAGGAGCGGGGGGACCGTACAAAAATTTAAATTTCGAAATTTTTTAAGAAATTGTTTTATTGACCCAAATCGCTTTTAAAATATTTCTTTACATGATTTTAAACATTTTTGTAATTGGAACTGTATATCTATGACTAACGGTTTAGGAATTAGCCATTGGACACCGTTGAGACCGGACACCCTGTATACTGCTGTATAAAACAGTAGAAAATTCTAATTTAATATACGGATATTTTTCAAAAATTAGAAGGTAAACATTTTGTATTAATTATGCATGGCTTTAAAATGACAATGATTATGTTAAATATCACCATTTTTTACATAATTTTTTCGAATAGTATCACCCTTATTGTAATTATATAACGAATGCAACAGATGTTCTATCAGAAGGTTCGTATTATTATTTTTTAATTCTATGGTACGTACAAATTTATGTTAGATGGCAAAAGAATTTTAAATGTGAAACAATAAATTAAAAAAAAATTATCATCTCGAATTTTGTCATAGATGTTATTTTCATGGGGAATATTTTACAGATATTTTCATCGTATCCGATGCATATTGGCTAATGTATCACAAATATGTAGCTACTTTTATTTAACATATAAAAAAAGAATAATTATCTTTTCGTAATACAATTTGACTACTGTGGGACTTACTATTCTAAAATAAGTGCTTCTGCATATTTAGCATATTTATAAGATAATTAAAAATATATATACTAGGACTTCCCTCAGAGGGATTAGTCTGGGCAATATTGCCGAGAACATAGATTTAATAATAACTTGTTGCAAGTAAAGAAAATGAGATACTATCTTTAATTGGGAATGTACTGGTTACAAACTCAAATGATGAAATATCTAGATTAGTGAATCTGAAAAAAAAAAAATCCATGTCAAATTTAAACCAGCACTTTCCTCTGTTAACGGCCTTGGCAAGAGATAGAATAGCCTAGAGAAGGAGCACATTCACAAGTACTTTCGGACAACCTATTCGCTGTTTCATACTGACAACATACTAATACATTCAATATTTAGATAAGTTATTCAATGCTAGGTGTATATCTACCCATTTTGTTGCATTTAAATTGCATGTTTTTTTTTTTGTTTATTTTATTTTATTTTATTTTATTTTGGGGGGGGGGGGTGTAGTAATAATAAATATTTAAAGTTTTTATAGCTAATAATTTCAAATTAATGGTAAATTAAAAAGTTTCTGTTAATTTCACCTTAATTTTTAAACGCAGCATGAACACAGAAATAGAAATTTTTTCGTTCCTGCACCGTTTTACTTAGTCAAATTTTTAGAAATTGTTCTGTTGTGAGTATTTATGTCTTAAACGTAACAGCCATGTGAATTTTCATGTTTATATTAATAACAATTACACGCACTTTGTTATTTAGATCATCTTTTGGACTTTGACCGCTTTATTTAGCCTTGTAAATTTCGATTTTTTTAGAATTCGTTCTAAAACTAACATTTACATCTTATAAATTACTACCATGCCAAATTCCAAGTTTCTAACTCCAACAGTATCACAGAAATTACAGTTTAGATTTGTTTTTATCGTACATCATTTTACCTTTCAGTGTTTTTAGGTGCGTTCGTAATTATATAAATACGTAGCACCTATAGTCGTCGTTCAGTCCGTCCGCATATAACAGAGCAAAAACTACCCAACCGAATGGTCTGAAATTTTAAATATATGATTGTTGCAAAATTTTGTCGAGCCATTTCAAATTTTATGAAAATTGGATGTATAGTTTAATTACAGGGACATTCAAAAGTTTTTCTTTACATTATGTCCAATGGAAAAAAAATTATTGCAAGTGAATTTTAATAATGTTACAGTCTTCCGAATAGTCTGAAATTTTAAAGATATATTTGTTGCAAAATTTTTTCGAGCCATTTTCAATTTTATGAAAATCGGATGTGTACTTTAATTACAGGGACAGTCAAAAGTTTTCCGTTACATTACGGCCAATGAGAAAAAATTATTGCAAGTGCATTTTAATGATGTTACAGCCTTCCGAATGGTCTGAAATTTTAAATATATAATTGCTGCAAAGTTTTGTCGAGCCATTTCAAATTTTATGAAAATCGGATGTATAGTTTAATTACAGGGACATTCAAAATTTTTCCGTTACATTACGGGGAATGGGAAAAAAATATTGCAAATGCATTTTAATGATGTTACAGACTATGCACTTATAAAGCGCAAAAAAATATACATTCAGTACAATATGGGGTGCAAAAAATAATTATGAAACTAGTTATAGTACGAACGCACCTCATTTGCCACGTTTAATGAGCAATTCCCTACTTGTTTGTTTTTTTTTTTTTTTTTTTTTTTTTTAATTGATTGGTATTTACATTTAAAGCTAATAACCACGTGAAATTTTAAAATTTCTATCCCTAAAAATTCAAAATAAAAAGTGATTTAGAATCTTTCTAGAACGTTTTACGTTTATTTCTCACTTTAAAATTTTCGACCTTGTAAAAAGAGTTTATAACGAGAGTTTACATTTTAAAAGTAGCCACCACAGCAATTTTCAAATTTCTAGTCCAAACATTATCACAGAAATCGCATTTTAGAATTTTTTTTTGTTCTTGCGTCGATGGGACTAGTTGTACCGACATAAAATATAGTATTTTTTGGAGCAGAGATGGTCACCAACATTTTTCCTGACACCACTATATTCTTAATCGTCTAGGTAGTTTCAGAGATGACACCCCACAAACACCCCAAAGTTACTGCTTTCCACAGATGTCATATACGCGACCCATATAGGACTGAATTTTTTTCTGACGCCAATGTCATATACGCACCGGGTACTTAACTGCCGCCAAAGTGTTGCTATTTTGCTTGATATGGTAAGCCGGATGTTGTTGTTTATTTATTAATACAATTTTTATTTACATTTTTTATATAAATGTTTTGTTCTATATTTATTAAATAAACATTTTTTATCAATTGTTATTCCTTTTTCAAAAATATATATGTAACTGGTATTCAAAAACGAGGTTTCCGCCAAATTGGCGTCCGAAAAAAATGCACCAATATGGGGTGTGTATGACATCTGTGCCGTTATCAAATACTTGTTAGCAGATGCATTTTTAAACCGAGATTGCTCGCGCAGGGTATGTCATACCCAGGCTGGGCACGGTTATTACATTTCTCACCACTAATGTTCGAAAAGTAATCGTCAAATTATTTTTGTGAGCAATGTCAACGATTAAATAAAATGACGATTTTTCTTTGAATTTATTGGTGGAAAAGTGTTAATCGTTCATATCCTGGATATGCGCTAGCACTTCCGGGTTAAAAGTACATACATAAACCAGTATAACACTTCTTCAGTTTTATTTTCATAGTCGTTTATATCATTTGGCATAAATTTTCACTTTCTTAAACTCGATTTGCGTCAAGCTTTTTTTAAAAAGCAAAGTTCATATAACAATGAAATTCCGTGAAGGATATTACATACATGGTGATAAAGCATTTAGTTCAGAGTAGGTCAAATATTTTTCTTATCGTCTTTTCTAATCGTCAAATATTTTTCTTAGAGCCATCTTTCGTAATATATTCTTTTAGTTTAAAATAAACACATTAAATACATTTAAAAACACGATTTGACACATTCAATTAAAAATACTAAAGTAAATAAAAACAATAAGAAGAGATAATAGCATAAGTCAAAGCATTTATTTCAACATCAGCACAAGTTAGACTTGCGTAAATAAAGGCGACTTTGACAAAACATAAAATAAAATAAAATAAAATACTCTTGAAAATTTGAACCGGGCTAAAAAAATATGCCGTGATTAATTCAAATATTATATTCAAATATTATATTCAAATATTCCGTAATCGGGTTTTCAACCAATGTCGACATTAAAAATCTTCGCTTAACACCAATTAAATTTCATTGTTGTAACCATTTTTGGGGGGGGGAGGGGATGAGATGAGACGGATGAATGATGGAGGGAATGCGAGATTGCATATATTTACATTTAAATTTTTAACTTTCTTTTATATAACGGTTGCTTGTATGAATAATTAAAACCTTGATGATAGAGCGTCACTCGAAAACATATGTAAACAAGAAAGGAAAATCATGCGTTAAGCATAGATTATGAAACACTTTCCAACTCTTCCTAAATGCTTTAATAGAACTTAGTTATTTAGGCAAATAAGGTATAAAAGAAAACTAAGTAACCATTTTAGAAAACGCATAAAACATATCAAAAACTGACTTCATCAGTTACCGTCCATAGCAAATATGTATTCCAATTCTTTTGAACAGCCCTGTATTTGATCTGTAGGTTGATATATGTACTATATAACGGGGAAATTTAGTTTAGCAAGAAAACGCATAGCAGATTGAAAATTCTCTTTCAGCAATAATTTATGCTAATAGTTGGAAACATACTTGTAAATTTTTCTAGAACCCTGTAGTTAACCCAGTACATTTATTATACGCCACTATTTAGCTAAAGTTTAATTCAAACTAAAACACTTTTAAAACTATTGAAATCACATTTCCAGGAATTATCATTTATAGACGGCCATGTATCCAATTCTTTGAGTGACATTGTATACCATTTTCTATATGTTCTACAAACATTTATTTGTAAACTAAATACAGTTCAGCGTAAAAATGCATAACTCGTTTAAAAACCACCGTTAAGCAATTTGCAGTCATACCCATTAACCATTACGAATTCTTTTGTGTAGCCCTGTATATTAATTAAAGCATTTATACACACCATATACTATGAATAAATATAGTGAAACATAAAAAGCACTTAACATTATTAAAAATAAATTTCCAGTAATCATTTCTATTGTACAATACTTTGGATACAATATAGTACCCGGAATCTTTTGTGTGTCCATGTAAATGCTATGCACTTCGTATTATACATGAAATAAGTTATCGTAAATCTCAGAGACGTATATAAATTTCATTATACATGAAATAATTTAACATAATTAAAATACGCCGCAAACAATTCCCCCCCACCCCTATCATTATGTAACTGGATTCTTTTGTATGGCCTTGTAAATAAATAATAACTATTCTTTGCATTGCATATTTTAGTGCAGTTGATAAATGCATATCAATTTTATTATGTTTGAAAGCATGTAAAATCATTAAAAATCATTTTAAACGACTTTTTCCCGTCGGCCGTAATGTAACGGGAAACTTTTGACTGCCCCTGTAAATATACTAAACATGCTACAAACTTCATTTGTAATTGGGAACGTGCTATGAAACATTAATAACTTCTAGAAATTTCAGGGCAATCCGAGTATATTTATGGGAGTTAGAGCGCGGACAGACCCAGATGGACAGATAAACCGAAATCATAAACTCTTTTCGAATTTTTTGAAAAGTGTTAAAAACTGCTTGTGAGCCATTATTACTTTGCTATTATAACTCCCCGAAGCAAATCCATTCAGGTGAGAATCATCAATTTCTGTAATATAAATCGCTATTATTTGCGTGTCACCTCTATTTTATAAAGACACTCTAAATTTTTGTAAAACATTGCGTTTTATCAGAGTGTGATTTCGAGTACATTATTTTCAAAAGTGAAGCATGTTCACCTGTGAAGAATTTCAAAGCAGCTGGGCTGTGAAAATGACGCACTTCTACAAAACATAATTCAGGTTTAAGAATTAAAATACACGTTTTTTAAAAAATGACGTCATTTGCATCCGCGAAAGCAATCCACTTTTACAATCCAGTCTTAAACTTCGTGTATAGAAAAGAAGGCATATGACGTCATTATCACGGAATAACAGACAATATTCTTGATATAGCACATATTTTAATTTCAACTTTTTTTTTCAAGTTTTATGAGAAAATGGCAACAAAAAGATACAGTATCGCTTATTTTCGACTATTTTCCGTTTACTTTCAATGGCTTTCAATAGAAATGGGGTATTTTTGTTGCCACGATAAGAAAAATGTTATTAAAAACTACAAAAAAATTAATATCTCAAAAGTAAATTGAGATACAGCTTTCAAACAAATCGCATTTAAAACAGCATTTTTTTCCTTATACGACGGTGTAAAAATTTAAAATGTGGTATGTTTAGAAGTTTAAAAATTTGCAGTAGAGAAAATTGCAAAACCAAAATTTTATTTCAAATTTCAAAGTGTTGCCATTCGCAAAATGACGTATGCGTTACGCACAGATATGTTTGTCCTTTATAATATAGATAGATAGGTACCTTAAATTTGGGATGGGGGAAGACAATAAAGACAGTTGATAAACATTTAATTAAGACATAAATTATTGTTTATATATATATATATATATGTATGTATACTATACATATATATATATATATACAAATGTACGTGTGTGTGCGCGCGCTCGCTTTTTTGTGTGAGTGCGTGTTTAAGGAAAAGATTTTTGTACCAAATAAAAATTAACGGAATGTATAAGAATTACTTATGGGATTTTTTCCGTTTTTTTAGTGTTGACAGTTTTAAATGTCTTTAGTAACAAAGAATTTTTTTTTTTTTTTATGTGTTTTCGAAAAATAATATTCTCTTTCATTTTATTAAAAAAAGATTTCTCAAACTTGAAATAAGTTCCCTTCGACTTATTACATAAAAGGAAACATAACCTTTAGGGTAAAAAAATCTTTAAGTATAGTTTTTCAAGATAAGAAAATTATTCCCTGGATAGAAATATCCCCACTGTTTTATCAACAACTCCTGAAGATACTGTATATTGCACATCAATATATATATTTTTTAACAAAATAAATACGTAAAGCAAACATGCTTCACTTAATTAATAATCAATTAATATTCAAGTCGGAATTAATATTATTTTTCCCTACGTAAATTAATAACTGAAATTATATTACGTTAAATGGTAATTGTTTTATGTTCTCTCTTCCACAATTTGCATTATTATTGAAATAGCTGTTATTGCTAAAACTCAAGCAATACGGTGCATTTTCAACAGATATACATGGTGATAGGAAAGTAATTGGCCAAATCTTAAAGGGTGGTAGAGTGAACCTAAAAAAACATTTTTCTTCTTAGAATGAATCATCGGAAACGGCGCGTTGAAGCGCTGGTGACGAAGAAAAATATGAAAGGTGCAGTGAAAGATAGCATAAAAGAAATATTGATGTCGCTTATGTGCTTAATTTCCGGACACAAATTCTACGATAAAAAAATGCTTATATTGTTTCCCTCTAAAATGTTCCCCTATATTGTAATAATATATAATAATATATTACATATTATTATGTATTATATATATATATATTATATTATATATTATGTTCCCCTATAGTGTAATATAAATGTTCCTCTAAATGTTCCCTACATTTTGTTCCCCTGTATAACCCTTTAAAATTAGCCAGTTATTTTTTGATCACCCTGTATAATGTATATATGGAAAATGTTAATTTTCTTAAAATATAAAATGGTAAATTTAAAATGAAATCCAATTCCTTTCTTGGCTTAACTTCTTCAACTATCATGTTTAAAATATAACATTTTTCGCAAACTGTGTTTTTTTCCTAACATTGAAATTCAAAATTCTCTAATTTAATTGGAAGATGAGTACAAGAAAACAGAAGAAAGAAAAAAATTATGCCTCAAGCATAGATTATGAAATACTTTCCAACACATTCAGAATAATGATACAAAACCTATTAATACATACCTATTAATAAGTTAAAATCGTATCTACAATCGGGAAATTATCCAAATTCTTTGAGCAGCCCTGTATATATTGCATTGCGCTATTGTATTAACATTGAATTGTAGTGAAATTCAGGGATTTATATCAATTTCAATCATTTGAAATAGCGTAATGTCATTAAAATATACTGCAAACGATTTTTCGCCATTAATTATAATGTAACGGAATACTTTTGAGTGCCCTTGTAAATGAACTATTAATACCACATACTTCATATATAATGTCACCCTAAATAGCTTTTATCTATTGCATGAAAATCCGAGTACATTTACAGGAGTTAGAGCGTGGACAGTCTGCCAGACAAACCGAAAGAATAAACACTTTTGAACTTTGTTAGAAATTTTTAAAAATTAACCTTTTTTTTTCATTTATACACATGAGAGTTTCTTGCTAATGCAAGAAATTTAATTTCTTTAGTGAATTTAACTTTAAATATTAGTTGTCGAGATCAGTTATAATACATCGAGTGTTATAAATTATCCCATTACCTAAAAATAGTAATTATACTAGCAACATGTAAATATGAATAATTTATTTTAGAAAATTTCTGGAATTTCGTCTGTAACGTCTACAAATTTTTAAACTAAGAAGTATTAATTTACCATCATTAAAAGTCCTTTTTCCAACTGCATAAATTTCGTATCTAACACTAATTAATTATCAAGTATTCGTGGCAGGGAAACTTAAATTTATTTTGACTCTAAAATTTTAGTCATAATCTTTGATAGTTAAATCTTAAGAACGTTTTTATTTTCACGTCATTAAGAAAGTTTATTTATAACTAATTAGCATCCTAAATTATTTATGAATTAAACTGCGGGCATCATGAATTTTAAGAAAATTCCGATACTGAAAACCATACCTTGAACGCAAACTAATTACATTTAAGCGAGCTGATTAAAAGTAATATTTTTAAATAAATATTTATTTCATTTTATGCACTTACTAATTTCTTGTATTTTTGAACGATTTTCGATGTTATATTTTTGTAATAAATATTAAGTACTTCTTTTATTTCGCAATTAAAAAGTAAAAAATATTTTATTTGAAACTATTTTAATTATTATATAGGGAAAATATTTCTTAAAAGCATACAAAAGAGTAACTGGTCTAATAAAATAAAATTACTCATTTTCTGACTGAAGTAAAAATTAACCTAATTTACGAGAGAAGAACTTATAAGAGTCCACAATGTTTGAGATATTAGATATTATAGATTAGATCATTACATTAACCAACAGGATAGGATAGTTAAAGCAAAATCTGTAAAGAAACCGCTAACTTTTTTGGCTATTGCCAAGGAGGTGGGGGGAGGGAACAAACAAATTTTCGAAATTTACCGATGTATATAAAATTTCTGTCTGCTCTATGCTTTTAATGTTTATTCATCGATTCTATTGTAATCTTTTTGTGGTGGATTATTCTTCTAAACTGACCACTCGAACATTGCTTAACTCTCTGATATTATTATTAACTTTCATTATTAAGGAAATAACATTCTTTTCAGAACTTTTATAAATGTTGAAATATGTCAAGGAGAATCTTGCCTGCATGTGTATCTGAAATCAAAGCTGTCTCTTTTCGCCTTTCCTACAGATAACAAAAATCGTACTTCTGTAATTTCCATCGTCAAATAATACTGACATACAATATATTACCGCAATATATTAATTTATGCAGCACACGATTGGTTTTTTGCGGTTTCAATGGTGACGTAATTAATTGAAATAACATAATACGAAAATATATCTACCCTATATATATAAAATCCTAATGAAACGAATTTATGAAACGGCTAATTTAACAACTGATTATAATTCACGGCGATTTCTTATAAAATATAGAATATTATGGGATGAAATTAACACCAAAATTGATCCTCAGATCTCCAAACTGGTGTTAGAATTTTTAAATTCGAATTAGTCTTTTTCTAATTTTTTTCTAATTTTAAATACTTTAATGATGGCAACTCAAATTTTAAACACAACAGAATTTTTTTTTCATATTTTAGAAAAGGTTATTATTTTAAACTAATTTGGCGACCAGTTTGGCTTCTTAAATGTATGCTAAGAAATGTATCATGTTGATTTCTGGGTCGGCAGCATAACGTACTGTTGCTTAACGGTAGAGCAACAGCACGTTATGCTGTCGACCCAGGTTCGATTCCTGGCCCCGGCTAATTTTTCACTCCAGTTGGGTTTATTGTATTTAATTGTATTTAAAGTCTGTCTTAATATATGTGTACCTTTAATAAATAAAACTGGAATTCAGACGTTAATTTATATGCTTTAATATATATTGTGGATCGATAGAAAAAGAAATTTATTCATCGTTGTCACGTCATCCTGTGCTATCTGATAGATGGACGGTGACGTTCCCCAACTTGGTTTATTAGTGAGAAATTGCCAGGGTAGGACATCGGCCAGGGTAGCTTAACGGTAGAGCAACATCACGTTATGCTGTCGACCCAGTTTCGATTCCTGTCCCCGGCTAATTTTTCACTCCAGTTGGGTTTATTGTATTTAATTGTATTTAAAGTCTGTCTTAATATATGTGTACCTTTAATAAATAAAAATGGAATTCAGACGTTAATTTATGTACTTTAATATATATTGTGAATCGATGGGAAAAGAAATGTATTCATCGTTGTCACGTCATCCTGTGCTATCTGATAGATGGACGGTGACGTTCCCCAACTTGGTTTATTACTGAGAAATTGCCAGGCTAGGACATCGGCCAGGGTAGCTTAACGTTAGAGCAACAGCACGTTATGCTGTCGACCCAGGTTCCATTCAAAGGCCCAGGCTAATTTTTCACTCCAGTTGGGTTTATTGTATTTAATTGTATTTAAAGTCTGTCTTAATATATGTTAACCTTTAATAAATAAAAATGGAATTCAGACGTTAATTTATGTGCTTTAATATATATTGTGGATCGATGGAAAAAGAAATTTATTCATCGTTGTCACGTTATCCTGTGCTATCTGATAGATGGTCGGTGACGTTCCCCAACTTGGTTTATTAGTGAGAAATTGCCAGTCTAGGACATCGGCCAGGGTAGCTTAACGGTAGAGCAACAGCACGTTATGCTGTCGACCCAGGTTCGATTCCTGGCCCCGGCTAATTTTTCCCTCCAGTTGGGTTTATTGTATTTAATTGTATTTAAAGTCTGTCTTAATATATGTGTACCTTTAATAAATAAAATATATATTGTTGTTACATTTGATATTAAGCTTCTACGTAGTCTCATTCAACTCTTGGAACGAGTGTACAAGTGAATAAATGCCTTCAAGGACGTCTCATTTCCAACACTATTGCATTCTGCTGTCACAGTGGCTTCAATACCATATATAGACACTTTCACCTGACCCTTCACCTTGAAAAATAAAAATTGCCTAGGGTGGACAAATCTGGTGAGAACGGCGGGTCGTTGATGCACATAACCTGCCCTGTCGCAAAGAATTGCTCCTCAATTTTTGGACATTGTACGTTGGACCGGTGTGTTGTCGTGCAAGAGGCACCAATTTCCACAGTCGAGCAAATCGGGCGTCACACAATACATTCGTTTTAAAAGCCGATGCAACACATCTTTGTGGATTGCACCAGTCTCAGTGGGCGGTCTGATGTGATCAACAATCGCACATGCTGAACATTTTCCTCATTTCACTTGAATATGGACGACCTGATCTCCCATAGGCTTCAGTCAATTCTTTTCCAACTTTAAACTTCGAAATCCAATCCAATACTCGAGAACGACTCATTGCATCGTAACCATACACAGATTTAATCATTTTATGCGTTTCTGTGACTGATGTTCCCAAATTAACGCATTTACGCCTGGCGTCCCATTTTTGGGACGCTTCGAATTTTAATAAATTTGTATAATTTTCTTCTTTTTTTTCAATTCCTACTATTAGTTCACACTCTCCCTATATTTATTTATGTATCTATTTATTTATATATCTTGTTCAAATTTTCAATCGTAAATAAAATACATATTATTCATCCTATCAAGCTGAAATAAATTTTTTTAAACTTGTACTGGTTGACAATTGATGTTAATGCAGTTTTTTTCAAATATTAATTCATTAATTAAATTTTAATTAATTAATTTTAGTTTTACATGGGAGACAAAATGGCGGCCATTGGTTATTGAAGCATTTAATGCATCTTCATATCTATAAGGTGGGTTACCATAGGGGGACCCTGTTCTGTCGCCAAATACCGTCAAGATTGTTGCCAACTTGGCGATAGATCGCCAAATTTGGCGACCAAAATGAGTCGCCAAAAGTGACGCCAACTTGGCGATATCTCTAATATTTCGCCGAATTCCCATAGACTTCCATTGTAAACCTACTTGCTTATAGAAAATCAACAAATTGAGATATTTTAATGCAACAAAAGCTAATATTAGCTTAAGAGATTATATTAAAATTTTCTTTGATGACCTAAGTAGGAATTGACTTTAAAAACAAAATTTTTATATTACTTGTTTATAACATGAAAATTGTATGAAATAATTATTTATAAATGTCTTTATCTGTTTCCGAAAGGTGATAGCATAAGGTGGATATTTATTTACTTTAAATGAATGCTTTGATCGGAGTTTACAGTGAGCAAAAAAAGTATTTGCACACCAGGTAAATTTGTTGTAGCATATGTATAAATAAATAAAAAGCAACTAATAATTAAAAATACCAACACTTTTACAAAACAAATAAACATATTTAATATATGACTTAATAATTATATTTAAAATATGAAAATATAAAAAAGTAGCATTTGTACTGCCAAAAAATATTTCCACACTAGCAATAAAAATAGAATTAGAGGAATTATTTATAAGTTAAAAACAGTGCTAATATTTAGTATGCAGGCCCTTTGCTTCAATTACAGCTTGTAATCGTCTGGCCCTTGATTCTATTAATTTGTGGCATGTTTCACTGCTAATTTGTAGCCATTCTTCCCTAAGAGCTTGCTTAAGTTCTGATTTGTTAGAAATTTTCTTTTTCCTTATTTTCACATCCAAAATATGCCATAAATTTTCAATCGGATTGAGGTGTGGTGATTGTGGTGGCGTTTTCAATTGATTTTTTACATTATAAAGCAACCATAACCTCGTAATATATGGAGTGTGTTTCGGAACGTTATCCTGTTGGAAATAATGTGAATTAGGAATTCCTAATTTCAGAACACTATTAGATAAATGATCTCGCAATATAGTAATATATTCTTTAGCCTTCATATTGCCTTAAATAAAGGTCATTTCGCCAACTCCGTTAAAAGACATGCATCCCCAAATCATTACATGACCATCGCCATGTTTTACAGTTGGTTTCAAGTTTTTAATTTGAGCAGAAGTATTTGACTTTCGCCATACAGTTTTCTTACTATCTGAGCCAAAAATATTGAACTTGCTTTCATCGGAAAAAATAACAGTTTTCCAAAACTCTAGTGGTTTGCTGACATACGCTTTTGTAAATTCAAGTTTTTTCACCCTATTTGTTTCACTAATAAATGGTTTTTTTTCGAGGGGCTCCTCCTCGAATATTTGCTTCATGAAGAATATTTCTAATTTATTGTGGTGTAACTATTGTTCCCGACGTTGAAGCGACATCAACAGCCAATTCTCGAGCACTTAGAAAAGGGTTTTTTGAAGATTCTTTTATGATGGCTCTCTTTTGCCTGGTATTTAGCTTTCTTGGACGCCCATTTCGCAGCTTATTTATTGTCGAACCAGTTTTTTTTTTCTTCTTAATTACATAACGAACACTAGAAAAGTTAGATTTAATTTTTTACCTATTCCTTGGTAAATTAATCCAGAATTGTGAAGAAATATAATCTTCTCGGGGGTAGCAATAGACAGTTCACACGTTTTTGGCGCCATTAGAATAAAAACTCCCCAGAATTGCTGTTCCAGTTAATATATTATGTGACTTTAAAGTGCGGGGCTAATGTACTGCGGGACTGATATGCTAAACAATTGCATAATGTTCACATTTAATGCCTTTTTTAACAATCAATGCTTCTTGTGCAAATACTTTTTAGGTATGAGAAAATATTAATTTATTTTTTAAATGTGTAATATTACTGTTTAAGGAAAATGGGTAGTTATTTTTATTTTCTTCTTATTTAAATAAATGAATAATTAAGAGAATAGTATCAAATTTGCTTTCTATTGTTACTTTTGCAAAAAATCGTCTGCGAGCAAGTACTTTTATTGCTCACTGTATATATTTTTCGTTTTTCAAGATGGCGCAATTTAAAAAGTAAGTTTATTTGCGTTTTTTTTTCTACCAATTATCGAAATAAATAAGTCATAATCGTAACTTGAAGACTTCTTTGAAATACGTATTTTTTCCATTGTGAACTTATATGTTCCAGCGTATTTTTATGCATTTTTGTAACATACAAATTATAGGGCGCTAGGCACGAATGAGTATCATTTTTAATTAGCCACTTAGGGGACAGTTATTAATGTAAAGTCTTTTTCAAGATGATTAAGAAACAAATTGTTTTTAAGCCTCAAATAAAATTATTCTTAGTTTATTATTACTAATATTTATAATGTATTAGTCTCTGTAAAGAAATAACTATATTTCTTTAGCAATTCATAAAAATACTAATTATAGTATATAAAATACTATTTAAAAGTCTTATTATATATAAATTTAGACAAAACATATAATTATGTATATTATATTATTACATATATGATGCATATTCCCATATTTAGAACGTTTACATTTTATCAAATAAATACAAAAAAAAAAAAAAAATTAGCGTAATTTTTTTTAGCATTTTTTAAGTTCATTTTGCAACATTTTAAAGCGATTTTACCAACAAATTAGAGGGGAAAAAATCAGGCACAAATGGGTTAAAACTAAATTTCATGTTCGTTCGTTGTTTCATTTTTTTCTATGAGAATGACGCACTCACACGCTTTACGAAAACGAATGCTACCAAGCCGGAAGTTCATAGAAATGAATGCAACCACTTGATAAGTATGGATGAAGGTCTTTGATAGGTCATACCGCCGGTTCCGCATAGATAGCGCCATCTGTGATTTTTTAAGAGCTGGAGTCCTGAGCTTTTGAATGCACTATGCATCATCCTGGGTTCCTGGATATAATAAAATGTGCACGATAGTTTTTTTTTTTTTTTTTTTAATTTGAGATACAAAGGGGATCCCTCCAATTCTAATTTTCTATCAATTTCAAATTCGTTTCTCGTTATGCAAACAGATTTTAGAATCATACACTTGTTACACACTGTAGTCACATGTTTTATTATTTTCATTCTTTAGTTTGTCTAGTTCTGTGGTTATTGTTTATTTTTTTACGATTTCTAAATGTTAAGCGTAAACAGACAGTCATGCTTCGTTCATACGGTTAACATCAAAATATTTCTAAGATTTAATAAAATTTAAAACAGTATTGACTAATAATAATTTTTCCTTTAACAGTTTCTTTTCGCCTTTATAAATTTGAAATATAGGAAACAAATTGTTATTTTCGAGCATGCTACAATACAAAAGAATAAAGTATGTATGCGCCATATGGCAGAGGATTTATTTTATTTATTTTATTTTATTTTATTTTTTTTTTTTATCGAAAAATAGTTTGCATATACTTCTCACACAAACTGCCCCAAATATTTTTACAAAATTATTTTATTATTATTATTTTATTTTATTTATTCGCGTTCGGAATGTGAGACAGGAATGGGGAAGTAGGCAGACTGAGATAACAATAATTTTTGATTTAACTAATGATTATTTAGTTTAAATTTCTACAATAGACGGAATACTTGAAAACTTATATTAATATGTTGTAAATTTTACAGTCATAAAATTTAGAATATTTCTTGTCGAAAATTCCCAGTTTTGCAGAATAAAAGCAAGTATCATAGTTTATTTAAATGAAAATTCACACATAAATTTTCTTGAAACGAAATAAGTAATTTCTACCATAACTCGATATAAATCGTGCTTACAATTAACTATTTAAGGCAAGCCTTAACGCGACAAGGTTTATGCTGGGGAGATCCAGAGATAAATTATTACTTTTTGCGATTTCCTTAATGGATCAATGCAAAATTTCTACTGACTGTCAGTTTAATTCTTACTTTTGACGTTTAGCTTAGATAGTCCATTAATTAAAATGCAAAAGATAAATTCTACCCGAAATAACCAGAGTAAAAAAGAATTTATATTTAAAAATTAATAGCATTAGTACTAAGACGCATTGTAATATTTTACAAATATTTCAGCCATTGAAATGGTAGTTGGTAAATCAGCGAACTAATTAAAAAATTCACACCAACTTTATAAATTTGCACACTAACCACTCTGAGTCGACTCAAAACTGCCATTAGATGAAGGTTTGTCTGTTTGAACCCGTGCGACTCCTCCATTCCATTGTAGCTCCGCCATATAACATCTGACACTTCATAAATCTACATCTTGTAAACCTTTCCTTTTCACTCTTCTCATTCAATCTATGTTGAAGCCCAATATGGAATGAATATTAAAAAAATATTTAACATTGTATCTCTATGGGAGACATAAGAAGAAATATTAAATCATGCTTTGTATTCACTAATTTTCATAAACATTAAATGTCATATAAATGCATTAAAGGAGAAAAAATTATCGCGATATTAACTTTCTGTTTGTCCAAAGTCCCATTCTCGGGACACAGATACATGAATAAGCTGAGTTTACTTAACAGTAAAATGTTTTTTTATCAAGAAAGCTAAAATTAAACATAGATTACTTAAAAGCTACCTTAAAAATGACCTTACGTACCCTTTAGATGGAGTATAGGAAGACTTTTCAAATTATTACAGTAGCTTAGTGACATAAGAATGACAGTTGATCATGAATAGGTTGATGGTTTCGTTTAATTTATCATTTATCGCTAGATATCGAGAATACAAGGAACAAAAGACAGGCATTTCTTGTCCATCAGCTATTTTTTTTTTATAATATCCTCATATAATTGGTATGAGCCTCTTGACGCAGTACTGAAATTGAATTTAGTCGTTCGAAATACATACACCAGCACAAATTTAAATCAAAATCGAAACTACAAATACGCAGCGGCATACAATAGGTACACTGTAAAAAAATCTGTAAGTAACTAAAATTTTCCTAAGAAACAGAGATTCCTAGAACTTTTTATGTATCAGCAACAACAAAAATTCATGTAACAGATGCACTTTTGCACCGTAAATGAAAAAAATCTGTAAGATTACTAAGAATTTGTTAGGAAGCTGGGATGCCTAGAACATTTTATGTAACTGCAACCGGGGTTACAGATAAAATTTTAATAATATTACTATAGCTTTAGTAGATTCTTAGTAGTAGTAAAGCTACAGAAATCAGTAGCTTTACAAAAACTTGATTAGTAGATTTATATCTGTATTTGGACACTGTAAAGATAAAATTTTAGTAAGCATACAGATTTCTGTAACTTTACATCTGTAGAATTACACATTTTTTTTTTTTTTTTTTTTTTTTTTTTTTTTACAGCGTACTTGAAAAGAACATCAGGAATATTAAGTATCTGAGACGAATCAGACCAACATATGCGAGGAATCACATCATTAAGGAATTGTAGTTGAATCAAGTAATAATAGAATGCACAAAAATAACAGATAAGTTTATTGGTATGTTCGAACTCGAATAGAACAAAGGTGTGAATCAAAGTGAGGTGTGATCAGTCACAAAGCAAGCAGTAGTATCGCTGTATCCAATTATTTTTTTATTTTTGTAAAATATTCTGAACTTAACAGCCAAATATAAAATTTAAAATTAAAAGGAATTACTTATAACAAACTCCTCAGAATTATAGTAAGTACATAGAAAATAAAATTTTTCACATTTCATTTCGCCTATTTATTTCATGAAAGTTGATATTTTGATATAAGCAATCCCTCTTCTTTAGATATCACTTTTACTACATTTTTCTACTTCTGATCAAAGGTTTCTTTTTATGTAAAAAAAATTCCTTTCAATCTTTCAATTTTTATCCAAGTTCTTTTAGAAGAAGTATTTCTTTATCAATCTTTAAAGAAGTTGAAAACTTGTTGAAACTAATAGAGTGCATAAAGATTGATTATTGAAGACTTGAATAAGAATGTTTAATATGGTAATTTCAATATCATATAAATATATATATTACAGTAATAAAAATTTCGTGCTTTATTAAATTTATTCCATAAAAGTTTCCTTTTTAGAATAATTATTTAATCCTAGTGCATTAAATTATTACCTATTTTAAACAACAGTCCATTCATTCCCATTAAACTATTACCTATTTTAAACAACAGTCCATTCATTCCCATTAACTTAAATTCATTTATATTTAAAACGAGTTTTTAGCATTTTGTTTCCTTTCAAATGCTGTTCTAAAAACACTTCTCGTAATTGTTATTTGCTTTCAAGGTTTTTCATTTTTCAATCTTAAAATGCCGACACGAATTTTATCAAAATTATCTGTTTGTACCTTTTTACGGTTCCGAACTTAAAAAGTGTAAACAGAACCATTATAAGGTCACACCTTTGTCTGTCTGTCTGTCACAGCCATTTTACTCGTAAACTATGGAACGTGGAAAGTGCAAATTTGGGGAAGTAATAAAGACTATTAACCCACATATTTACAGATTATTAAACATTCACAAATATATATAGGAAAAATGTAGAAGGGGTAATAAAGTAACTTTTCTTTGTATATCGTGTGAGGTATCGCATGAAAGCTTTCGTAACTCTAAACTCAAAAATACATTTCTTTTAATTTTAGCTATTAAAATTTCAGAGATATCGTCGAAAATGTAGTGCAAAAATATGTTCCACCGCTTTATCTCCGAATCTACCAAAACTAAAGTTATGAAAAAATTAGAGGTAGTTGACTCTAATTTAAACCTTGCAGGAAAATTATAGCGATTACTCTAGGTCACACGGTGTTTCAAAAAAGCACATTTTTCCGTTACACACAAATTTCGATTTTCGGGCATTCAGCAAATGTGTTGTGAAGCACTGGAGATACCTATCGTATCTGAAGTATAATAGGATTGTTGATAACGATTTTCGAACAAAATCGTCGGTAATTAACCGAGATATTACCCCTTAAAGACAAGTACGGTTTGGACATACATAATGACAGGGGTGGCGTACTCAATGTACCATCGGCTTTTAAAACCTTGCTAACAACTTTTTAATGATCCATTTGTGTAACGCAATGCTCAGTAGCAGTAGAAAAGTAATAAACGTCAAATTGTTAAAAACAGACTAATTAGAATTAATCAGAAAAATATTATGGGATTCGCGATTAGTTTGCATTGAGTAGATCACTCAATACGCTTCCCGTGTCTTTAAAAGTTAATTAAAAGCCTAACTGGAAAAACGCGGCACGGATCAAGGAGGCGTTGCAACTTTGCAACCAGCTTTTGAAGCACGTTTAACATAATGCCATGTTTAAATTTTGAACAAGGGTTTTGTTTTAGCTACCCTGTAAAGAGAAAAAAAATATTGCTATACGCTGAATTTAGTATTATGAAATGCTAGAAGTATTTTAAATATGCACTTCTTTTATTGTCAGTTCCGAACTGATTTCGTCATAATCAGATTAGGATAATATTAAAAAAAGAAGAGTTATACAGAATAGCAATAAATGATATTTATTTAGGCTTCATATCGCTTTGAACTTTTACGGTATATCCATTCATACTTTACTAATATATACAGATATATCCAACCAGAAGTTGTATAGTTTTTTTTTACAAAATCTTATTCTTCTTTTAGGAACGATTTTTTTAAATAATAGTCAATAATTCAATTATTTTTTGTACAGAAACTTCTGAGCGCGTAATACTCGCTCTTGGCCTATTATTTTATTCGAATTTTATTTTATTCTAAAATTCGTTTGGCGCTTTTTATCTTGCGAAACCGCATCATTCCAAATTTCCTACGCTCTTAAATATTTCTCGGCCCAACTTCGATCTGTTATTGGTCCATATCCATAATGTCGGAAATAACCTTCCGCGCCTTGGTCTAAAACACCGACACATGACTAGGGAAGATACAATTTTCGTGTCACCAGTTGTCTTTAAATACTACGTCAGCTGTTAGGAAGAGAGCCCTTGGAAATATAGAACGATATCATAATATATTTTGTAAAATGTAGTTCATGATGACATGACTAACTGGTCACAATACTTGGTTGGATAATGTACAGTTTTAATAGTGAAAGTGTTTTAATATTTTATGGAACTACGGCGGATGCTTACTTGTACTGTACTCAAGTAATCTATAATAAATTGTTACGGAACAAATAATTGATTCTTTACTTAAAGGAGGAACCCTAACACATTCTATTCATGGCAGAATGGCTAATTATGGCTGAAGACAAGCTGTTCTAATTGATTTAGTTCAATATTTAACTACTAGATAAATAGTAGAAATGTGATGATACAAGTTCCCGAACTGTGAATTTATGAGTGGCTTTCGATGAGTATTCGAATGGAGTTACAGAGAGCGATTTATGGTTATGACCTCCGTTTTTGTCTGAATGTTACAACAGTCGTAACATATCATCATCATCATCATCATCAACCGTTTTCAATCCACTGCTGCATGTAGGTCTCCACCAGATTTTCCCAATGTTTCCTGTCTAGTGCTTTAGTCATCCAATTTACACCGGTCACTTTTCTGATTTCATCACTCCATCTTACTTGAGGTCTTCGTCTTGGCCGTTTTACATCTCTGGGATAAGGTGGTTGTGCTCCATCTATGTCTTGTCATCTTGAAATGTGCCCAGCCCATTTCCATTTTAGCCGTTTAATTTTTTCAATGATGCCAAAAACTTTTGTCTGATTTCTTATCCAGGTTATTCCTTTTCTGTCTCTTCTAGTTTTACCTAGCATACATCTTTCCATACTTCTATGTATTGTTTGTAATCTTTGTACCATCCGTTTTGTTTGTGTCCATGTTTCTGCTCCATAAGTTAACACAGGCAAAACACATTGGTTAAATACCTTTCTTTTCAAACAAACAGGCATATTACTCTTCAGAATAATATTGTTATTCCTAAAAGCACATTATCTATTTCTTATTCTTCTATTGATTTCATTCATAATACTATTATCTCATGATATTTCCTGCCCAAGGTATGCATAACTTTGCACTTCTTTAATTAAAGTGTTGTTGTAGACGATTTTCTTTTTTATGCAAATGAATTGAACATCACCTTGGTCTTTTCCAAGTTTATTTTTAATCCCCCATTAATGCTAGCTTCTGCCAAATCTTTTTGCATATTTTACAATTCTTCAGGACTGTTAATGAAGCTTTAAATGTCGTCAGTGAATCGGAGTACACTTGCATGTTCCCCATTTATTCTACTCCCTTTGTTTCCCCAATCCATCTTCTTGAAAATATTTTCTAAGACAGCAGTAAAAAGCTTAGGCGAAACGGTGTCTCCTTGTCTTACCCCTCTTCCAAGCTTGATCTTTGCTTTTCCTTTATCCAAGCGGATGCTTGCTGTTGCTTTCTTGTAAATCTTATTTATGATATTGATGTGAGGTTTTCTATACCAATGTCCTCCAGAGATTCTACTACTGCTGATGTGTAGACCTAATCAAATGATTTTTCTTAATCAATAAAGGCAAGTCAAAGAGGTAAATTATATTCCTTATGCTTTTCTATGAGTTCGCTTACCGTTTGGATATAATCCATTGTGCTGAATCCACTTCGGAATCCTGCTTGTTCTCTAGGTTGAGCTGAGTCCAGAGCTAATTCAAGTCTTCTCGTTAAAACTATTGTGAACATTTTATAAGTCACTGATAGTAAGCTGATCGGACAGTAGTTTTTAATGTTTTCCTTCTCTCCTTTCTTGTATAGTAGCACCATCATAGCATTATTCCAATCTTCTGGTACATCTGACTTCTTCAGACAGTTGGAAAACAATAAGGATATCATTTTTGGAAATTCTTCAAGTACTTCTTTCATAAGGTCGATTGTAATTTCATCTGCGCCAGCGTATTACCTTTATTCATAATTCTAATTGCATGTAAAACTTCGTCTGTCATCATTGGGATTATCGCTTCGGTTTCTGTTAAATTTTCTCGTGGATCACGGAAGTTGATTTCCCTTTGATCTTCAAATTTATTTAGACGTCATAGAATTGTTTGACAATGTGTACTACTTCTCTATTTATTTTGGTGATTGTTCCAACTGCCCTCTTTAGTGCAAAAATACCTTTTCTTCCAACACATAGTTTGCACCTAGCTGAACTTTTGTTATCTTCTAGAATTTTCTTGACAAGATCACAGTTAAATTTTCTGATATCTTCTGTAACACATTTTCTTACCGTTTTACACAATTCAGCATGTTCAACTCTTGATTTAGTATAGTTTTAATTTATTTTAAATTATCTGCTTTTCTTCATCAATCTTCTTGTTTGTTCTGTTATTTTCTTTGTCTGCTTTACTTGGGCATCGCCAGCTATCTTCTTTACAATATCTTGTTGAGTATTTGTTAGTTTATGGTAGCAAGTCCGAGCGCGGAATTTCTTAGCACCCTATGTCTTCATGTCTTTCTTATCGCTTCCGTAACCAGGAACATGGAGACCGCCGGTAATTAAGTAGAAATGTGTTGATATATATAAATAGTAGAAATGTGTTGATATATATAAATAGTATAAATGTGTTGATACAAGCTCCCGAACTGTGAATTTATGAGCGGCTTTCGTATGAGTATTCGAATGGAGTTACAGAGAGCGATTAATTGTTATGACGTCCGTTTTCGTCTGAATGTTACAATAATCGCCGAAATAATTTTAAAATACAGATATGTTACTTTACTTCTTTTCTAATTTTACAACCATTTTCTAATTTAAACTTTAAAACGTACTTATTATTACTAAAAGAGTGACACAAAGATATAACGAAATTATTTAATATAATTATCAGATGATTCAAATGTAACGTGTTAATTTTCATGCGCAAGCGAAGTTCAGTCCATTGCTCTATAGAGGGTTGAAACGATCAGTTAATATTTTCAGTAGTACTTGAAATACTTAGTATATTACACCAAATCGCGGGAATATTATAAGAAAGGACATCATTACAAACAGTATCACTACTAAGTAAAATTTCGCTCCATCAGTGGCCGAGATGTTCTGCTCTCGAAGGTGGTAGACGGGGGGTGCTGGGTTCGATCCCAATCGCGCCCGTCGGTCTACTCGTCCGGAGTTTTCGTGATTTTCTTCGGACCTTGGATTTCCAAGCGTTAATACGGGTTAGGTTCCCTTAGAAAGACTCCCACGAAGGACACTCCCCCCCCCCCCCCCCCCTTAGGACCTATATCCCTCGTGTTGATAATTGGCCGTCATAAACACAACCAAACAACCTAAGTAAAATTTCAATGGATTTACGGATTACTGAATAGTAATGATTTGATGTTGAAATGATCAAATTAGCTTTTTCGAAGTTTATCTTAATATTTTATTTTTGATGCAATCTGGATAAAGTTGTATTTGGTTTGTTAAATTTGATGTCAGATAAGAGCCCTTTTACCATTTCTTTAAACTTTTCGAGATGTCATACCAATATAGAATCCGCGAATCCATTGAGATCTTATTTAGGAGTGATACTGTTTGTAACGATGTCCTTTCTTATAATATTTCCGCGATTTGGTATAATGACCTAAGTATTTCAAGTACAGCTGAAAATATGGACTGAACTTTTCACCCCTCTGTAGAGTAATGGACTGAACTTGGCTTGCGTATGCGTAGTATTTTGTTTTGTTTTTAAATTTGTTTTCAATTCAGTCATTTATCTTTTTCCTTTGAAAATGAACGTGTGTGAGTTTGAAAGATCTCAGGATTATATTAAATAATCTCTTGATATGTTTGTGTCACTTTTTTAGTAATTATAAGCATGTTTCTAAGTTTATATTAATAACAAGGTGAAATTTCCGTCACAAGACTAGTTTTTTACTACAGTGTTTTGACTCTATTGCATCTTCTAATTGTCTGATATAAAATAGTAAATTTCCTTCCCATAAACGACTGGGAAGAAAGCAAAATACCTTTTTAAAGCATTGTCTATATGTATACAGACATCGTAAACATTTAAATATCAAAGGTATTTTTAAGAAATTCAAAAACTTGAAGTATTTGACAATTTATTAAAAAATAATATTAAACGAAATAATAAATTAATATCATGTGAAGTATGAGATTTCTGAACACCATATTATAATTTTATATTTTCTTCATGTTTTTCTTATTATTTTTTTCTATTTATTGGTAAAGAACTTATTAAAAAAATTCATGCATACAATAAAGTATTGCGTATATATATTGTAGGTATATACTTCATAATTTTATTATTTTAAGGGTACATTGGACCTTCAAATTGATTTTTTAATTTTATTAAATTGTTCGTTAAATACTGTTCAAGGACACACTATATAAATTATGTCATACGTTTATCACACAAGAAATTTAAAAAAAAATCTGGAGAAAAATAAGTAATATTGTGGAGATTTCGCAAGCAACACCTGCATCAGACTGAGTGTCCCCGTATTTTCCGCTTCGAGATTAAAAAGGAAACGAGCCTTAACGAAGCTGTGTGAAGTGGAAATGCGGAAGAAGTAAAGAGAACGATATATTTTTGTATTCGTCTCAATAAATGTCAGTGTTCGTCCTAAAAGTGAGTTGTGAGTTATGTATGGAGTCTCACCCCCATAATATTACTGAATATTTTAAGCGATGTGTAGAAGAATTCAAAATGCAACATGCGCATTCCATATCAATTAAAATCCCCAATATTTTTTATCCCAGTTTTTTTTTACATATACAAATAAAAATGTGCATAGTTTTTTTTTTTTTTATTTATTTAAATATAATCGGAAAAGTTAAAAGTAGTTAAATGCAAAAATAGGATGCAAAAATTCTCAAAATTTCTTGGAAAATATTTTGCTATCTTACCTTTATATTCAAGTATATAAAATCCGATGCACATTTTTATTTGCATATATAAAATAAAAGGGTATAAAAATATTTGGGATTTTAATTTATATGGAATGCGCATGGGGCATTTTGAAAAGTTTTTCATAACGCTTAAAATATTGAGAAAAATTCTTTATTTTTCTCCAAAATTTTTATTCGCCTTTGAATAGTTTTTAAAGTGAAATAATAAAAAATAAAAGAATGAGTTTGAAGGTCTTTCTTCCCCTTAACAATGAATATTTTAATCAAAAAAACTATACATTAAGAAGAAACTTTCGTTAACATATTCAGAATGAATCCATCCTTTAGCATTTATTCGTTTAACCATTATAAAAAATTACCTAATAACATTTTAAGAATTAATTTTTTTGCGCCAAACTTAAAAGGGTATTCATCGGTATACATTATATGAATTCATGAAATTATAATTTATGTTCCTTAATATAAATATTTAATTAATACCATAATTACCTTTCTACATATATGCAAAAAAATGTTAATTTTTAACTCGCATTTTTGTTAATATTAATCTGGAAATGTTATTAGTCAATTTTTAATAATTTAATTATTATGGTTAAATATTTAAGTTCTTATTTAAAAACTAAAATATCATGCATTAATCTTTAAGCATTATATTAATGGATTATTTTATTAATGAAATCTTTCTTAATAAATTATTTTATTAAGTAACTTAAGAAAATTTAGAAATTATTTTAATAAATTAATATATTTAATAAAAAATTTAATTCAAATATTAGTCAATTAATATATTAATTTATTTATGCATTTCTATTCGTTAAAAAAATATTTACGTTTAAAAAATTTCACTCAGACATTTCGATATGCATTATGTTTCGTCTTTCTTTTAAAATATATTGCTAGATTTTTCATTATATACTTTCAGTTTATTGTTTTCAAAAAATATAATTACTAAAATATTTTCAAATGATAATATTTCCTTATTTTTTAAATCGAAATCTTAATGAATATTATTTGGAAATTAGGAAAATTTCATCATCAAATTAAACAGAATTTATGATTTTAGTAAAACTTGTAAGAATAAAAACTTGCGGCAATAATAAAAAAAAAAAAAATAAAAATAATAAAAAATTTAGTTTATCATGTTTTTGTGTAAGTGCGTCTGAAAAATCGTGATTGCATTAAATCATATAAAAAGTAATTAACAAAATAAAATACATTATTTGTATGCAAACAGTTAAAAATGACTATTTTTTTTTAAAGAATATTTTAAATATTGAATAAGAAGTACATTTGTAGAAAATAAAATAGAGAGAGAAGTAAAACAAGAATGAGTGAAAAAAAGTGAAAAAAATATTTATATGCGTAAAATTGTAATTATGAAATTTTTTCTCTTAACTAATTTTGTATAAGAAGAAAAGAAAAAAAATATAGCAGGGAAAAGAAAATCAGTTTCAACTTGTTTTGCAAAAAAAAAAAAAAAAAAAAAAAAAAAGTAAGAAAAATTATGCGCCAAGCACAGATTAGGAAACACTTTCCAACACTTCCTGAAGGTTTTAACAAAACTTCGTTACTTATAGAAATAGGATACATAAGAGAACTAAGTACACATTTTAGAAAACGCATGAAACATTTGACAAACTGATTTCTGCAGTTACCGTCTATAGCCAAATACGTATTCCAATTCTTTTGAACAGCCCTATATTTGATCTGTAGGTTGATATATGTACCATATAATGGGAAAATTTAGTGCAGCAAGAAAACGCATAACAGGTTGAAATTTCTCCTTCAGCAATTTATGCTAATAGATCAAAACATACTTGTATATATTTGTACAGCCCTGTAGTTAACCTAGTGCCTTTATTACACGCCACTATTTAGCTAAAGTTTAATTCAATGTAAAACACTCTTAAAATTGCTGAAATCACACTTCCAGAAATTATCATTTATAGACGACCATATCTTTGCGTGACCCTATATCTCCTTTTATCTATGTTCTACAAACATTTCTTAGTAAACCAAATGTAGTTCCGCCTAAAAATGCATAACTCATTTAAAAACAACCTTTAACCCCTTGGGGACGAGAGACCGGTATTCGTGCCCCATAAAATGTTCAGAATCAGTGATTATTCTCACCAGTACATTTGTTTTGTAAATTTTGCCTTATTTAAGCCGAGCAATTTCCCGATTCAATGAGGCAAAAATTTCTGTTTAAAAAAACCGTTGACAAATGATTAAAAATTCGGTAAAAGACGCTCGTTTCGAAGGGGTTAAGCAATTTGTCATTATACCCAGTAAACATTACGAATTATTTTGTGTAGCCCTGTATATGAATTACAGCATTTATACACACCATATACTATGTATAAATATAGCGAAACATAAAAGCACATAACACAATTAAAAATGCATTTCTAGCCATCATCGCTACTTTGCAGTACTTCGGATACAATATAGTATCTAAAATCTTTTGTGTGCCCCTGTAAATGCTATGCATTTCGTATTATACATGAAATAAGTTATAGTAAACCTCAGGGACGCATTTAAATTTCATTACACATGAAAAAATTTAACATAATTAAAATACGACGCAAACAATTCCCTCCAGCCTATATCGTTCTGTAACGGAATTATTTTGTGTGGCCTTGTAAATGAATAATAACTATTATTTGCACCGTATACTCTACGGAATGCATATTTTAGTGCACTTGATAAATGCATATCAATTGTAGTATGTTTGAAAACATGTAACATCATTAAATCGATTTGAAACGATTTTTCCCCATAGGCCGTAATGTAACGGAAAACTTTTGACTGTCCCTGTAAACGAACTAAACATGCTAGAAACGTTATTTGAAATAGGGATCATGCTATGGTAGAGGTCAATAACATTCAAAAATTTCAGAATGATCCGAGTATATTTAAGAGAGTTAGAGTGTGGAGAGACGGACAGATGGACAGACAGACAGACGGACAGACCAACCGAAGTCATAAACACTTTTCAACTTTGTGAGAAAGTGTTAAAAAGGTATATAGAAAATATCACAAAATGTGAGATTTTGAAAAGAAAAATTTTGAAAATTTAAATCTTTTCAAAGCTTCTGATTTTTATTTAAATGCTGGTTGAACAGCTGAATAAAGAAATTTATATGTAAAATTGTTAAAGTTTGAAGAGCTTAAGTTCAAGTTCACTTTTATGTAATTATAATTATGTGTCATTTTCTTGGCATGTGTATGACACGATAATAAAAATTTCATTCTAAAACTTTTTTCACATTATTGTTTTTTTTTTTTTTTAGTTTTAACATTTAAATTTTGTTTAAAGGAACATGTTTCCTCTATAATACCTCAAATTCCGTGTAATTTTCAGTTTTATTTGAATTTTATAGAAACCAGGAAAATGACATAATAAATGTATACTCAATTTTTAAAAAGCCTTTAAACACATTATTTTCAAAGAAATATCTAAAAGCTCTTACTGGTAGCAATGATTTTACTACTCCTGCATTGATCTAAGGCAAGAACAAGAAGAATTACTCTGCAGCGCCAGCATTATGCCTCATAAAGAATTAAATGAGCAGGCCAGGGCAATGACATTCATTTTCAGTGACAATAATATTTTAATCATAGAAAATTATTTGTAAAATACATAACTTGTTACCTTCCACTTATATGTGTTATATAAGGTATAATTATTAATTAAAAATTTAAAAATATAAAAAATTACATTTTCCAATTAAATTTTAAAAAATCAAAAAACCCGACTACGTAAAAAGTGAACTAAAAAATTATTTCTCATCAATGTAAAACTATTTTTTTATATTACTTACCTATTTTTTTTTATTTACTTGTATTGATGACTTTTATTTTGTGTTTAATTGTTAGTTCCTATATATAAACACTGTTTTGATGAGGCCTATATATATATGTCTATGAAGGTTAGAGTTGCATTAAATCTAGAGATCCTACCTACACAAGTTCTAGGTTGTGTAATATTTAAACGGTGCTTGTGGCTGTAAATTAGTCAGTGAAACATCGTCTTCATTTTTAAAAACCTATCCAATGATATGCCACTCAATATGGAGCGTAAAAGTTTATTTTCCGTCTCTACCGCCATTTTGAATTTATAAAAACAAAACCTAACCTATAACCATTGTACGGTTAAGACAAATCGATAGAGACCTTATTCATTAAAATCCATCCAGTCGTTGGGATGTTTCGAGGGTATAAATGAATCCACATACCCAAATACTTGTGAAACACATTCTTGGCAGTTGGGTAAAAAAGATATTTGCACACGATAGCAGAATGCCTTTTACTTTGCACTCATCATAGTGTGACATGCCAGGAAAATGACAATCTGAAATTTTAAATGTTTTAATTTCTTTAATTTTGTGTTAGTATGAATATACAGTAGACTCTGTCTAAGGCGGAATCGATCGGAACCAAGAAAACTTTCCGCGGTAGACAATATTCCGCCTTAGACAAATTTTACTCTATGTCTATGGATTCGCAGGGACTTGAAAATCTTTACGAGTTAGACAGATTTCCGTCTTACACAGAGTCCACCTTACAGAGAGTTTACTGTAATATCTCTTGAAGATAGTTCTAAGAATATTTTTTATTGGAATGTAAAAAAAAAAAAAAAAAATACTTCAAATAACATTAAATAGACATTTTATTGTGCGGACTGCAATTTCCGTATTTTGTAATATTGACACATATAAGGATTATTTTTCGATTTTCTTATATCAGAAAATTAGACTTCCACGTAATTTAGAATGTGTTATCTATACTCCTATTATAAAGAGGAAAAAATTGTTTATTTGTCGGAGGTAAGCTCTGGAACTACCGAACCGATTCCAAAAGTAATGGTATCAAAATGATGGTGTTAGTCCAACTTAGAACATAGGCTATATCTTATGTCGGTGCCACTACCCCGAAGGGGGTGCAGAAGCAAAAAACGTTCTAAAAATGCGATTTTAGCGTTACTGAAGGGCCTAGAAATATGAAATTTTGAATATTAGTTACTTATAAGATAGACATGATGTCCAAGAACAGTTCTTAAATAATTTGAAATTTAAAAGGGGTGAAAATGCACAAAAATCGTTCTAAAAAACGTTCTAAATGGTAGTTTCTACACAATCTCAGGAAATACCAAACCTATTTAAAAAATATTGGTATCAAAATGATGGTGACAACGCTTGCTCCAAAGCTATGTTTTATGTCGGTGTCACTACCCCAAAGGGGGTGCAGGAGCAAAAAACATTCTAAAAATGCGATTTTAGCGTTACTGAAGGGCCTAGAAATATGAAATTTTGAATATTAGTTACTTATAAGATATAAATGATGTCTAAGAACAGTTCTTAAAAAATTCAAAATTTAAAAGGGGTGAAAATGCACAAAAAGCGTTCTAAAAACGTTCTAAATGGTAGTTTCTAAACAATCTCAGAAAATATCAAACCGATTTAAAAAATAATGGTGTCAAAATAAGGGTGTCAAAATGACGGTGACAACCCTTGCTCCAACATAGGCTATGTTTTATGTCGGTGTCACTACCCCAAAGGGGGTGCAGGAGCAAAAAACGTTCTAAAAATGCGATTTACGTGTTACTGAAGGGCCTAGAAATATGAAATTTGAAATATTAGCTACTTATTAGATATAAAGAATTTCTGAACAGTTCTTAAACAATTCGAAATTTGAAAGGAGTGAAAATGCGCGAAAATCGTTCTAAAAAAAGTTCTAAATGGTGGTTTCTACACAATCTCAGGAAATACCAAACCGATTTAAAAAATAATGGTGTCAAAATGACGGTGACAACCCTTGCTCCAACATAGGCTATGTTTTATGTCGGTGCCACTAACCGAAAGGGGATGCAGGAGCAAAGAACGTTCTAAAAATGCGATTTTTGCGTTACCGAAGGGCGTAGAAATATGAAATTTTAAATCTTAGCTACTTACTAGATATAAAGGATTCGTAAGAACAGTTCTTAAACAATTCGAAATTTAAATGGGGTGAAAATGCAAGAAAAGCGTTCTAAAAAACGTTCTAATGGTGGTTTCTACACAATCTCAGGAAATACCAAACCGATCTAAAAAATGATGACGTCAAAATGATGGTGACAACTCTTGCTCCAACATAGACGATGTTTTATGTCGGTGCCACTACCCCAAAGGGGGTGCAGGAGAAAAACGTTCTAAATTGCGGCTTTTGCGTTACGGAAAGGCCTAGAATCGTGAAATTTGGAATGGTAGTTAGTTATAAGTTATCAATGATCTCTAAGTACATTTCCCAAAAAAATCGAAATTTAACAGGGGGTCAAAATGCGCAAAAAGCGTTGTAAAAAACTTTCTAAATTGCGATTTCTATGCAATCTCAGGAAGTACTAAACCGATTTCAAATATAATGGTGCAAAAATGTTGGTGACAGATCTTGCTCAAAGATAGGCTATATTTTATATCTGTTTCCACTACCCCAGAGGAGATGCAGGAGCAAAATGCGCGAAAAGTGTTCTAAAGCGTTCTAAATGCCGATTTGTCGGCAATATCTCAGGAAGAATAAATCTGATTTCAAACGTAATGGTAGGAAATTGATGCTGACAGGCCCTGCTCTAATATAGACGCTATTTTATGTCGGTATCACTATCACCAAGACGTTGCAGTAGCAAAAAAGCGTTTTAAATTTCGATTTTTGTGATCGGTAGGGGCTAGCAACTTAAAATTAGGCAAGGCACATATTTATTAGATATAAATGATCTTTAAGAACAGTTTCGAAAAAATTGGAAATTTAAAAAGGGGTGAAAATGCGCGAAAAGCGTCCTAAAAACGTTCTAAATTGCGATTTCTACTCAATCTAAGGAAATACCAAAGCTATTTCAAAAGTAATGGTTGCAAATCAATGGTGACAGTCCCTGCTATAACATAGGTTATATTTTATGTTTTTGTCACTACCATCTGAGGGTTGCAAAAGCAAAACATGTCCAAATTTGCGTTTTTTGCACAACTGAGGGGTCAAACACTTTGAACTATGGCATGGTATTTACTCACAAGATGAACTGCTTTCTAAGAGCAGTCGAAAGAAAATTCCAAATTTAAAAAAATGAAGTGAGTGAAAAGCGTTATAAATTACAATTTTTAAGCAAACATATAAATTACCAAACTGATTAAAAAAATAATGATGACAAATTTTGGTGATAGAACCTGTTCGAACATAAGCTATATTTTATGTCTGTTCCACTACCACCAGAGAGTTGCAGGAGCTAAAAACTTTCTACATTGCGATTTCTGTGATACTGAAAAGCCTAGAATCTTTAAATATGACATGGTAGTTACTTATAAAATATAAATGCCCTCGAAGGAACGTCGAAAATAAATTCGAATTAAAAAGGAGTGAAGCGAAGGGGAGGTGCGATAAGCATTCTAAAAAAGTTCTAAATTACGATTCTATGCAATTTCAGGAAATAAAAACCGGTTATAAAAGTAATCAATGCGAATCAGTGGTAACAGTCTCTGATCCTACACAGGCTATATTTTATGCCGGTGATTCTACCACCTGGGGCTCACAGGAACAACAAACGTTCTAAAAGAGGGCTTTAAAATCTTTTTAAATTACGTTTCTGTGGAATATTAGGAAATATCAAACCGATTTCAAAATTAATGTTGGCAAATTAATGGTGACAGTTCCTGTTTCAACATAGCCCTTTATGTTGAGAGAGGTGGTAGGACTTGGTATTTGACATGATGGTTAATTTTAAGATGTAAAAAAATGGTTTCTAAAAAATTCAAAACTTCAAATGAATACTGAAATGAGCGTATTAATTGAGCATAAAAGTTTCAAAATATTTTCTAAATTATCATTTATTTATTTTTATTTCATTTTATTAATTTAAGTCTCATTTCTGCCTAATGCAGTGTAATAAGGATGTTTAATAAAATGTGTTTTAAAAAGTAATTTTTGAACTATTCCTAAAAGTAATAAGTACATTTTAATAAAATAAAATATTACCTTTTAATAAAATAAAATTTAGTTAGTACTTTTTATAAAAATTAGACATATAAATATCACTTGGCATATTTCAAATATTACGCGAGCAAAGCCGCGGGGTTTGCTAGTATGTATATAAAGGAATAAATGATTGATTTCAGAAGTTATTATAAGGTCTTAAAAATCTTAGAGTACAAGTATTTAATTTACATCCTTCTAAAAAAATGCTCTTTGTCTTTTTGCATAGTTTTTCTACTCATTTTAATCATCATTCATAGAAGATATCTGATATAAAATTTTATGATCAAAATCATGTGATCACATTTATTGTTGTTAGAAATTATTATAACGTCTTAGTGTATAAGCATTCCGTACACACCCCTCTGAAGCGAAGAACGTTCTCCATGTGTATTGACTAATATTCTTACTCATTTTTGTTGAACATATCTGATATAAAATTTTAGGATCAAAGTCATATGATCATAATTATTGTTGACAGAAGTTAGAGTAACGTCTTAATATCCAAGCATTCAGTATGTGTCTTTCTAAATTGAAACATAGTTCTTTGCGTCTATTGCCTAATATTCTGACTCTTTTCCCTAGATTTCTGATATGAAATTTTATGATAAAATTCATATGATCATAAATATTGTTGTTAGAAATTAGTGTAACATCTTAGTGACTAAGCATTCAGTATACATCCTTCTAAAGTTAAAAAAAGTTATCTGTGTCTATTGACTAATATTCTTACTTATTTTCGTAGAAGATATCTAAAATGAAATTTCATGATCAAAATCTTGTAATCAGAATTGCTGTTGTTAGACTTTAGTATAACTTCTTAGTGTCCAAGCAATCAATATACATCTTTCAAAAGGGGGAAAAAATTCCCTGCAGCTATTGCCTAATATTGTTACTCAGTTTCGTTAAACATATCTGATATTAAATTTTAAGGTCAAAATTATATGATCATAATTATTGTTTGTTTGCATACAAGCATTCAGTATGCATCCTTCTAAAATGAAAAATAGTTCACTGCGTCTATTGCCTAATAGTCTGACTCATTTTCGTTGTTTTCCGATACGGAATGTTTGATCGAATTCATATGATCATAAATATTGTTGCTAGAAATTTGTGTAACACCTTAGTCTCCAAGTATTCAGTACATATCCTTCTAAAGTTAAAAAAAATTATCTGCGTCTGTTGCATAACATTCTTACTCATTTTAGTAGAAGATATCTAAAATGAAGTTTTACAATCAAAATCTTGCAATTAGAACTACTGTTGTTAGACGTTAGTATAACGTCTTAGTGTCCAAGCAATCTGTATGCATCATTCTAAATTGAAAACAGTTATCTGCATCTATTCTTACTCATTTTCATTTAACATGTCTGATATGAAATTTTATGATCAAAATCATATGTTCATAACTATTGTTGTTAGAAGTTAGTACAACGTCTTAGTATCCCAGCATTCAGTATGCAACCTTTGAAAGTTCAAAATAGTTATCTGTGTCTATTGCATAATAGTCGGACACATTTTCGTAGATTTCTGATACTAAATTTTATGATAAAATCCATGTGATTATAAATGATGTTGTTAGAAATTAGTGTAACATCTTAGTGTCCAAGAATTCAGTATACATCCGTCTAAATTAAAAAAGTTCTCATGTGTCTAGTGCCTAACATTCTTACGCATTTTCGTAGAAGATATTTAAAATGAACTTTTATGATCAAATTAATATGATCATAATTATTGTTCTTAGACGTTAGTAACATCTTAGTGTGCAATCAATCTGTATACATCCATCTAAAGAGAAAAAAATTTCCTTGTGTCTATTTGCCTAATATTCTTACTCATTTTCATTGAACAGATCTGATATGAAATTTTATGATCAAAATCAAATTATCATAATTATTGTTGTTAGAAGTTAGTACAACGTCTTAGTATCCAAGCATTCAGTATGCATCCTTCTAAAGGGAAAAATAATTCTCTGTGTCTATTACCGAATAGTCTGACTAATTTTCGTAGTCTGATTTCTGATATAAAATTTTATGATCAAATACATCTGAACCGATCCTAAATATTGTTGTTAGAATTTAGTGTAACATCTTAATGTCCAAGCATTCAGTATACATCCTTCTTACGTTAAAAAGGTTCTTAGTTTCTCTTGACTAATTTCCTTGCTCATTTTCGTAGAAAATATCTGATATGAAATTTTATAATAAAAAATAATTATTGATATTAGACGTTAGTATAAAGTCATAGTTTCCAAGAATTCAGTACACATCCTCTAAAGTGAAAAACGTTATGTGTGTGTATTATTTAAAACTCTTTCTCATTTTCCAACAAGGTATCTGATATGAAATTTTTTTATCAAAATCATGTGATCATAATTATTGTTGTTAGAAGTTAGTATAATATATTAGTTTCCAAGCATTCACTGTATATTCCTTTAAGGTGAAAAATGTTCTCTGTGTCTATTGCCAAATATTCTTACTTAATTTATTTCGTAGAAGCTATACCATGCGGGATACTATATGATCATAATTTTTAAAATAAGAGTTACCCACCCAGTTTCGGTGGATCTCGTAAAACACAATAGTAAATCAGGTAGCTATCCCATATTATCCAAGATGCCGTGCAAAGTCTATCCGATGCAAGAGCTATTCCGTCAGTAGAAACAGCTGTAAAGGGAAAATAGATAAAATATTAAACTGAATATTTTTTACGGTGAAAACAACATAAAACTAATCGGATGTAGCAATCCCAAGACTTTCTTCTATCTCATACATGTTAATGCTTCCTAAAAAATGCAGCATCGCAGCACCACCTGTTAGGTCATTTACACCAAAATCTAATAAGTTGCTTATTAGATTTTGGCGTAAATCACCTAACCGATGGTGCTGCGATGCTGCATTTTTTTATCTTATCTCAACTTCTAACTGAATCGGAAGTTTTGTGAAAATCCATGCATTGGTTTTTGAGTAAAGCTATGGCGGAAATCGTAAAAAAATTCTACATAGCAGCGCGTCCTGTGGGCCAATATATACCAAAACCAAATAAGCAATAACTTAAGTCAACTTGGTAACTGAATTTGAAGTTTGATTAAAATCCGCGCATTACTTCTTGAGATAAAACTATTACGGAAATCAGGAAAAATGTAGCATAGCAGCATGAGCTGTTGGGCGATTTACATCAAAACGTAGTCAACACCTACTCATATCAAGGACTACCTGAATATGAAGTTTGCTGAAAATCCAAGCATTAGTTCTGGGGATAGAGGCATTGCGGAAATTGCGAAAAATGCTGTATAGCAACGCCACCTTTTGAGTAATTTACACCAAAACGTAGTAAACACCAACTCATATTACGGACTAACGGAATCTGAAGTTTCATAAAAATCCGTGAATTAGTTCTTGATATAGATAAATTGAGGAAATCGTAAAAAACGCAGCATAGCAGCGCCATCTGTTGAGCAATTTGCACCAAAAACTAATAAACTAATCAGCACCAATTTATGTCAGGGGACTAACTAAATATAAACTTTTATTAAATTCCGTACATTAGTTCTTGAGATAGAGCGTCCACAAAATGTTTGTCACACACAGACACGCAGACTCACAGACTCACAAACAGACATTTTGTAAAAACATATTTTTCGTGATCTCTGATCCCTAAAACGTGTAAATCCGTCGAAAACCGGAATTCAAAAATGTTCGCGAATCCAATACTTTCTTCTTGTAAAGATAGAAGAAAGTAAAAATACTTAAGATGTTTCCTTGAACATTTTCCCCACAAACGATTAAAAGTTCCGTAAATCATTCTAATATTATAAATGTGAATGTGCGGCCGAAAGTTTGAATCGATTCAGCCTCTAAACGGATGAATTAATGCTTTTGTATCTTTGGATATAGATGAATTACAACCCGAAAATGAACATAGGCTATGTTTAATTTATTTTTTTCAAATATGTTGCTTAATAATCTAAAATTTCATTATTTTTCATACACAATGAATTAGCAATTTTCCTGTAACATTTAACCATATTTCTTTAACGTTGCCAAGAAAATAAAATCCCGGAATAATACTTTCACCTCGACAATTAATTTTCTGAACAATTTCCATGCGAAAAATTTAAATACAAAGTATTCAAAAGAAAATAAATATCAAGTGATATTTGAAACAAAAAAAAGGGATATTTTTTTTATTATACTTGAAGCATGAACATCTGTTACGTTAGTAAGATGTTTTCTGTCAAAAATGGCGTAATAATTAAAAGGAATAATAATGAAAAAGATTTATATTATTTAGAAAATATTTCACTTGGAAAAATGTGACTTCATATTTGAAATAGAACAGACATTTTCAAGTATACATTAAAAATACAAGGGGCATGAACATTAGTAACTAATGAAAATGGATGATAATTACGTCATATTTAAGATGAACAATAGAAATACTTTTTACTAATACTGATTAAAAAGCGTGAATATAATAAGTTACACACAAATGAAAGTTTTCATTCAAAATTCACTTAATGATTATCAGAAGAAGATATTTTTATAGAAAAAAAGGGGAAATAAAACGGATTAATATATTTTACGAGACTATTTGCTCTTTAAAATTGAAAAAGAAAGTAAATATTCCAAAAACTAAAAATATATTTTCACACATTGGAGCTTATAAGCATAGATTAAACTTTGTGCGAATTGTAATAAAAAAGCTAAAATATTTAACAACGATTTTACGCAAAAATAACGTACAGAACGACAAAAAATTCCCATATGATCGTTCCTAGGGTTCCTGGATCCCCTTCCTCAGTGACAAAAAAAAAAAAAAAAAAAAAAAAAAGAATTAAAATGGGTTTGAAGAACCCCTCGGTTATACTCGGGGTTATAGGCGAGGAGTTCTTCGAACCCATTTTAATCCCCCCCCCCTTTTTTTTTCCTCACTGAGGAAAGGGATCCAGGAATCCTCGAAACAATCGTATGGAAATTTTTTGTCGTTCTGTACGTTATTTGTGCTTAAAATCGTTGTTAAAGATTTTAGTTTTTTTTATTACATTGAAGCTCCATGAATGAATTTATTCCACACAGACAAATAAAAAGCAAAAATCTTCTGTCAAAGTATTGACATTAACAACCAATGATGTAAATATATCTTCCGTGTATAAAAGTGGATAGTTATTGTCCCCTGTTCATACGAATTGAATTTAAAAAAAAAACATATAGTATTTGAATTAATTATTTTAAATTTTGGCAGATTAAACGTTTCACAAAGGCGTTTTTAGTAAAAAGTTTTATCGGGTAAAAATGATGTAATATTTTTTCATGTAAAGCATTCATTTTAATCAGCAAATAATAATATATATTTATTTTAATTTCGTCAAAGTGATTTTCATTTCACCAGCTTCGAAATCTTAAGCTAATCATTTACTTTTCAGAAATAACGTTTTGCATCAAAAGGCGCATAACTTCAAAATTCAAATTTTTTCTTATACTTTAAATTTAATTTCTTAGTTGAAATTTAGTATTTAATAAAACTAATGTTTCAATGTTTATCTAAATGTACAATAATATCAGATTTCTTTAAACTATTTCATGTTTTAACTAAATTAAAATTCATATCTTTGCATGGTTCATGAAGTGGATTTTTTTTTTTTCATCTCGACAAGTATTAGCGGAAAGTAGGGTAATGACGCTTAGCGGGCAATCTCGCTCACCCAAATATCTCTAAATAGAATGGAATTGAAAACGTACGATAGGTACCGGGACATAGCGAACTTAATCATAAGTTCTCAGTAAGGATATAGTGAAGGAAAGTATTTTTGTGTCCTCACGTTATTAGTTTGAAGTTGTTTCATAATAAAATTCTAGAACATCTAACTTGAAGTTAAGTGTACAATCTTATTTTCAAATGTCAATTTCTAGAAAATGTATGCATTTAGCTGTACGTTCATACTTTTACTTTTTTATGTAGTGCTTTGTTACACCAACTATGAACAACGCCAATATCAATCTTGTATTAAAATTTTGAGCGCAATTACCCTACCATGTCGGGCATTACCGCTCAATCCATTGTTAATTAAACGAATCGATAAAAAAATCCTAAAACTTTTATGAAAATTAGTCGATTGCAAACTATTCCTTATGCTTTATAGTTATACTTCATTAATAAAATATTTATTTTTTGTGTAAATTTGCCTAGTTATTTATGTTTTCTCTTAAGTGAGCGTCATTACACTACTAAACACTATTCCGTAAGAAAAACTAACCTGGTGGAAGAGTCGTCATATTGTAAATCATAAACTATCTATTCTATCAGAAAATATGAGCTTTTTACAGCAATTATACAAAATGACGTTATAGCAATTATACAAATTTCCTCAGAGTTTATCATTCGCAAATACATAAGTTTAACATTCTTTTACCGTACAATCTCCTAAAATGCTGCTTTCAATAAAATTTAATAAATAGTATATGAAAGTCGATGTAAAAAATTTAGCAAGCAATTTTAATTGGAGATTAGGCTTTAGATGTGACCCAGTTTCGTGTAAAGAAGTGCCGATACCACTAATTAACCAATAAATTCGCCTTTCACCTCATATCCACCTTTAATTTTTAAAGGCACCATGATTATCGATAGCGCAAGAAGGGCAATAAAAAATCCCGGTAATAATCTACGCTATTAAAATCTGTGCGTGTATCTTTGTAACCACAAAAACTCGGAAAACAAATTGCACAGGTCAACGAAATTTGGCACACCGGTTGCTTGTAGGGGGCCCATGAACGATTGGCGCAAAAAATTAGAAAACTTTAAATAGATTTATTTTATTTTATTTTATATTTCTGAAAAATTTCTGCCTTTTTAGGTAGATTTCGTATGAAATACTAACTATTGGGATCGTTCCTATGTTGGAATTTCTGAAAAATTTTTGCAGATCTACACCGATCATGACCCTTAGAACCCAAAACCACCCTCAGTAAAAATCTATCTATCTATCAATCTATCTCTCTCTCTCTCTATATATATATATATATCACTTTATTCTGGACACGATAACTTTCGTAATTCTGCACCAATCTCTTCCAAACTGATACATAAAATCAATGGGCATAAAATCTTGGTCAAGTTCGTTAATGGGCAAAATCGGACCAAGCGGGGGGAAATAGGGAGGGGTTTTGTGAAAACAGAAAACCCCCCATAACTTCTTAATTTTTGTACATATCAAATCAGTTTAAAGTTTGTATTACTTCTAAAAATAGGGCCAAAAATTTATGTATCACAGATTTTTGATAAAGTTAAAAATGGGATCAAGGGGCGCAAAAAAATGGTTTTTGGGAGAAAAAAATTCATAACTTCGTCAATTCTCAAGAAATCAAATTCAATTAATTTTATTATAAATCTTCTTAACATTATCTAAAACTTTTATATCCACAAGTTTTTGATAGGAGCAATTCGTACCGCAAAAAAAAATTAAAAACGAAAACAAAAAGGGCGTTTGAAGAAGAAAAAAATCCATAACTTCGTCAATTCTCAAGATATTAAATCCAATTAATTTTATCATGAATCTCCGTAGCATTATCTACAACTTTTATATTCCCAAGTTTTTGATAGGATCAATTCGTACCGCAAAAAAATTAAAAACGAAAACAAAAAGGGGGTTTGAAGAAGAAAAAAATCCATAACTCCGTCAATTCAAAAGATATAAAATCCCCATGAATTTATCATATATCTTCTTAATATTGTCTACAACATCTATATAGACAAGTTTTGGATAGGACCAATTCTTAGTGCAAAAACAAATTAAAAATACATACCGGTTGAAATAAAAAATGATCTTAGTAAGGGTGTATTCAAATCCAAACTGCTTATTTTCTGACTCATTTTACAATTCATTTTTGCTCTCAAAGGCTTCCAATTGGTACGTTTTCTTACTCAGAAACTATATAATGTACCGTGATGGTCGATTTTCTGATAGGGGCAGAATATATTTTTTTAAATGATGCTAAAAAGGGCATTTTGAACCGAATTTACCGAAGCGGATTTTGTTGGAAAAATCATTGTATTAAGGATGCGCTTAAATCCAAACTGCTTATTTTCTGACTGGTTTTTAAATTCATTTTTGCTCTCAAACGCATTTAATTGGTAGATTCGCTTATTCAGAAACTATATAATGTACCGTAATAATCGATTTTTAGATAGAGGCAGAATATATTTCAAAAAATGATGTCAAAGTGGGCATTTTGAACGGAATTTCCCGAAGCGATTGTGTTAGAAACGAAAAATATTGTCCTTCTGAGAAAATAATTGTTTATATATCAAGTTTTAATTAATTGAACAAAAAATAAAAACACAGGTCGCTTATAAATTTCGTCAAAAATCACGTCAGCCAGTTTCATATTTTTTTTAATTAAAAATGAATCTGGAATTATGCCAGAAAATTTCGAGTTGTTGAGCATGGAAAGTATTTTTTGGAATACCGCCCTAACATGATTCTGATAAAACCAGCTATTGTATGAAAATGAAATAAAAACTCGTCAAGAGCGGCCAGATAAAATTGTTAAAGTGTATTTATCTATAATCATGATTTAGTTTTTGTTTGTGAAATTAGTATATTTGACTTCGAAATCTACCTCTGCCTGTAGGCCGGGCCGTCAGGGATTTTTTTTATGTCCAACCCGTAACCGCGCGAGTTCTAACCAGTTTTAAATGTTTACTGCAATGTGAGATATACAAATTACGTACGCCATGCTGTAATAATAAGAAGATGTAGTGGGTATTACGATAATTCTTTTACCACGCCTGCAGATAATTAGAGGTCATTTAATTGCGCTTAATTATTACTTTAAAAAAAAAGAAAAACATTTTATCACAGACATGAACAAAAGTTTTTATTCTATTTATTCCTTCATTCTAAATATATCGGTTTAACGTCTAACAGCACATAATGAATTAAATTTAATTGAAAAAAATGCACAGTAGTAGAAAATAATTTTTCGAGATATGCATATTAGGTACGCCACGCTGCAATAGTAAGAAGATGTGGCGGGTATTACGATAATTATTTTACATCGCATGCAAATAATTGGATATTATTTAATTGCGATTACTTATTAACTTTTTTAAAAAATAAAGAAAACATTTTATCACAAACATCAACATTTTTTTTTTTTATTATATATTCCCTTATTACAAAGATTTCGTTTTATCGTCTGCTGCTAAATTATATTTCATTTTTAAAAACTGCACAGTAGTAGAAAAATAGTTTTGTAAATCGAATAGATATTGAACAAATCAACACTTTAACAGGGGAGTTTTTATTTCTTATTTAGATATTTTGAAGTTGGTGGGTAACATTGCATTTTATGCTATTTTTCTTTTGTTTCATATTTGATTATTAATATGTCTATTTGATGTGAATTATTTACATACTACTGCGTTTTACTGCGGATTTAATTTTTAAAACATACTGAAAATGGGATAATAGACATTTACATATTTTTACTTTCTTCTATCTTTACAAAAATAAAGTATTGGATTCGTAAAAATTTCGACTTTCGGTATTCGACGGATTTACACGTTTTAGGGGTCAGAGATTCCGAAGAACATGTTTTTAGAAAATGTCTGTATGTGAGTTTGTGCATCTGTGAGTCTGTGCATCTGCGAGTCTGTGCATCTGTGAGTCTGTGCATCTGCGAGTCTGTGCATCTGTGAGTCTGTCTGTCTCTCTGTATGTATGTATGTGACACAAATTTTGTGGGCGCTCTATCTCAAGAACTAATGCACGGAATTTAATAAAAATTTATATTCACTTAGTCCATGATATAAATTGGTACTGATTAGTTTTTGGCGAAACTGGCTCAACAGGTGGCGCCGCTGTGCAGCCTTTTTCACGATTTTCACAATCTCCAGAACTAATACACGAATTTTCACCAATCTTCAGTTTTAGTTAGTCCTTAACATGAATTGAAGTTTTCTAGATTTTCGTGTAAATCGCTCAAGAGGTGGCGCTGCTATGCTGTATTTTTCAGAATTTCCAATATAGGTGTATCTCAAAAGCTAATGCACGAATTTTCATCAAACTTTAGAATCAATTAGTCCTTGACATGAATTGACATTGTGATGGCCACAACATACTAGTTTATTTTTGAAAACAGTTGCAAACCGCTCACAAACTGTTACATATTTCTTTATTTAATATTTACATATTTTTTAATATTTCATCATCACCTTGGAAATTGAATTTTTCAAAATGAGATGCTTAAGCGCAAAAAGTCAATAACTGGTAATTCCTCACTAAAACAGGGGGCTATAAGGCAGCGTGAAAGGCGAGTTAATGAGAGAGAGGAAGAAATTGCTACAAGACGACTCGCCGTGGCAGAAAGAGACAGGGAAAGACGAAAGGCACAAACGGAGGAAGAAGCTGCTTCAAGAAGATATGAAGCTGCACTGCAAGCTCAACAAAGACGTCACGATTAGGGTACCCAACCACTGGCTGTGAGAGAAAAATCAGTTATAAGCCATTGCTCGACGTTGAACAATGACTAGTACAAATAATGTCGGAAGATGCGGGTTACACCCAATGGTTGAAGAACAACAATGTGGTCACCTGGACAATGTTTACATCAAGTATAATGCATTTTATTTCAATGCAGAGAAGAATACAAGATGAATTTATACTCATTGTTGTGGCAACGGCAAATCAATTTTGGAACCGCTTCAACCATATTCAGAACAGATGAGACAGCTTATACACTGTTAAAAATTTTGCTGCATTCTAGCATGTCATTTGGCCGTTTTTTCGAGAACGGTTACACAACCGTAATTTTAATAATATTCTGACCATATTATTGGCTATTTTATGGTCAGAATATAGTTAAATTATGGTTATGAAACTGTTTTTTGAAAAAACGGTCGAGTGACCTGCCAGAATGCTGCAAAATTTTTAACAGTGTAGATGGCAGTGATAGATCGTCAGCTCACTTTAGGAATAGGTATGGTCATATAACAGTGCGTTGTCTTTTGCCTCTATAGATGTTCGTATTACACCGCCCCCAGGTACCGGCCCGTATTGCTTTAGAATGCATGGACAAATTTATCATAATACTTCTCATCTTCATCCATCTGAAGTAGGCCAAATAAAATATGCTCAATTGTATGTATTGGATTCTGCTATAGCACTGCAAAAGCGTATGAACAGTAGAGAAAATTTATAATGTAAAAAAGAAATCGTGAGCAAACTTGACGATGTTATCAGGCGAATTAACCCTTATGCACATGCATTTCAAACGCTTCATGAAATGGAAGAACGACTCATCGCAGAACAAGGACCTGGAGCAGCAGAGAGCATGTGTATGTATAGATCCGACAAAAAATTATCAGCGGACCAGCATCGAGGCAGATACAATGCACCAAAGTCAAATGAGATAGCCATGGTTTTCCATAGTTCGGATGATGCACCACATACCAATAGGGATATCTGCATATATCCGAAGGGGAATCAACTGCGTAGAATAAACGCCGTGAATCCTAATTGTGACCTCATGACTTATGTTTTATTTTTCCCACATGGCGAAAAGGATTGGAGTGTGGATGCTGGATGTTCTGAACTTCAATTTTACAGTCACAGGTTGTCAGTGAGAAGGAATGTTTTCAATACCATACTTTATGTTGCAAAACTCTTTCAGCAGTATTGCGTCGATGCTTATGTAAAGGTTGAAGGAAACCGTTTGAATTACATCCGCTCTAACCAGAAAACATTAAGAGTAGAATCTTACATAGGGTTACCAGATCACTTTAATGTTCTTGCAGAACAATCTGGTTTGAAACCAGGTGTAATGATTATTTTGCCATCTACATTCATAGGAAGTCCAGTGCCAAGCAGCAAAAATATCAAGATGCGATGGCAATCGTTAGAGAATTTGGTAAGCCTGATCATTTTGTCTCCATAACGTATAATCCAAATTGGGAAGAAATCAAAGGGAAACCTTTTCCCAGAACAAAAGCCTCATGATCGTCCAGATTTAGTGGCACGCATGTTCGATATTAAGAAGAAAGCAATGTTGAACGATCTTAAAAATAACGACATTTTGGGACGCCTCTCGCAGACATACATGTTGTTGAATTCCAAAAGAGAAAGAGAGGTTTGCCGCACATGCACCTTTTACTCATTTTAACTGATGATGACAAGATGAGAGATCCAGCCACTATTGACACCATCGTCTGTGCTGAATTACCTGATCCCACAATTGAAAAAAGAATTGCACGAAATTGTCAAGGCTACAGCGATTAATGGACCTTGTGGCGTCATAAATCCAAACTCACCTTGCATAGAAGGCAGTGTTTGCTCCAATGGTTATAAAAATGAGTTCAGAAATGAAACGGCTGAGAAAATTAATGGTTACTCAATGTACAGACGGCGTGATTATGCTTATCTCATAATAATAAAGGGAAATGTCGTAGACAACCGTTGGGTTGTACCTTATAATCCATACATCACAAAGAAATACAATGCCCATGTTAATGTAGAAATATGCAGCTCTGTCAAATTCATTAACCCATATTTTACCGCTGTCCTATAAATAGGACAGCTAATAAAAACATTTATTTTAATAAAATTGGTAAGGATTTTTTGGATGCATTTTGTTATGACGTCTTTAAAATACATAAAAGTATAACATGTAAACAAAAAAACAAGTAATCAATTAAAATTTAATGGATAAAAATCTATTTAAAAAATTCTTTATAAATTATGATCTTATAATCTAGAATTTTGCCGTTATTATTATCTTTTTATTGGAGAAATCATAGTGTATTTTTGTACAACATAAACAGTATTTTTAAAGTAAAATAAAATATTTGCTCCTACAATTAGTTTATGTATGCATTTTATATGCCCTTACTATGTGTCCGACTAATATGTCCTGTTTATAGGACAGCTAGTTACTTAAAAAATTAATTTGTTTTCAAAATTTTGCTAGTATCTACTTAATTACACCATATTAATGATATAATCGAAGTTTTAAAATTTTTTCAAAAATATTTAATCGGTGTGGTCCAATATGAGTTAAGTACATTTTTAAGTATGTATACAAGAGTCATGATTGTGCAAAAGTTATTTTTGAAAATAGCGGTGAGGGATCTGTAGTGTAATATGGGTAAAGATTTATTTAAATGCACAATATGTTTTGGCATCAGAGGCAATGTGACGACTTCTTGAAAACCCATGCACAACAAGTCGCATGCTCGTATTAGATTCCCGGTGCATCTACAAGACATGCAATTTGTGTATATTAGGGAAGCGAAAGAATGAGAAGCTTTTAAAAGTGCAAGAAATGAAGACACCATGTTAACTGCTTGGTTTCTACTTAACAGGTCCGAACCTTCAGCTAACATTTATCTCTATATAGAAATTCCAAAGCACTTTGTATGAAAAGCCAATGTATGGCAAAGGCGTATTAGATTAGGTGACTACATAGTATCAAGGATGTATTCTGTAATTCCACAGGATAGTGAGAGATCCCTTCTTCGCATGCTGCTTTGTCGTGTTCCCGGTATCAAGTTTTAAAGACGTATGAGAATACTGTCCATGAAACATTCAAGGGTACATACCGTGCATAGAAATTTAATAGAAGATGATGCTGAATGGCAACATTGTTTAACATAAGCATGTGACTTTGAAATACCGCCAAAACTGAGACAACTGTTTTCGTTTATATGTGTCTTTAGCAATCCAAATTCACCGATTCAGTTATGGGAACAGTTTAAGTCAGAACTCTCAGAAGATTTTGCTCTCTATCTGCCACTGCAGGACAATAAGAGATAGAGCCCTTCAAGACATAGCCAATCATCTACGCGTACACAACTTGACACTTCAGTGCCTTGAGTTGCCTGAACACTCAAGCATGGAGAGCTCTGTGGAATGCGATGTCTATGATTTACAAGAAGAAAGAGCAAGTTGACAACGATTGTTAAACATGCTAAACACGGAACAACGAATAATTTTTAATGCCGCCATTCATAGTATTCAAAATGATTATGCTACTGTCGCTAAGATTTTCTATGTCAATGCTTTTGCGGGATCAGGAAAAACATTCCTCTTCAATACTTTGTTGAATTACGTTTGAGGAAAGGGACATACTGCTATTCCCGTTGTATGGACAGGCATCGCAGTTATACTCCTGCAATGTGGAAGAACTGAAAATTCTCAATTTAAATTAACAGTTCCTATATTGGATAATTCAGTTTCAAAAAATTCGGCAAAACACATCTGAAGGATGATTTGATTACTTAAAATGGCTAAGCTCATTATATGGGATGAATGTACTAAGTCAACTATCATGCTTTGAATAGATTTCTAGATGTTGATAGACTTCAGCAATATTTAGTTAGCAATGATGTCCCAATTTGGGGCAAAGTATTTATTCTTGGAGGTGACTGGAGGCAGATTTTACCTGTAGTTATACATGCAATCAAAACACTCATTTTTGAAAGTTGCTTCAAGAATTCTTCTCTCTGACCAACATTTAGACAGTTCAGTCTGGTTACAAATATTAGAACGGTGCCGGAGAAAATTTATTTCGTGGAGTGGCTCATTTGCCTGGGGTATGGTCGGTTGACTAATGATTATGAACTCGGAGAAGTTATTATTGAAATACCTCAAGAATGTTTAGTGCAGGATTCTATAGGGGATGATATTTTTGGTTCATCTGAAATTGAACTTGATTATCTTTCGGAAAGAGCCATTTTGTGTCCCAAGAATGAGGATTCATTCTTTGTGATTGAATGAGGAGGTTTTACGAAAAGTACCTGGCGAAGTCAAGTCTTATTTTAGTGCTGATATAATACTTTGGAATGATGAAGAAGAACAAAAAAAATTGCAGGTGGATTTTATAAATAGTTTAACACCTTCAGGAATGCCGCCACATAAGTTAAATTTTAAAGTTGGCGTTACTGTTATGATGCTTAGGAACATGATTCCGTCCAGTGGTTTATGTAATGGGACACGTTTAATAATAAAAAGGTTGTCGCAAAATGTTATAAATGCAGAAGATTTGATAGGACATAGAAGCCGCACCCGTGTTTTCATACCGAGGTTCCTGCTTACTCCGTCAGATACCAGTTTACCTTTCCAGTTATGCCGCCGTCAATTTCCACATAGTCTCGCCATTGCTATGACTATCAATAAATATTAGGGTGAAAGTTTGAAAAAGTTTGGAATCGATTAGCCTCATCCAGTTTTTTCACATGGGATATTGTTGTAGCCTTTTCAAGAACAACCTCTAGAAGATGTGTACGTGTTTGGGTCAAGGACAGACCAAAAGAAGGAAAACTTTTGTCACAGTCTGATAAGGTATTTACACAAAACATTGTCTTCCCTGAAGTTTTATCTTAAGTCGCAACTATTTTGCTATCCTTCTATATATAAAAAAATGTTTTGATTTGGAAATGGACCAATGAAAATCTGCGTAGATATTCTGGGTAGATCAACATCCAATTTGATTGCTTAAGCATGACCTTTCATCGTTAATATTAAAAAAACTGTCTCATACAAAAATATGAAAATCGGTGGTATTATAGAGAAATGTTTGATAAACACGCTGATGCAGACAATTTTCAAATCGAAGAATTATTTTAAGATATATTTAATGCTAAAGTTGGAGAAAATCGTTCCATTAAAAAAGTTTTATTGGAGCGAATACTATACATGAGAATTTAATCATTTTTAGATCATTTTATACGTTATAAGTTCCCGGTGTGCAGATTGTATTTATTTTTCTTATTTGACACATTTTTTGAGGTTTTATTTCAATTTTAAATTCAAATTTTCCTCATTTCGAGAGATATTTTTTTTACAAATTTTAGAAAATGTTATTAATTTAAACCGTTGCCAGTTGTATAAACAGCGCAAACAATAATGTTTACTTCAAATTAAAAATTTATTTTACACTTGACTATTATAAACAGAAAATATAAAAAGCAGGAACTCATTGAAAATTACGTCATAAAAATTATAATTGCACGTGAATTTTAAAAAAGACATAATATTGTAAAATAATAAATTCATAAACATGCGTTAGAAGTCTTAAATAGGAGAATTTACGTCACATTTACGTCACATTACACTTATTATATAAAATGAACAAAAAATAATATTGCAAAACAGTTTAAATTTAAAAATTGCTCGAGACATTTATTTGGTATTTTAAGATGATCATAATATTTCATCTCTAACAAAACTATTTTTACTTTAATATTAAAAAGAAAAAGAAAAGTTTGTTGAAAATTACGTCAGATTATAATTCTCAGATTCAAATTATAATTCAATCTTCCGAAATCTTTTTAAAGCCGATCAAATTATCGTGCTGTTAGAGTCTGCGGTGTTTGAACGGGGGTTGACGAGCGTAGCTCGTAGAGGGCAGAGCCCCCTAGTATTGTAAAAAAAAAAAAATGTCTACTGCACTTTACCTTGTGGACCACGTTGAAAAGAATGCAAAGTTTTTTCATATTAAAATATTTTTTTTTTTTTTTTTTTTTTTTTTTTTTTTTTTTTTTTTTTTTTTTGCAATGACGATGTCCATTTTTTCTTACAAACTTTTGTTTCATTGTGTAAATATTGACTTTATAACTTATTTCCTAAAGTTTAATTTGTTTGTGTAAATACTCACTAAAAATGAGTCTGCCGTAATTTACCTCATTGGTGACATGAAAAATATTTCTAAGATTTTTCATTTTAAAATAATTTTTCCCCATTTTTTTTGCAGTGACGATATAAATTTCATTTTTTCTTACAAATTCTTGTTTGGTTATGTAAATAATGTGCATTAACTTTATATCTGATTTTTATATTCTCAAACTTTAATTCGGTTGTGGAAATACTTTTATTTATTTTTTAATACATAACTGATTTTTTGTGTATATACTTATTTCATATTGGTTGCGTTATTACTGGTTTTTAATACACATAACACATTTTTAAATTCATAAACTTTAATTTGGTTGTACTGATTTTTATTTTTAATTTTGGTTTTAGAATTAAATTTATGAACTTCCGTGCGTAGAACGGGTTGAACAGCTAGTCTACCCTATAAAATCCTCCGAGTATCTATGTAACCTTAAAAACACGGAAACCACAAGGCCCAGGGCTATGAAATTTGGCACACGGGTTGCTATTGGGAGGCCCATGAACGATTATGGCAAAAAATTCGAAAATTTTAAATAGATTTTTTTTTTTATGTTTTTGAGGGATTTTTGCCTTTTTTATGTTCAACCTGTAACCGCGCGAGTTCTAACCAGTTGTAAATGTTTGCTTCAATGTGAGCTATATATATTACGAACTCCACGGTACGATAAGAAACCGTAGTGGGTATTACGATAATTATTTTAACTCGCATGCAACTATTTAGAGATTATTTAAATGCGCTTAATTATTACCTTTTTTTAAAATAAAAAAGAAAGCCATTTTATCACAAATATCAACAAAACTTTTTATTCTATTTATTCCCTTATTCCAAATGTATCCTTTTATCGTCTGCTGTCATAGCAACATGATAATTTAAATTTCATTTTAAAAAGTTTATTGTAGTAGAAAAATATTTTAATAAATCGAATACTTATTGAACAACTGAACACTTTAACAGGATAATTATTATTCTTTCCCGTGCATAGAAAGGGTTAAACAGATAGTCATTTTATAAAAGTATTTCTAACGATCCTATTCTAAAATGGATTACCATAAGCGCAGATGATTTAAAGCTAATTTTCCAAAGATGTGCATTCAGATGCGCGTAATATGTATATGAGATTTTTTAAAAGTTTGGTTTCTTTTCAATTATCTGGGAGCACGGCAGTGCGTCCGCCAAGTTCGCACAAGCCGTAAGCTACCTTTTCCTGAACCATTTTGGCATACTTTTCACCCCTTCATAACGTCGTTTTGAGGAGAGATATAGAAATTTTTCTTTTATACACATGTTCGTATGATCAAACTGAACTAAGGTTGCACGATTTCATGTTTCTATATTTAGTAGTTTTCGAAATATTAAATTCCGAAAAAGCGCTTTTTAGTCACTGACTCACTTCGCATCATCAAATAACTAATATACTTCTAAATGTCGTAGAATCTTGAAATTTCACAAGCAAGTCGGGTTTGAAGCACGATTAACCAGAAAAATCTGAAAACACAAAATTTCCGCCTCTAAACCCTTCAAACAGGGGGTGTTGATTTCGTCGTAAACAGTTCCTTAACACATTCAATTGTGCCAATGTTGGTCGCCAAAACTCGATTACAGAGTTTTGAAGGGAGTCACGTGATTTCAAGCAGAATAACATTTTTTACTATATATGCTTTTCCAAAGATGTTTCTTAAATAGAAAAAAATGAATATACCTAAAAATTTTAGCCAGTATAGGTTATGATATATTTACGATATTAAAACAATAAAACATTTAACAAAATATAACCGCAATTCGGTACGTTTGCGATATAGTAGCCTTGGCGAAATAGAGAAAATAGCCTTGACGAAAAATAAATTTGATAATAACGTATTTTCTGGCAACCTATTTACTATGTCATATACACAAGCAATTTTTTCCATATGTATACAATTTATTTAATCTAAGGAACCCGTTTATTTATTTTTATATACCAACATAAATAATTTGTATATAAAAAACAATATTTTATACATGTATAAAAAAAATGTTTACGCGTATATAAATACATATGTAAATAGCATAAAACTTCATGAGATTTGTTTTCGTAGTTGTTTATATCATTTGGCAACATATCTCATTTTCTGAAGTCCGAATTGCGCCAGGATTTTTTTTTCAATGCCAAGTTCCCTATAGTGGAAAAATATCCTAATTCCAGATGAAAGTTTAAAAATCTCATTTTAATTAAATGAAATGTGCAACTAATAAACTGTCTTTAACGATGTGCGACAGATGCGGCGGGCGTCCGAAGTACGCTGCTAACGTTATTATATTGTATTATTAGCCTACTTACTGTTAATTTATTTTTCAATTCCTACTATTACCTCACACTCTCCCTATATTTATTTATTTATTTATATATTTATCTTGTTCAAATTTTCAATCGTTAATAAAATACTCATTATTTATCCTATCAAGTTGAAATAATTTTTTTAAACTTGTACTGGATGACAATTGATGTTAATACAGTTTTTTCAAATAATTAATTAAATTTTAATTAATTAATTTTAGTTTTGCATGGGAAACAAAATGGCGGTCATTCGTTGTTGAAGATCAATTAAAGTATTTTCAATAAGGAGTTACCATAGGGGGACCCTGTTTTGTCGCCAAATACCGCCAAGTTTGTCGCCAACTTGGCGATATATCGCCAAATTTGGCGGCTAACTTAAACCGGCTAATTTAAACCACTTCAGTCTATTTAAATGCTTAGAAGTTAAAAATAACAAAACACTTGTATTTAGAAGATAATATCCCTAATTGCTAAAACATAATTAGTATCAGCTTTTAACAGTTTATAAATCGAATACCTCTTAATGTCTGCAAACAAACTATAATAAATGTTCAAACGAATAAAATCTCTTTCGTCAATGCACAAAATTTCAATATTATACAATAAAATATAATATAACATATTGTGAGATTTGAAGTAAATAAATTTTGTTTTATTTCTTGGGTTTTACGTTAATGGGTTTAGCTTGAGATCGTACAACTGCCATTCGAGCCATTTCATATCTGTTTCCAAACATTGATGGACCTGGGTCATTTTCAGAGTATTCATTTTCTTCAATTTCTTTTTTGTTGTTACTGCTCCCAGCGATACACTAATCGAGAATTCGATTTCGCATGCTATATCTGACGGAGAAAAAATGACTGTAACAGGGTATTTGGATAAATGGAAGTACGAATAATGTTTGTTGTAATTGAATGGTATTTATCAGAAATCTTTTACTTATAATGTATTTATGTGAATTTGCCTCTTTGCATTTTAATATTACTTTTAATATTTAAATAATTCATAAATGCGTAATTTCTAATCATTAATTTTCAAATGCTGTAGAAGGCATTAACGGCCAAGTCTCAGGAAGCCATTTTCAATGAAAGATTTGGGATGTTTGGCTTTTAACTTCTGCGAACTTCAGATATCACTACTTTTTCTGGCCGAAACATTAAGCAGAACTTGGCGCTTTTTTTTTTTTTACCGAAAACTTTTTGCTGGGATTTAAACTTATTTATTGCTATTATCGAGTTACTACTATTATATGTCGACTATTGTTTTCTAATTACATTTATTATCTACTTATACATATTATATATTAATATATTGCAATCCCTTGCGAAAAGTATGTCATCAGCATCTGAGTCATTATTTGATAATGGGAAGTTTTATCTCCCTGGATGAGAATATTAATTAATCAGGTCAACAATGAGGGCTTAATTTTCTGTGAATACATATGTTTAAGCCTTAAATTGTGAACCAGATAAAATATGAAATATCTAGCAACCGATTTGCCGAAATGTCGGAGCATTGAGTCTCATAAAAGTAAGACACTATTTTAAAACTAGTTGGATGTACCAAACCCAAAACTTTCTTCGATCTCATACATGTTAATATTTCAAAAGTCGCGGTCACAGTGCAAAATTAAATGGCAATCTATACTCCTCATGATGATTCTAAAGATATGAAATTCCGTGCATTATTTCTTGAGATATGACTATCGCTGAAATCGTACAAATCCAGCAAAATTCAGCTTAACAAGTGCCCCCTTCTAATTTACACCTAAACCTAATCAGAAACACCTTATGTCAACGTCTGTTTAAATCTGAAGTTAAGTGAAAATCCGTGCATTAGTTTTTGAGATAGAAATGAAGCAAAAATCGTGAAAAATCCAGCTTAGCAGCGTAAACCATTTGAGCAATTTGCCTCAAAACATAATCAGCAGCAATATTAATGAAGGTATACTTGAATCTGAAGTTTGATGAAAATTCGTGCTTTAGTTCTTGAGATAGAGCTATTGAGGAAATCGTAAAAAAATTCAGCACAGCAGTGGCACCTAATAGGCGATTTATACCAACATGTAATCAGCATCAACTTATATCAAGGAATAACTGAATCTGAAGTTTGATGAATATTTGTGCATTAGTTCTTGATATAGAGCTATTGCGGAAATTGTGGAAATCCTTCGAAATGCAGCTTAGCAGCGCCACTTGTTGGGCGATTTATACCAAAAAGTTATCAGCAACAAAATATATCATGTACTAAATAAATCAGAAGATTGATTAAAATCGGTGCATCAGTTCGTGATATACAGCTATTGTAGAAATCATGAAAAATGCAGCATAGCAGCGCCACCTGTTGGGCGATTTACATCAAAAAGTAATCAGCGCCAGTTTATTTCAAGGACTAACTGAATCTAAAATTTTATTAAATTCCGTTCATTAGTTCTTGAGATAGAGCGCCCACAATATTTGTGTCACATACATACAGACAGACGAACAGACAGAAAGACAGACAGACTCACAGATTTACAGAAAGACATTTTGTACAAACAGGTTTTTCGAGTTCTCTGACCCCTAAAATGTGTAAATCTGTCGAAAACCGGAATTCGAAAATTTTCATGAATCCAATACTTTCTCCTTATAAAGATAGAAGTGAGTAAAATATATAGTTGTTTGTTTTATGATTATTTTGAAGTTGATACCTTCAGATATTAATTTTTAATGGTATTTTACTTTTGATCTTCACCCCCCCCCCCCACTTTAAAGTTATATCTTCTATATTTGAAACTGTAATTAGTAATCTGTTTCTGGTTTAAATTTATTTAGTAACGGTTTTTTTACATTTATGAAATTAGAAGTTGATTTTAACTCTTTTTCTGTATTTTTTTAACCACAGCCCACTGTATTAAAAGAAAAGAAAATATATCTTTTTACCCGCCTACCAACACTGTTTTATTTCACTCGCATGCTTAATTTTATTGCTAAGCAATTTTTTTCCCCAGACATTTTACATCTATCCTTTTGACCGTTATAAAATTATTTTATTATGGTTCCTTTGTCTCTAACTTCTTATTTTTACTTTCCCTTTACATCTTTACAAGAAGAAAGTATTGGATTCATGAAAATTTTCGACTTCCGGTTTTTGATGGATTTACACGTTTTAGGGGTCAGAGACTCCAAAAAATAAGTTTTTACAAAATGTCTGTCTGTTCGTCTGTCTGTGTGTATGTGACACAAATTTTGTGGGCGCTCTATCTCGGAATTTAATCGGAATTTAATAAAAATTTATATTAAGGTAGTCACTGATATAGATTGATGCTGATTACTTTTTGATGTAAATTGCCCTGTTGGTGGCGCTGCTATGCTGCATTTTGCAAATTTTCGCAATAGCTCTATCTCATGAATTACTGCACGGATTTATATAAAACTTCAGATTCGGTTACTCCTTGATATGAGTTGTTTCTGTATACGTTTTGGTGTAAATCGCCCAACAGGTAGCGCTGCTATGCTGCATTTCGCAGGATTTGCACTATTTTCGCAGCTCTATCTCAAGAACTAATACACATATTTTCATCAAACTTCGGATTTAGTTAGTCCTTGATATGAAATTATGCTGACTACGTGTTGGTGTAAATCGCTCAATAGGTGGCGCTGCTGTGCTACATTTAGAACGATTTCCTCAATAGCTCTATCTCAGGAACTAATGCACGAATTTTCACCAAATTTCAGATTCAAGTATACCTTGATTAATATTGCTGCTAATTATGTGTTGGTTCAAATTGTTCAACAGGTGGCTCTGCTATGCTGAATTTGTCATGATTTGCGCAATAGCTCCATCTCAAGAACTAAGGCACGAATTTTCCCCAAATTTCATATTCAGTTAGACGTTGACATAAGTTGTTGATGATTAGGTTCTCGGGTAAATCACCCTATAAGTGGCGCTACTATGCTGCATTTTGCTGGATTTACACGATTTCAGTAATAGTCATATCTCAAGAACTAATGCACGGAATTTCATCTTTTTAGAATCCTTATAATGAGCATAGATTGCCATTTGATTTTGGCAAAGTGATAACGAATTTTGAAGTATTGACATGTATGAGATAGAAGAAAGTTTTGGGATTGGTACATCCGACTAGTTTTTTTTACTGAAGTTCATTTTGTGCGCTCCAATCCTATAAGAGTTTTGGTAACACACTGTAAAATTATAATCTTGTGGCTTACAGTATTCCGTATTTTTCCTGTTAGTATTTGGTGTTATAGAATTCATATTTTTCCCTTCGACACACCCCATTGATTTATTATTAACGGGAAAATATCAAACGCCCTTTCTCACTAAATTCTCGCCATATCACACGTTATTGGCTATATTTATGTATATCTAACAAGGAAGGTCTGCTTATCGGAACATATTCAGAATATTTTGAAAAAATATGAATTAAACTACTTATATATGTAATAAAGGATTAGTCAAATTTAACGACCGAATTCTCTAGTAGAAAGTCTGTAAAAAATAAAATAATTTCGAGTATTTGACGCGAAAATAGGTAAGTGTCACGCGATTTGGCGAGCAGTAGTTTTCCTCACCAAATTCAAACGATTTTAATGCATCTGAAAATTGCTTGTTAATTGATTTGAGAATGCGTGTAAATAGTATTTTATGAAATTGACCTGTAATGAGAGAGTTTATTAAATGAATTTTTTTGTATTACATATTTGTGCTGCTTGTTATTTAATTTTATTACTTTAAAAACAATTTCACAAATGTAAAATATTTCCATATATTCAAGCGTATCCAAAATAAAAGGCAAGATGAAGAATGCTGAAGTTATTCATTTCAATAACAAAAAGATCGTCGTTTCCATAGCGACAAAATTCAATCGACAGTACTCAATTTGACTTAATTTTGAGATTAAAAATCATTTTAATTAATTTAAATTTTGTTTTGATTCTTAAAATTGTGATAGTTAATTTCCATTATATATATATATATATATATGAGAAAACTATAATTGAATAAAAATAAAACTGACAAAACTAAAGTTATTTACGTGCATTAAAATATTTAAACAAGTTCAATATGAAACATTGTTTTTCTTAAAGAATATTTGACATACAAAAGTATTTTTTGAAATTTTATTCCATTACCAACAGGTGATAAATCGCCAAATATCTGAATTTTCATAATTTTTCCGGACGCTCTATTGAGTTTCCGCCGAAATTTTTTTATAAACATATCTATAATCATGAGTCGAACATTGTATAATTTTTTCAGACTTTTCGGAGTATGCCCGTATGGAGACCTTCCTTGTAAGTTCTGCCAATTCTCGATACCTTCAAGAGAATATAATGACATCATTCTGCTCTTGATAATTGTACTGACAACATAAGATGTAGAACTTTTGATGTCCTCTCCAGCATTAGCCAGTTATGGTCGGAATTCCTTCCTCTGTGATTTTTTAGAAGGATTAACAAGTGCATAATAAATAATTACATATTTTGATTTAGTATTGTCAACTTACACGGCCAAGTTACGGGAAAATCGCCGACCACAATAAAAACACCATTATGGTTACCTTCATGCTTTTATACTTTTAAATATTTAGAAGTAGATGTAACAATATAAAGCCTTTCAGTTAAAATGGTCCATAGGAACCATACAATTAAACCATTAGTTCCTATTATAAGGCAGTAGGAGGAGTCATTGGTCATAGTTATTATCCTTTACCCTTCCAGTATAAAGTTTATAAGAACAATGTAATACGTACCTATTTAAAATACCTTTTCATACGTTTTAAAAGCTTTATTGTGCGAATTAAATACAAATAAACTGAGTAAGACTGGGTGCAACAAAATTGAAAAATATTGAAAACAAAGTGTCAATTGCATCTTTGACTGATTTCGGAATTCCTTCCTCTGTGATTTTTTAGAAGGATGAACAAGTGCATAATAAATAATTACATCTTTTGATTTAGTATTATCAGCTTACACGGCCAAGTTACGTGAAAATCGCCGATCACAATAAAAACACGTTTATAGTTGTACCTTGATGCTTTTATTCCTTAAGATTTAGAAGTAGATGTAACAGGATAAAGACTTTCAGTTAAAAAATGGCCCACGGAAACCGTAAAATTAAACCATTAGTGCATATGATAAGGCAGGAGCAGGAGTCATGGGGTTTTAAAAGCTGTATTGTTTGAGTTAAATACAAATAAACTGAGTCAGATTGAGTTAAATAAAATTGAAAAATATTGAAAACGGAGTGTTCAATTGCACCTTTGATTGAGTTCGTGAGTGAGAAAATTAAATACCTGTGCATAATATTTTACATACAACGAAATTATTTTAAAATTAATCGATGATTACAAAAATATTAAAATTCATTCAACGTATATTTAAGATAGGAAGTTATTGGGAATTAATTTTAGGAAAGAAAAACTCATCTGGTTGTGAAAAATTAGGTCATTAACAAGGAATATTGTACATAATTCTGCAGCATTTTACGAAGATAACATCTTAATTTACGGAATTTTTACAACTTTTTAATTTCAGCCGGGTCGATACCGAGATTATTTTTTTTTTGAAAGATTGCCCCCGATATGCTATTTCTTTCTCCCAGCTAATAAAATGTCGTCTCCAAAAAATAACGTTACGTTGCATAAGCCTGACGCAAAACGAAGCAGATGTATTATTGCACTAATAATTACTTAAATGCTATTTTTTAAACTTCTAAACATCGTACATTTTCGATTTTTATAGCATCGTATTGGGAAAAAAGTACTTTTTAATGCAATTTGTCTGAAAATTGCATCTCAATTTATTTTTGAGATATTTTTATTATTTTTTTTTTTTGTAGTTTTAGCGCAATTTATTTAATTTTGGAAACTCGAGTACTCCATTTCTGTAGAAGGTAAAAAAAAAATAGTTGGAAATTGTGATTATATCTTTTTGTCGCCATTTTCCCATAACTACTGAAAAAAGTAATTAAAATACGTGCTATTTTTAAAAAATATATAAGTGAATGATTTCTGATAAAACATGGAGGTATTATAACTTATATTTAATTCAATTATCTATATTAGAAACAAATGAAGGCATATGAATAATTAGATAGCCGATTTTTTTGTCGAGTTTCTTGAGTGACATCTGTGCTTTTTTGTGTGTGTGTGTGTATTATTCATCAATAGTGACGTCATATGACTATGATGTATTCTTCAGAGGATGCAAATGACGTCATTTTATATAAAATAAAAGCTTGTGTTTTAAGTCTTAAAACTGAAATGTTTCATATTATATATATATATATATATATATATATATTTATCATCGGGTTGACACATAATTCTGAAAAAGTAGAAATCCTGTTTTTTAGTGTTTTTTTTTTCTTTTTTTAAGTCACTAAAAATGACGCTTTTATTTGAGTAGCCCAGTATCGTAAAAGAAATAAAATGTTCCTGATGGGGTCTAAATCGCGAGGAAATTCCAATATACATATATACTAACACACATACATATAAAGATCGTTCTACAAACAGCTAAACCGTATTCAGATGACAACAAAATCTAAAAATATGCCAATATGTCCATAATCAGGCTTTTACCAATGTGTACAATAACTTTCTTTTTACAGTATGCATCCATAATGTAGAAAACTGAGCCGGCAGTAAGGGCGAATTTGGAATTCATTAGAAGTACTTTAGAAGTGACTTTCGTTAAAAATGTCACAAAAGGAAGCAATGCTCTGGGGGAAAATATTGATTGTATCAACATAACACGGCCGCGAGAAATATTTTTTTTTTTTTTTTTAATAAAGTGAAAATATATGAAAAATAATAAAATATATGCACTTCTGTGGGCTTTTTGGTTTAAAGCTTTTCGAGTTTTTAAGTTTAACTAAATTTTTGTGTATTACGCAGTGTGTATAAATGCGGAGGATCATATACAGGGCTGCACAAAAGAATTCGTAAGGGTTACTGAGTATGAACGAAAATAACTTAAAGGTGGTTTTTAAATGAGTTATGCATATTTACGTTGAACTACATTTAGTACGTGACGTACACCATTTATCAATGCCTCTAAGCGACGAGTTTTTGACTCATTTTGAATGCAAGATAGGGATCATTCACAAATTGTACATTATTAACAGTCGATATAAGCCAGTGCCTCTCCTTTGGACATAAAATAGGCAGCGTATAGATTTTACGTTAAACCTTTTTGCAAAGTATGCTGGTGGTCTGCACTAGAGGTCTGCATGGGTTGAAATATCTAGGTCCGGTCCCGAACCGACCTATAGGAAAAAAAGTTCAGCCCTGCCTGGAAAAAAGTTCAAATCACAGCCTGGCCCGGAATGACTGAATTTCTAGATAGTTTTTTACGTCGATATGGTTAAAAGTTGTTCCGTATGGAGGAGTCCTGACCAAAAATACTTATTATATCTTTTCTTTTTTCATGTTTATAACTATTATTTTTAAAGAAGCGCCAAAAGCTGTGATTATTTGTTTTATTAATGAATCTTATTTATATGTAAATGATTCACTTCTCCTTTAATATCGTTAATCCATATTCCATGTGTTGTAGACAATGAAAAATGCTATAAAGTAAAATCTTTTAAGATGGAATCAGATAAGAAAGAAAATAAAAAGCGTTATAGACAAGTCCCTTCTTAGGAGTTGTAAATGTAGTCTATTTTTTCTCAGGCATTATTATATTCATTTTTCATGAATAAAATATTTTTTTGTTTAAGAAACGATTCCGTCATAGGTAGATTTTTTTTTACTCGTTTTACTGTATTTAATTTTTTTTTAACCTTAAAATCTACTATCGTTTAAAAATATGAATTTTAAAGTTTTATTGTAAAATAATGGTCATTTAAAAATATATGCATTTGTTGTAAAAGTTTTTGGGCTGAGCCAAATTTTAGTTATTTTTGCACGGATTAGGTCAGTCAGAGATAAAGATTTTAATACGGGTTGTCTCGAGACCGGAACTGATAATTTCGACCAAGGAAGACCTAGGAATAAGAAAGACAGTCCCGGTTCGGTATAACCAGTAGCCGAGAGGTTTTGCTCTCAAAGCCGGTAGATGGGAGGTGCGGGGTTCGAAACCAATCGCTCCCTTCGGTCCAATCGTTCGGAGTTTTCAGAGGTTTTCTTGGAACCTTGGATATCCTTGCATAAATACGAGTTAGGTTACCTTAGAAAGACCTCCACGGAAGACCCCCCCCCCTTCGGGCCCATATCCCTCGTGTAGATAATTGGCCGTCATAAATCTCACCAACATCCGATTCGGTATGATAAAATACGTTAGACCCGGCCTGGAAGTCCTCAGAAAAAAGTCACCAATTCCGGTTCTGGCCCGGCTCGGCCCCAGAAGACAGACTTTATGTTAGAAAAAGCATTGTTTCAAATTACACATTTAAAATTCACTTATGGACATTAAAATAGTACAAATAGGAGGTGAAAGCGACATAAATTAAACGGAACCGAAAGTTTAAGCTGCAGAAAGAAGTTACTTTTTCACGTGCACTTTTAAAAAAGTATTTAAACATTTTATTAGGAGCCAATCAATGTTTGAAACTTTAAATGCGTTTTTCTGCATGTTTTTTTTTTTCCTTTTTATCATTTTTTGTCTTTAAATTACTATAAGTCAAGAATCGTAAATAAAAAAGTTGCAAACTTGGAACATGTTATTTTTTTTATTATTTTACATTAATTTTGTTTCGGCAAATATGAAAAAATATTTACTTTTGAAAATATGATTTTTTAAAAAGTAAGTTACATAATTTTTTAAATAATAATTTTCATATTTTTAAAATTAATATTTAAACAAATTCTGAAACAAAACTAAAATTATACTTTCCTCTTTAATTAAATGAAAAAAAAAATTGAAATTCGATAATTAATGTTTTGAGTTATAAAGTTTTTAAATTAGATCCGCTTAAAAAATACTAATCATTTATATTTTTTAAAAACTTTATGGGAAATATTAGGATGTGATTTTGTTTGCAACTTATATGGTTAACCATCACAAAAAAATAAAAAAAAAATCAAAATTCTAACTCAACAAATATATTTTTTACATGTTTCCCAGAAGTCTTAAAGTAACATTTTTTCTTGGTTTGCACGCATTTCAATTTGTGTCTAATCTCTTAAAGCCTGATGAATTATTTAAACGGGCATAACTCTGCGAGTTTTTCAGATATGAAGATGCAATTTTTTGTATTTGATTCAGGAATGGATAAGTAAAAGTTTTCCTGATTGGGATTTTTACGCTACGGGGCCATATAAAAATTTAATTTTCGTATTTTTTCAAATAGACCACACCCCCCATGGAGTTGCAATTTATGTCATTAAATTTTGCACCTTATTTTATGAAACTTTGCTATTGGAAGTAAGGGTCTAGGGGCATTATTTAAGGAAATAGCCTATTGTTTCGATATTTATGAATCACCCTGTATATCATCGTAATAAATTTTGTATTCCTGTATATTTTAATAAGTGTGTAACAGCTATTGTACCAAGATCTGAATATTTTAAAAACTAGTTATAATACGAACGCCACTCATTTGTCACATTTGACGTACAATTTTTGACTGGTTGGTACACAACGAGTAATATTTTCGAAACAATCGAATCGACAAAACTGTCATATTTGAGGGGAAATTGGACCTGTTCTCCGACAGTTATCAAAAAACAATTTTTGTTTCGTTTGGAAAATATTTATGAAACGAAAAAAGTAGGTTGTCCTACGGATATAATAAAATACACAATGAAAATTATCATACATATATGAATGGATATTTATAATAAATGAATGCATACATGCATGATTTTAAATTTAATATAAACATATCCTTCCCTGTTTTTATAAATAGCAGCAAACGAAAGAGACAGGCCACGGCACTTCATTGATGTACATTTCAGTCTACCTAGAGCATATGGCGGTTCAACAACAGGTAATAATCAGCTTATCTTGATCACGTGACAGTGAGGAGAGGTTGGATTATCGACGTATGTGTCTTTCGTGGTAGTGATTTAACTTTTCTTATACAAATTACACAATATTTTTGCCAGCATCGCTCGTGTTTAATGCGAATCTTGGCTAATCTCGATTACGCAGCTTATGCTTATTCATGCATTCATGTGTATACCGCCTATGACTAGGAAACAAGGTTTAATTTAGTAAAAAAAGAAAACAGTCAAGAAAGTACGAAGTAGGAAATATCGTCGCTATGAAGAGGACACAATTTGGCAACGTGACGAAAATAAAAGAAAACTATTTGGCGACATATGAGATAGCTGCAGCCTAGAATCACGATCGATATGAAATAGAAAACATAGGAGATTATAAAAGTGTAGAAAAGACGTTAACTTGAGCTAAGTATCTGAAGTCATGGCCTACGGGTTAATCTACTTCATAAGTTATCGTAGATTAAGTATATGTGTGTATATGTTGAACATGTAATACTGTGTTATCTAAATTTTCCGTACAAGAAAGAACATACCAAAAGATTTAGCTTTATAAGCATGAATATAGAGTATGCAAACATGTAGTTGTCCAGGCGCTATCAACACGGGATTACTGATCTGTAGGATTTGAATTTAGGTAACATATTTTATTTCTCTTATGACGTACATGATCAAGAAATTAACTAACTCTTTGGCATTTGTTATCGTCTATGATTTGAACACATGATATATAAAAGCAAAATTCACAAATCACGAGCGTAATTATATTAAACTTTGAAAATAAGAAAAGAGTCAGTGATTCCATGATTCATGAAGAGATGTCACTGGAGATGAAGAGAGCATTAGAGATGTCAATAAAGCAATTATCCATATTAGGCCTGATTAGAACATTCTACAGATTATACGTTTAAGTATTAAACTTAATGTGTTTATGAAGATAATTATAAAGCATTGTAAAATTGCCTTTAAGAAATTAAATCAATGTTTGTATGATTTCAGAATTATGTTATAATTTGAATATTTGAATAAATTAACGTTTTGCATATCACCTACCTACATACATGTGAATACAAACCTATATACATATAAATACTTACATATATAAATATTAATATACATATACATAGATATAATGAAGACATTCACGAAATTAGATTGTGCTCCATTTCTTTCGTCATTATCCGTTGACATGCGGCGAATATATAATTACCTAATTACCTAAATTCATATACGATTTATTTATTTTTTATTCAAACAAAATTACCTAGATTTAGAAGGTACAAAAGTACACGATGTAAATTCCTACCTAACAGTTTGTAATAAAAAAAATAAAAAAAATAAGACGACGTACTTCAAGTGTAGGATAAGGTGATATAGGAGTGCACGCTTTAGTTATCCCATAAAATAATATTAAATGAAGATATTTAAAGGATGGTGTTTTAATATTCGATTATTTACCTAAAAAAATAATAATCATCAGCTTATAAGAAACAATTCAGGTATTATTTGCAAAAAGTTCATCTACCTAAATGCGCATTCTTGTACAACCAATGAAGGCAAGAGTACGTATTGACCCGTATAAGAGTCCGCAGTATGAACCATTTGGAAATTGCACATCAAACGTGGCAAATGAGGTGCGTTTATACTATAACTATCTTTATAAATATTTTCTGTACCTGAAGTATATTTTAGTGCACTTCATAAGTGCATATAAATTTCATTCTGTTCGAAAGGCCGTAACATCATTGAAATGCACTTGAAATAATTTTTTCCCATTAGCCGTAACGTAACGGAAAACTTTTGACTGTTCCTGTCATTAAACTATACATCCGATTTTCATAAAATTTGAAAGGACTTGACAAAATTTCGCAACAATTATATGTTTAAAATTTCATACCATTCGGTTGGGTAGTTTTTGCTCTGTTATATGCGGACAGACGGACAGACATACAGACGGACTAACCAAATGACGACTATAGGTGCTACGTATTTACATAATTACGAACGAACCTAAAAAGGAAGCTCTTCACTTACAAATATCACTACAAATGTGACACTTTTAGTGACCACGACCTGCATAGTCTGTGTACTCTTCGGGCCATAAGTCTCAGCAAGAAATGCAATTGATCCAGTCCTCTACAATTGGTTATCATAAATTTCTGATCAGCCTGTAGATATCGAAATTTTTTCTTTTGTGCAATTTTTGCCTTCATGGATAACTATTTCTCTCTCTCTCTCACTCTCACTCTCTCTCTCTTTTTTTTTTTTTTTTTGGCATTATTCAGCAGCTTTATTTTCAAGCTGCTTTATGTGTGGTTTCTGAAAAGTCAGTATCCTTTTATATATAAAAAAAAGTTTTGATTTGGAAATGGACCAACGAAAATCTGCGTAGATATTCCGGGAAAATCGGCATCCAATTTGAATGCTTAATCATGGCCTTTCTTCGTTAATATTGAAAAAACTCTTGTATACAAAAATATGAAAATCGGCAGTATTATAGAGAAATGTTTGATAAACACGCTGATACATACAGTTTTCAAATAGAAGTAATAATTTAAGAGACTAGTGGGCTCGGCCCCCTACGAGCTACGCTCGCCAACCCCCGTCCAGACACCGCGGACTCTAAATGCACGCTAATTTGATCGGCTTTAAAAAGATTGCGAAAGATTGAATTATAATTTAAAAAACAGTGGCGATCTCCCTATAAACGGATTTCTATTCATTTCTCTTTGATTGGGGAATTTTAACGCCAAATCCGCTGCGGTACTACTCGATTATCCCGTCGACCAATTTCGCCAAATTATATAAATCGCCAAATTATACAAATTGACATAATTTTATTTTAAATAACAAAAGAACAAATAAATTAGTACAACATTAATAAAAATACAAATAAAACGTCGAAATAAAAATAACTAGATGACGGAGACACGTGTAACAACATTTCAAAATAGGCTAATGTAAAAGGAATTAAGTAAACAGTTTTTGTCTCCTGGTATTTTTTAACAACGCGAAAAGAAAGTTCTTTTAAATGAGACATTTTAAATTAATCATTTTTAATCTGACGTAATTTTGACCAAGCTATTCTTTCTCTTTTAAATATTCACGTGAAAATACTTTTGTTAGAAATGAAATATTATTTGCGCTTTCCTAACAGAAATAGTTGAAAAGATCCTCTCAAAATATCAAATAAATGTCTAGCGCAATTTATAAATTTAAATTGTTTTGTAATATTATTTTGTGTTCATTTCATGTAATAACTGTAATGTGACGTAAATATGACGCAATTTCTCCTATTTAAGACTTCTAACGCATGTTAATGAATTTATTATTTTACAATTTCCTTTCTCTCTTAAAATTCACGTGTATACTTTTTATGACGTAATTTTTAATAAGTTCCTGTTTTTTGTACATAATTATTTAACTCTAATTCCAAATGATTTTTTCTGTTTATAATAGTCATGTGTAAATGAGTTTTTAATTTGAAGCAAACATTATTGTTTGCGCTGTTTATACATTTGGCAACAGTATAAATTAATACCATTTTCTAAAAATAATGTAAATAATATCCCTCGAAATGCTGAAAATTTGAATTTAAAATAAAAATAAAACCTCAAAAAATGAGTTAAATTAAAAAACTAAAAGCAGTCTGCACACCGGGAAATTCTGACGCATAAAATGGTCTAAAAATGATTAAATTCCTATGTACAGTTTTTCCTCCTATAAAACTTATTTAATGGAACGATTTTGTACAACTTTGGCATTAAATATCTCCTAAAATAATACTTTGATATGAAAACTGTCTGCATCAGCGTGTTTATCAAACATTTCTGTATAATTCTACCGATTTTCATATTTTTGTATGCATTATTTTTCTTAATATTAACGAAGAAAGACCTCCGGTCACAAAAAATTCAAAACCGGCGGCGGCGGCGGTGACAGCGGAAGTTACTTTTTTTTAGAATAGAGAGATATTTAATGCCAAAGTTGGACAAAATCGTTCCATTAAAAAAGTTTTATATGAGCAAAATCTGTACATAGGAATTTAATCGAGGCGCCTGATTAATGTCCCCATGATTTGTGCCCCCATACGTCATTTTGACGTCACAAGAAATGGGGATATAAATACAGTGCTGGATCATTTCACTTTTCACGAAATCCTGATTAATGTCCCCATGATATATGCCCCCATATCTGAAAGGGACACAAATCCAATGCTAGAGAAATTTCTTTCGTTGAGAGCCTGATTAGCGTCCCCATGATTTAAGTCCCCATACGTCATTATTTTGACGTCACAAAAAATGGGGGCACAAATCCAGTGCTCGAGCATTTCACTTTTGACGAAATCCTGATTAACATCCCCATGATATATGCCCCCATATCAGAAGGGGGCACAAATCCAGTAATGGAGAGTTTTCCTTTCATTGAGAGCCTGATTAATGTACCCATGATTTATGCCCACATACGTCATTTTGACGTCACAAAAAATGGGGGCACTAATCCAGTGCTGGAGTATTTTACTTTCGACGAAATCCTGATTAACATCCCCATGATATATATCCCCATACGTAATTTTGATGACGTCAGAGTAGATGGGGACTTAAATCAGGGGGCATAAATCCAGTGCTAGAGCATTTTATTTCCTAAAGAATTCCTGATTTACGACCCCATGATATATGTCCCCATACGTCATTTTTACGTCAGAACAAGGGGGATTCAGAGCTCGTGCAGGATTGGCCACTAGAGTTCTGCACGGGCAGGAATTTCCAGCCTGATCTCGGCCCAGTGTAAAAATTAAAAGTTCGGCCCGGGACAGGCGCGACTCGTGACAAAATTAATTAAATCAAGTCCGATCCGGCCCATTCAATTTCTACAGAAAATCCAATTTTACAAAACACACAATTAACGATTCTTTTAACCCCTTAACAGTCGCATTAAATTACGGTTTAAAAATTGAAATTGCTTAATGGCACCACTTTTTTGAAAAAGAAATGTTCATGTTATTTAATGACAGGTAAAATGATACCATAATAAAGCCAGTTACACTATTTTACAAAACTGTTGGGAATCATAGCAAACGCGGCAGCGTTAAGCTATAATATGATTAAGAAATAGAAAATGCAAACGACTTTCTTAAATTTCTGGCGAACCAGTTGACATACGACAATGATTTTTCTTTTGAAAGATAGAACTCGACGAGACGAATAAACTGATAGCATTTAAAAAATTACTGTAGCTTTCAGTAGTTTTTTATTTAATCTTAAACAAAAAAATGAAGACACAAAATTCAACAAAGTGTAGCTAACGTTCCAGTGGGTGGATTAACTTCGTTTATGTTTTATTTTGATCCTCTTGTTAAAACTTAGAATAGGTTTTTTTTTTCATCTTTGTATGTTTGACGGTCGATGAGAAAATCGAAATTGTCTTTTATAATGTCCCCATAAAATTATAGAAATCTCTCCATTTCATTTTCTAATTTTTTAATTCAATAATTTATTTCGTGTTGCCACTCCCTAAAAAGCAGTACAATAATTTAAAAAAAAAAGGATAACACGTGTACTTTGGTTTTTATAAGTCAATAAAAATTGAAATTCAACTGACAGATTTTTGTATTTTTGAAATCGACGTCAACCTAAGCAGATAATGCATAATTTTCATAAATATATATATAAACTTTAACTTTCTTGATTAATATTTTGAACTGGAGTAATAGACACAAGGGAGCACGAACGAGTTGATAGGAAAAAGAAAAACAGGGTAAATCCCAAGCTTCTGTTCAGGAGCTAAATGTAAGGTTTATTTTAATTATCATCATAACATCCTGACTTACACAAGCGATAGTTATGCAGTAATATAAATACTTCGGTACAGATGTCATATTCGCCCCATATTGGCGCGGTTTTTTTCGGTTGCCAATTTGGCGAAAACATCAACAGCATAAAGAACATAATCCGAGTTACCACATCAAGCAAAATAACGACACTTTGGCGCCAGTTAAGTGCCCGTTGCGTATATGACATTGGCGTCAGGAAAAAATCGCGCCAATATGGGGCGAATATGACATCTGTGCCAATACTTCACATACTAAGCATACCTTAAAAAATACCATTCCATCTATTTTTAATAAGGAAGAGATGTCATATACGCACCAGAGTACATAACTGGCGCGATAATGGCGTTATGTTGCCTGATACGGTAACTGAGCTATTGTTGTTTATTTAACAATTATTTTTTTTATTTACTTTTATTTTATTTTTTAAAATTATATAAATTGTTTTGTTCTATAGTTATTAATAATTAAACTTTTCATTATTTATTGTTATTTCCTTTTTAAAATAATAGAAAGTAATTTAAAAATAGATATGTAACTGCTATTCGAAAACGAGGTTTTCGTCAAATTTGCGTCAGAAAAAAAACCGCACCAAACCCGTTGTTTTATATGACATCTGTGCCTTAAATAATTAGGGTTTCGTTTAACTTTAGGTACTTTTGCTTGAGATATTGTCGAAAATATACAGCAAAAATATATGGTACTACTTGATTATCCGTCGACCAATTTCGCCAAATGATACAAACTGACATAATTTTTATTTTAAATAACGGAAGAATAAATAAATTAGTAAAACATTAATAAAAATACTAATAAAAACTTGGGCACAGATGTCATATACGCTCAATATTGGCGCTATTTTTTCCGACGCCAATTTGGCGAAAACCTCGTGGCACACATGTCATATACGCTCAATATTGGCGCGATTTTTTCTGACGCCAATTTTCGAAAACATCAACAGCATAAACAACAATATCCGGGTTACCATATCAAGCAAAATAACGATACTTTGGCGTCAGTTAAGTACCTGTTGCGTATATGACATTGGCGTCAGAAACAAATTGCGCCAATATGTATATGACATCTGTGCCAACCTCCTTAATATATCATCTGTATCCGGGTTACCATATCAAGCAAAATAACGACACTCTGACGCCAGTTAAGTACCCGGTGCGTATATGACATTGGCGTAAAAAAAATCGCGCCAATATGCGGCGTATATGACAGCTTTGCCAAAACTTGAATTAAAAATCACTTGATGACGTAACAAACATGTGTATCGTGTTAAATGTCAAATGAATGTAACATTTACTACCATCCATTATTGTCATTTAATCTTATAGTTTGGCGATAATTTTTTTGTCGACAGGATAATCAAGTTGTACCAAGTATGGTACAGATGTCATATACGCACCACGTTGGCGCGATATTTTTTCTGATGCTAATTTGGCGAAAACCTCGTTTTCGAATACCAGTTTCATATATATTTTTAAAAAGGTATTAACAATAAAATTTAAAAAGTTTAATTAATAACAATAGAACAAAACAATTTATATAATTTTAAAAAAGAAAATAAAAGTAAATAAACAATTTATTAATAAATAAACAACAACATTCGGGTTACCATATCAAGCAAAATAAGAAAACTTTGGCGCCAGTTAAGTACCCCGGTGCGTATATGACATTGGCGTCAGAAAAAAATCGCGTCAACGTGAAGCGTATATGACATCTGTGGCGTTTCAAGTACACTTCGGAACGTTAAATTGAAATCGATGAGTTTCATCGCCAAAATCGCCAAGATGCCTAATGATCATCGCCATTGAATATATAAATAATGCCATATTTGCAAACTTATAGGTCAAAATATAAGAGGAACCTCGGTTCACGACCGCTTCTGTTTATAACCAGTTCGGTTTATGTCCAACTTCGGTGATCAAAATTTGACTCGGTTGGCGTGCAATATCTCGGTTCCCGACCAAGGCTGCCGAATAGTTCAGTTGGCAACCCTCGCATAACTCTTGTTATTAGTCAAGTTTTGAGTAAGGTGTGCATATCAGAGTGCTTTGTGTACCTTTATTACTGTAAAAAAATTAACTTTTTGTTTTACTTTTACTCAGGTTTGCGCTAATTTTAGCTCTCATTATGGCTTCTAAGAATGAAAAAGTGCTTAGTGATAGCAGTAGTAAGAAGCTTAAGCGAATTACTGTTCAATAAAAGAAATTGTAGCAAAAAATGAGAACGGTGTTAGTATAACCGGTCTAACTAAACAATACGATGTGGCCTAAACCTTCGATTTCCACGATAATCTACAATATATGTTACGCTATCGTATGTGTCACAGAAATCGCGATTATTTGTTAATTGTTTAATGGCAACGCTCGAATGAAACGCATCTCATTGGTTATAGAACAGCATTTAATGCATCACCATACCTATAAAACGGGTTACCATATACGGGACCCTGTTCTGTCGCAAAATACCGCTAAGTTTGTCACCAACTTGGTGATATATCGCCAAATTCCTATAGACTTCCATTCTAAACTAATAGGGTTTACTTGTTTAGAGAGAATCAACAAACTAAGATATTTTAATGCAACAAAAACTAACATCAGTTTAAGGAATTATATTAGTTATATTTAAGGGAGCCCAAGTAAATTAAATTATGAATAAAAATAACGCGAACTTGATTTAAAAAACCTGGAACCTCTTAAAACAATGTGCATAACTTGGTTAAATATTGCATGATTGTGCGAAATAAGAAAAAAAGTATTCGGAATATTTAAAGCAACTCAAGTTTATTTATTTTCAATATATAATTATCAAAAAATTTTAATGACTAGTATTAAAAAATGCTCTGACGAGCACCAAAAAAGGCTAATATGTTTAAGTATGAAAAAGGGTTTGACAAGTGCTTCTAATAGAGCATGAAAAAGGACAAGGGGTCCCTTCTTGGCTGCAGCTCACTGTCAATGCCAACTTTGAAAAAATCATATTTGCGCTTTTTTCATATAAAAAAAAATCAGCCACAGTTACGATAAAAATGTGTAGTGTAAAGACACAACCAGTAAAGACGCAGCCTGATTAAACATGAATGTAAGGCGACATAGTACCAAAAACCTTAGTTCCTACAGCGTATCACACTCATATAGGGCCACCAAGCACTCCCGCAATGTAGAACTGTACAGAAAACTGATTTGTAGTGCAGTGCAGACTGTTGCAGCACTCTGCACAGGAACAATTCCACATGTGCACGCATAACATTATATTTATTAATTCATTGATTGTTGAAATTAAGAGCAAGTGGCTGTGGCTGTACAATGTACTATGCAGTACAGCAATGCATGTAAATTATAAACGAACATTAGACGCATACACCTTTAATACGGAAGTACAAAAGCACAGTGTGAATGTGCGCTGAGGTTCAAAAATCAAAAGCATAATAGGAATGTACAGTGTAGTACAATTTATAGAGAAATAATGGTACACAGTGCACTGTACAAAGTTGCATTGCAGACGCATGGGCAGTACAACAGTGCAGTTAACATGTAAAGCGCGACGGAAAGTTTTACTAAAGTACCGCGAATTTATTTTATATGGAAAAAGCGCAAATATGATTTTTTCAAAGTTGGCATTGACAGTGAGCTGCAGCCAAGAAGGGACCCCTTGTCCTTTTTCATGCTCTATTAGAAGCACTTGTCAAACCCTTTTTCATACTTAAACATATTAGCCTTTTTTGGTGCTCGTCAGAGCATTTTTTAATACTAGTCAATCAATATGAATAAAAAACACAGCCCATGAACATCACGGCAGCGGGGATTAAAGGGTTAAAGAAGACTAGATATATATTTTGGGTGGAATTTTACGTGTACTAGAGGGCTCTGCCCCTGCGAGCTGTGCTCGCCAACCCCCGTTCAGACTTTGAAGCTTTTAAAAACATGGTAATGTGCTCTATTTTACAAATATTAGCAGGTTACGGAAAATTGAATGATATTATTACGAATGGTGATTATCTTCTGCAATCGAATTGCCACGCTTTTCCGTTTGAATAGTGTATTTTTCTTTTACCATGGCCTCATCCATCGCTATCACGACAGCTGGCGGCTATTTTTGGGATTGATAATTAAGATCAATTACACATTTTAAAATCAGCTTGCACAAAAGGGTAAGGTTGAAAATTCTGATGTCTATAGCACTTTTATAATGATGCTATAGAGTATAGACAATGTTCATCCTTTGATATCGAGATTAAAAAACACCGCGTCTTCTTCGGAATAGCATTCAGAACTACGGTATTGAAAACTTTTTTTTTATATAAATTTTACGCTTATATTTTACTTTTTGATTTAGTTTCCGATATTTTCAGGAACAGGTATAGCTTATGCATAAAATCTTTTTTATATTTTATTGAACCATCATACATATTTTCATGTTATTTTTAAAAATTTAAATTGTTTATTTGGTACTTTTTCACTATAGAGGCCTTGGCGAAATAGAGAAATGGTGGCAAACTGGCCACCCTGGTGTTTCCGCGTCAACGTGCCATTTGCGCCCATAGATTACTATACAATATATTATTGTTACAGTGACCTGTACCTACCCTTAAAGTTTGTACCACGAATTCATGATCACCCTATATATATAAACTAGAAAGGTAGCCCGTCAAAAATGACGGAAATTTAGATATAAAGATATATACAACTCATGTGCAAGAATATGAGTTTTCTCGCTTGTTCCGCAGTGATAGATGAAAATAACACATTTTAAGAACGAAACACATTTGTGAAAAACTGTGTACAGTAGAAGACCACTAATCTGCACAGTTTGGTTCCAAGTGTTATGCAGATTTGAGGCTTTTTGCGGTCATGTCTATTCAATCTTTGTTAAATTCATATATTGGACAATTTAGATTGTTGAGCCTTAAAAATAAATAAATAACACTCTTGAAGTAAGGTTAAAAACTATTAAATTATCATATACGATTTCATGAAATGGTATTATATGGTATTATATGTGTGTGCTTCACGATCTTGGTTACGATGTTGGCGAAATTGGCTGCAACTTGTCATAATCCTAATAGTGTGGGCCGCTATAACAAAAAAGTAACCAGTTTTTAGTAAAATTTCTGATATAAAGTAGCTTTCAAAAACTTGTGTGTAAAATTGCAGGCTGTTCTCGTGTTATGTCAGTCCAAGGAATAATATTTCTAACACTGAAGATTTTCCATGTATATGGAATTTAGAAAAGCTTCTCCAAAAGAAAGGTCCTGAAATGACATTGTAATTCCTCTAACTTCAAAGTTTAATCGGGCCCTGATGTTGAGTACTGAAATCTAATAAATACAGTTATTTTGAATATTACAACAGAATTAAACAGTTAAACTTATTTAACTTAAACCCGCTGTTAATTCCCGATGTTATTTTTTAGTATTAAGAAAGAAAATTGTTTAAAATTTTCAAATCATGCATTCATGATTTTTTTCCGTCTTTAATAACTAAATAATGAAAAAATAGGCTTTTGTTCTGAGCTTATAAATATGACAATAAAATAATTTAACTAAGAGACATTGCAAAATTAAATCTTTGTGATTACAAACCATAAACAAATGATACCGCCACCATTTTACCTACTATGAAGTCATTAGAATATTGCCCATTGATTGTTGGAGAACTTACTTTGTGAATGATTACCTCAATGATTTAATATTTTTGACGTTTCACGATGAATGAATCACTTGTGTTTGAAGGTTTATGGAATGAGATATTAAGCTGTGAAACTAATTTCTATTGAAGTTATCCAAGGATATATGTATTTTTAATCGAAATGAAAAACAATGCTTTGATCTCGAAATAAAAAGTTTTAGTTTGTATAATTTGTTATTTCTGTTAATTATTTATTTAAGTACTTTTCCATTATAGCGCATTTTTAAAAACCATGTCGCGATTCGGGCATCAGAAAGTGAGATATGTTGCGAAAATATATAAACAGCTATGAAAACAAATCTAATGAACTTTTATCTTTGTTTACATATGCACTTATATGCATAAAAAATCATTTCTAAATATATATAATTTTTTTTTATATACAAATTACGGCACAGATTTCAGATATGAACCGGGATACCTAATTGGCGCCAAAATGGTGTTATTTTGCCTGCTATGGTAACCCGGCTATTGTTTTTTATTTATTAATAAATTGTTTATTTACTTTTATTTTCTGTTTTTTAATTATATAAACTGCTTTGTTCTATAGTTATTATTCAAACTTTTATTTATTTATAGTTATTTCCTTTTCAAAATGATAGCAAATAATTGAAAAATATGTAAGTAACTGGTATTCGAAAGCGAGATTTCTGCCAAATGGGCGTCATAGAAAAATCACGCCATGCGTATATGACATCTGTTCAAAAGTTACTTCTGTTTCTTTATAAAAATGGGTAAATAGCTTTTTTTTGTATTAAATTGTCGGCACAGATGTCATATACGCCTATATTGGCGCGATTTTTTTTATGACGCCGATGTCATATACGCACCGGGTACTTAACTGGCGCCAAAGTGTCGTTATTTTGCTTGTAATGGTAACCCGAATGTTGTTTATGCTGTTGATGTTTTCGCCAAATTGGCGTCGGAAAAAAATCGCGCCAATATGGGTCGCGTATATGACATCTGTGCCAAATTGTATACATATGGAAAAAATTGCTTGTGAGTATGAAGCAGTAAATAGGTTGCCAGAAAATACGTTGGCAAACTTCTTTCTCGCCAAGAAACTTTTCTCCGAAGTATTGTACATAAGCAATGATTGCTAGAAATGCATTTTTAATTATGATATGCGCTTTTATGTTTCACTACATTTATGCATACTATACTGTGGGTATAAATGCTACAGTTCATATGCAGGGCTACACAAAATAATCCGTAAGGGTTACTGAGTATAAGAGTAAATTGCTTAAAGGTGGTTTTTAAAGGAGTTATGCATTTTTACGCTGAACTGCATTTAGTTTCCTAAGAAATGTTTGTAGAATATAGATAAAATGATGGTACAGATGTCATATTCGCCCCATATTGCCGCGATTTTTTTCGGTTGCCAATTTGGCGAAAACATCAACAGCATAAACAACATAATCCGGGTTACCACATCAAGCAAAATAACGACACTTTGGCGCAAGTTAAGTACCCTTTGCCTATATGATTTGGCGTCAAAAAAAAAAAATCGCACCAATATGGGGCGAATATGACATCTGTTCCAAAATGATATACATGGTCACGCAAAGAATTGGATACATAACCGTCTATGGATGATAATATCTGGAAATGTGATTTCAGTAGTTTTAAGAGTAGTTTAAATTAGATTTTAGCTGGATCAATTTTTAAATTATTTTATGCGTTTTCTAAAATGTTTACTTAGTTATCGTGGTACTTCTTAGTTATCCCGTTAACCAAATTACTGTCGCCAAATTGTAAGATTAATTGCCAATAATGGTTGCCATTAATTAATTAAATGCCAATAATGGCCAATAAAAGCATTAATTCGACGTTTTATTTGTATTTTTTTTAATGTTTTACTATTGATTTGGCGAAATTGGTCGACGGGATATCTAAGAAGTAACGTTATCTTATTTACCTTATTTCCCTAAATAACGAAGTTTTGTTAAAGCATTCAGGATGTGTTGGAAAGTGTTTCATATTCTATGCTCAACGCATGATTTTTCTTTCTTCTTTAGTCTTATTTTGCATTTATTTTATTCTTAATTTTTTAGTCTTATACTGCTTTATAGAAACTTTGGCGCAGTTGTCATATACGTTATCATATATTGGCGCGATTTTTTTCCGACGCCAATTTGGCGAAAACATCAACAGCATAAACAACAACATCCGGATTACCATATCAAGCAAAATTACGACACTTTGGCGCCAGTAAAGTACCCGTTGTGTATATGACATTGGCGTCAGAAAAAAATCGCGCCAATATGACATCTGTGCCGAAACTTTAATATTTAATATTTAAACTCTTCGCTCCACTCCCCTTGCATATAGTACAAACTATAACACGGATAGCGCAAAATAATAGACAGTTTGGTGCTTTTCCACTGTAGGGGCTTTGGCATTTTTTTTTTTAAAGCTTGGTGTAATTTGGGCATCAGAAAGTGAGATTTGGGTACTTTTCCGTTATGCGGACACCATTGTCGTCAAGCGTAATAGTTGGCGCAAAATCGTGAATTGAAGCATTTGAAAAATAAAAGAAAAACCATTGTCGATACTAAAGTGAGCATTTAAAAAATATAACATTTGAAAATTCCAGACTTTTACGAACTATTTCATCAAATCACAAATATATACTTAAAATAAGTGAACAAATAACTGCTACAAAATAAAGCAATAAAATTAAACTAATATTAAACTGCTGGCATAAAATTACAAATATCTTTTAGCATTTTGAAATAATTGGCGCATTAGCATACATTTTGGCATGGTGTCCGTATAACGGAAAAATATCGAGATTTGTTGTCAAATCATATAAACAGCTATGAAAACAAATTTGATGAGCGTTTTTGTTTCTTTTATATGTACATTATTGATGTTTTTATGTACAAATTACATCTTTTTCTGTATAAAATTAGAGAAACGGCTTTTTTATGTTAAATAAATCGTATAAATATCGAAACAAAATGCGTGTGTATATAAAATGAAACAGTGAATAGGTTCCCGGAAAATATGTTACCAAATTTCCTTTTTCGCCAAGGCACCTATACTGGAAAAGTACCTAAAGCACATTAAAATCGCGCAGTTAGGAGCTCACACAGTACACCGTTGTCTATTGGCGGTTATTTTATTAGTAGCATCGGGAGGAAGATGTAAATATGTACTTTAAATTATCACCCATAGATTTCGAAAAAATATCTTAAAAGAGTGGAGTTTAAATTAAATTTCGGTGACCTCCATTATGAAAGATTAATGTTTTTAAATGGGAATTTCGCCTAATTAGCCAGCTGTCGCCAAGTTGGCTAACATTTGGCGCTACTGTGGTAACCCTGCATTAGCATTTTTCAACAATTACTCATTTGAATGAGGCGGTCCTACCGGAATAGTGAGGGACACACAGAGACTTGGATTTTATATAAATATATAAATTCATTTATAAACAAGTATAAAAGTTCATTAGTTTTTTTTTAATAGCTGTTTATATCATTTGGCAACAAATCTCATTTTCTGAGCCCGAATTACGCCAAGCTTTTTAAAAAAGGTCAAGGCACCCCATAATGGAAAAGTACTGTTTATTTTTATTAATAAGTATGTACGAGTTTACAATATACATGCATTTAACGTCTGAATTTGAAACTTTTAAAAGACTAAATAAAATAAATAAATAAGACAGACTTGATTGCAGTTAAAAAGTAAAATTTATAAAAAGTTAAAAATACTGAAAACGTATGAAGTACAATTAGTAAACGTTTCGCCAAACAACTCGCAATGCCTCAAAGGCATATATACGACTTTTCTGATATGTATTTATCGAATAAGAATTCGTACAAAATAAATCGAAAATATTTTGGGCATAAATTTAAATGTTTCTAGGCTGCATCAAGGAATAAAATATAAAAAGAAAATTGCTAGCAATTTTTTTTTTTTTTTTTTTTTTTTTTTTACACTAAGTGATTCCCAGTGTGACGTCACATGTCCATAAGAAAATCGTTTTAAATGAATAGTTTTGAAATATGACGTAATTGTTGCCATTAATTGCATTTCATATGTACATTATTATAAAGTTTTTTTTTCTCTTTTAAAATTCACGTTTAAAAATACTTTCAATTTAAAAATGTTTTGGAATATCATTATTTGAGCTTTTTATATATGATCAAATTTTAATTATGAAAAGTTTTTCAAGCGTAATAATTTAATTATTTTAAGCATTTTACATATGACGATATTTACCCTTTCGGCATTTTACATATGACGTAATTTTTCCCATTAAGTGCGTTTCTCGCAAAATAATTAAAATATTTTCAAAGTTTCTTATTTTTTTCATGATTCACGTGTAAATACAACTTTTTAACGCAATTTTCCCTATTTCCTATTTTTAACACGTGGTCATTTAATTATTATTTTCATTTCTATTTTTAGTAGTCGCATATTAATTAATTTTTATTTGAGAGAAATGTATACTTGTTTCTGCTGTTTTGTCAATTGGCATCAGGATAAAACAAGTCGGTAAGTGTGATCACAGATCGCACACAGGGTTTCGTTTAATATTCATTTCAAAACACTTTTTTTCAAAACGCCCGGTACATTTATCGCCATTTAACTCCTTCTAAATTATGGTAAACCTTCCCTAAACTATCTTAAAAGTTTCAAACAGATCGCCTCGTTATATTTCCTAATTTTGTTCGCGCCCCTCCCCATCCCCGAAATGTGACGCGTCATTATTTTTTATAATTTTTATTATGTTTTATAAACTATCTTAACATTTAAAACAGATCGCGTTGTTAGGTTTCCCAATTTTAACAAAATCGCGTTCTGTTAGTTCCACATTCCACCACCAGGGAGCGCACTCTATTCTTAACAAAACTGTATCTGAACGAAACTCCGTTAAATAACCTATCAGTAGATATAATTACTCGAGGGGTGGCGGTCTTAAGCAAGAATCTGAGATACTTACTGAAATTACTATTCGAAAATAATGATTACTAAACTTTTGACATTTTTATATTAAATAGATAGCATTTATCTCAAGACTCTGTCAATAAACCGTCGTAAAATGTTAAAAAAGTTAAGTTAAGAAAAAAATTAGCGTCCTTCCACCCCCCCCACCCCCTCCCTACGAAATTTCTCGCGCCGTTCTTTTAAAAACTTTTAATTATGTGTTATAAACTATCTTAAAGTTTGAACAGATTGCCTTGTTGGATTTCCTAATTTTAACAAAATCGCGTTCTGTTAGTTCCACATTCCAACACCAGGGAGCACACTCTATTCTTAACAAAACTGTATCTGAACGAAACTCCGTTAAACAACCTATCAGTAGATATAATTACTCGAGGGGTGGCGGTCTTAATCAAGAATTTGAGATACTTACTGAAATTACTATTCGAAAATAGCGCTAACTAAACTTTTGACATTTTTATTTTAAATAAGTAGCATTTATCTCAGCACTCGTCAATAAACCGTCATAAAATGGTAAAAAAGTTAAGTTAAAAAAAAACATTTACGTCCTCCCCCCCCCCCACCCCACGAAATTTCTCCCGCCATTCTTTTAAAAACTTTTTATTATGTGTTATAAACTATCTTAAAGTTTGAACAGATCGCCTTGTTGGATTTCCCAAGTTAAATAAAATTGTGGTCTGTCAGTTCCACATTCCACCACCAGGGAGCGCACTCTATTCTTAACAAAAGTGTATCTGAACGAAACTCGTCTGTACAACTTATCCGTAGATACATTTGTCGAGGGAGGGGCGGTCTTAAACATCAATTTCAAATATTTGCTGAAATTACTATTCTAAAACTGTGGTATCAATACTTATGACATTTTTAGTATTAAATAAGTAATATTTATCTCATCCCGCCCTCAAAAAGAACACACGCAAAACGGTAGAGAACGCTTTAGTTTAAAAATGTCTTAAGCAAGAATTTAAGATATTTTCTGAAATTACTATTCGAAAATAGAGGTATCAACACTTATGAAATTTTTATATTGAATAAGTCACATTTATGCTGTATTTTTAAAAATGTGACACCGTTCTGAACGATGCTACTATAAAAAATCATGTGACTGCCTTTAAAAATAAGCATATTTAGTAGAAATAAACCAATTAGTGAAACAATAAATAATATCTTGTAATCCTTTGAAGAAAATTCGCGTTTTTTCAACTGCCATTTGCCGAAAACCGTATTTTTTTTCCGCGATCATTTGACGAAATATGCATTTTATTTCGCAATCCTTAGAATAAATTCGCATTTTTTCAATGACCTTTTTAAGAAATTTGCGTTTTTTCCGTGACAATTTTACGAAATTCGCGTTTTTTTTTCTACTATCCTTTGAAGAAACTCCTATATTTTTTTCATTTATTTGACGAAATTGGCGTTATTTATTCGATCATTTGACGAAATTTGTGTTATTTCCGCGATCTTTTGACGAAATTTCAATTTTTTCAATGGCCCTTTGACGAAATACGTGTTTTTCCTCGATAATTTTATGAAATTCGCGCTTTTTCCGCTATCCTTTGGCAAAATTAGCGATTTTTTATGCGAACAACGACGAAGTCGATTTTTATTGCGACCATTTGTCAAATTTCGCAATATTTTTCAGTGATTTTTTTTTATTTTTCAAAATTTTCGGACAGATGACCGATTTTTTAAAATTTTCGGAACAGAATGCGTTAAATTTTCTGGAATTCGAAACAGAATCACGCTTGATTAAAATTGCGTCATTTAGGAAATGCTTGAAGCATTTTTAAATATGAAATTCTTATGCATTATTATTTTCTTTAAAAAACTTTTTTGTGTGTGTGCAAAAAAGTTACATATTTTATTTCAAAACGCGCTATATGTACGTAGAAGGAGCTTGCAACTTGTCGGTTATAATTTATAGTGCTGTTAAATAAAAAGAGAAAATTCTTATATTGAATGTCACCAATCCAGCCACCCCACTTCTCCACCGGTCTTAAAGAAACAGAAGTCTATGAAATAGGGTGTGGGAGGCTATTATCTAGGTCTAAAAAATTAAGAAGGGCGTGGTGGGCATGTACTTCTAAATAAATTAGCAAAATTTTTTCCGATATACACGAAATTTCTACTTAAATTCGACCAGAACCCGGCAAAAATTAATTTCGTCGATCCGAAACCAAAATATTAAACCTCAGTGGCGTAGTAGTCAGCACGTCTGATTACCACCCAGCAGATCCAGAGTTTGGTTACAAGCTAAGCAAGATTTATTCAACCTTCCATCTCTTCGGGGTTAATAAAATGTGCACGAAGCTTGCAAACACTGAGGGTCCCGCGTTAGGCTGACAACCTGATCGGGGCTCTTTCTGTATATCACCTCGCGGTCCACGGTGAAGAAAACAAGTTTAGTACAGGCTTTGATCCTTAATGAATCATAAAGCAACTGGTTTAGTTTAAGTTAGAAACCAAAATGTTTGAACTCGATGTGAAAAAATTAAGCCATATTTTAATACAATTATGGAAAAGTAATATACAATGATATCATTAATATGAGTTTTATCTTTTTTGTATAAAATTAAATACATTATAAACCCATTAATATCCATACACAGTTTATTATTATTATTATTATTATTAGTAGTAGTAGTAGTAGTAGTATTATTAACTATTTAGGACATTTTTGAAAAATCAGGTTGACCCGGATTCCACACAGAAAGAGTCAAAACGTAACTTGAAACATTTAAAGTGAACGCAACACCCAACGAAAACAATTAATGGCGGACGGGTTGGGTACAATCGGGTTACTTGACCTGCTGCAGTAATCTAAATTCTACACTAGACTGAGCTTGTCCCGAAGCTTGGCTCGGAGAAATTTTCTTTCATTAAACTTGGCCGGCCATAATTTTTAATTTGATGACTCGAGCCGGGCTCGGCAGTATTGATATTTTCTGAAGATTTGAACAAAGCTGAACTTCATTTATCGAAGAACGTCCCAGGCTTTAAATTTTTTCTCAAAATTCGTCCCGAACAGGGCCTGTATTTCATTCTTTCCGAGCCGTATCAATTGAGATTTTTTTTCTCTTACTAGTAATACCATGGGAACTTTTATTCTTAATTAGTGTAAAAAGGGAATGATAAAGAAACATTTCTTTGTTGGATTTAATTATTTATATTTTTGCTTTTTTTAAATAGTTTAACGTGTTAGTTAATCACGTGAAAGACACTTTACCAAAATACTGTGAATGACTGATTTTTATTTTTAAATATTACATGTATTCAAATCTTATTTTGGAGCCTGAGTAAAATCTTGGGCATTTAGATGGATGTTTAAACATACAAATAGCCTTAAATAATAAAACACGTTTTGTCATTTCAATTAACAGAATTTTTCATATTTCGTTTTCAATTTATTTACTGTTGGTAGTAAGTAAAAAAGAAAGAAAAACAATGCGCCAAATTCAAATTATAAAACACTGAATACTGAACATAGTAACTGTAACAAAACTTCACACTTTATTAAGGTGATAGACGGTGTCTAAGTAAAAAATTTTGAAAATGTATAACACATTTATGAATCCTTTTTCAGCAATTACCATCTATAGTCAGAAAATATCTGACTTCTTTTGTGCAGCAAGAATATGATATATATGGGGCATTCTCACAATCTTTTGACTTTTAAGTCCCTGAATAATAATTTTTATTTTAGTACATATTCTTGTGTTTTCTTTCATATCATATACTAGGGGAACATCCCACTACATGATTGCATAACAATATTAACGAGATAAATAAGTTTTGGACGATGTTGGGGGTCCAAATACCAGGAAAATTCCTGTACCGTCCCGTGTCCCCGATGTTGATTTTTAAGTTTGGAACTGTCTGTATAAAATTGTTTCAATAAAAGTAATTCGATGCAATTTTTTTCCGAAACTGGGACAATTGTTTTATATAAATTTGTAGCAAAAAATTAAACTGCACACATTTTTAGGGTTGTTATTATTTTTTAAACTCTGTCCCTGGGTTTTAGATTCCTTACCGTCCCTCTTCTAAAATTATACAGAAAATCACTTCAGATGCAGCCACATAATTTCTTTTAAGTTTTTTTCTGATGCAGAAGTATGCTAGAGAAAGAATGTCTAAGATTCTTTGACAGGAAATTTACTGCAGAATTTAAATCAGCATTTAAATATCAATTTCAAGCATCGTGGCTTTATTGGTAGTCTTACCGTCGTCCCCAAGGTTTATTTCTGCACTTTTCGAGGTAAATTATTATTATTATTTTTAATCCAATGTAAATAACTGTTTCTAAAAATCACTGAACATTGTGACTACTTAGTCTTAACATGATTTGTCTAAAAATATTCGTAATTTTCCTTACCGTCCCATCCTTACCATCCCTTTTTTTTTCATTACCGTTCCTTTTTTCCTATACCATCCCCTTTTCTTTCCGACAATGTTATACCAAAAGTTTGTACTAAAAATACTACATTGTTGTTATTTCTTATTTGAATGTTTTGTGGGTACTATGCAAATTCATTATAAGTAAAAATTTAGAAGAAAATAGAAAGAGTGGTAAAATGGTAAGGAAAATTAAACTCGCAAGTTTAACTTAAACCACAGTTAAATAACAAAAATTTCGCTGCTGATCATTTTTTCTTTATTTTGAATCATTACGGCATTTGTCTATCAGATTCAAATGTTATTTTAGTAAGTTTAATTTCACCAGATTTTTATTCTCGAAAGTCAAAAGATTGTGAGAATGCCCCATATCTATCTTCTATCTATCTATTTGTATGTATATATATATATATATATTTATATATATGTACAGATTACAGGGCTTAATTTATAACAAAAAAAGCACCTGATCTCTAATTTTCTGTACTAATAAAAACTTTCGTTGCAACAATCTCCCCTCTCCTTGTACCTGTATTTTTTAATTTCAAATAGTATGCAAAATTTAAAGCAATTTCTTACTCGGAAAAAAATGTATATATACACTCGTACATATAAAATATATTTTGACTATATCTAATATTTCTTTACATAAAACATAATCTAATAAATAAAGATAAAAAAAATAATTAAATGAGGGAGTGGGAAATTTTCAAAAATCCCATTACTTTATATTCACACAACACTCAGGGCTTCTGTTAGCATTATTTACAAACTATGGTGGGTTTAAAATTCCGATTAACATTTAAATATTGGTTAAAAATTAAGAAATACTGGAGCTGTTCCTATGAGCTTCAATGCAAATTAAACACCGCGAGTAACTAAAAAGTTGATCTTTAAAAATATTTTACAAACATGACCAAAAAGTAGTGAGTAAACAATACACAACCACAAGTAAAAACGGCGGATACAGTTGCGAATAATTCCGGCATTCCTCGTCGCCATTTGAAAACAACTGAGACAGAAAACCATTGAGTGTAGATTTGCTAGATAGAAGCATGCTTCTATGTGTGCGACACGCTACATCAAATATGTAAGGCTTTTGGAAGAAAGACTCAACGGATTGTAAATCGGAGGAACAGGAAAATGTAATTTAGGCTTCCGCATTTTGGAAACGCTGTTTCGCAGGGCTCCAAAGCGCAATATCTATGAGCTGAGGTGAATTCCTACCAACATTTAAATATCACTAAAAGTTAAGAAGTACCAGAGCTGTTCTTCGGTAAGCTCCGGCGAAAATTAAACACTGTATATATATATATATATATATATATATATATATATATTACACAGTATGTAAACATTTATTTCAGCTTGGAAACGATTTTTCAAAGGGTTTTTTACAGTTGAAAAATCCCCTTAATCAGCTTCCACCAAAATCCGAAAATGTACTTGAATTATTTTGTGCAGCCTTGCATAATGTTTATAAAATGTAGACACACCAAATGACATGGAAAAAAAAATGGATAAATTTTAAAAAGCATGCCACAATTGAAAACGCAATATCAGCACTTATTGCTCATAGACACTACTGTAACTGAATACATTTGTTCGTCACCGTATAAAAAAAAAAAAAAGAAGAAGAAGATAAATGCTATGCACACCACACCATATTCTACAGTAAGCAATGTGTAGTGCGCATCTGTCGTGTATGTCAGTTTCATTACGTTTGAAATAGTATAGCGTAATTAAAATACACTGCAAACGAATTTTACCTATAGACCATAATGTAATGGAGTTCTTTTCTGCAGCCCTGTACATGATCTATATAGTTTATACAGAAAAAGTAATATTTAAAAAAAAGTGCTAAATGTAAGAAAACATACTGCAATTGAAAACTCATTTTCAGCAATTATTCCTCATAGACAGTACTGTAACCTAATTATTTTGTGAGGTTCCAAAAACGAACGATATTCCATTCTTGTGTGTACCTGTAAATGAATGACAAATACTATGCGCACCATATTTTATAGTAGACATTTTGTAATGTACTTCCTTGTTATATATCAATTTCAGTATGTTAAAAATATTATAACATCGCTAAAATGCACTAAAACGATTATTTCCCATAGACCGTAATGTAGTGGAATTATATTGAGCGTCTCTGTAAACGAAATATAAATGACACACACTTCATTTCCAACACCGAACATGCCATGGTAAACCTCAATATGTATATACTTTCTATGAGAGTATGAGAATGTATTCCTAAATACTTTTCTAGGATGTCAGCGATTTTTATCAGTTCATTTAAATTAGCGATTAAATCATGATTTTAATCAACTGATTTTCTTTTAAATCATTGATTAAAATAATAAATTTTCTAAATGTCTAAAATGACATAAAAAGGAATTAAAATCTAAGATGAATATAATTTGGAAAGTTTCTACAGGTATTTTGACTTAGTAATAAACAACAACAAAAAAAAAGGCTTTAAATATTTGCTTCTAAGCTTAATTTCTGAGTATTATACAAAAATAAGTACGATAAGTTTCTAAAAAGGATAGTTTTATATGACATAAAAAAACATTTCATTTAAAATATTTAAATATATAATTTGCAATGTCATAATTTTCTTTAAGTAATCAAATAATTCATTCGTTTATATAAAATAAGCATAGCAGTATAATAAATTTCTGCAAGTAAAAGAATAAAATAGCTAGAATCTTTTTTTTTTCTTATTCTACATTTGCAATAATAAATTTACAGCAAATATTGGAACAAAAGAAGAATGAAAGAATGACATCTGCTCAACAGTTATTGTAAAAGTATGCATAAGAGAAAAAGAACTAATTAGTATACAAAAGTTAAGCACAACAAGAGCTTCTTCAGTATAGGTTGACTTTTTTTTTGTTCTTTTTTACTTTGTAACTCATATACGGCAAAAAAAAAAAAAAAAAAAAAAAAAAGTATTGAAAAGGTAGCAAAACTTTTTTCTTAAAAATGAACCATTGAAAGCTAATATTTCCCGCTGGGATGTAATATTGCTATTATTTAATATTTTGAGGATTTCGGATATTCTTATACTTACTCTGTGTAAGAATAGATTTCACTCATTTTCATATTTTTTTTGGTTAGCATACACATACATTTGTGTAAGTTTAGATTTAGATGATTAACAGTAATTTTTTCAAGTACAAATGTAAAACGAGTTGCATACAATATTATTTGTTATTTTATTATTTATATATAATTATTATATATAATTTTATTATTTGTGCTACTAATGAAATTACTTATTTGCAGGTTTTATTAATTTTCTAATTTACTTACTTTTTCCTCTAGGACACTTTTTAAGGGCCCCTTTTGAAATTAGCAAAATGTGCCCTGCCCCTTTTGAAATTGGGAAAATGCACCCTGCCTTTTTAAGAAATAGTGAAATTCACCTGTAGTTGTAGCCAGAGATTTCTTGTAAAAAAAACTTTCCCATACCACAGTATTTCTAAATCCGTGTGCCCAAGACATTGCAAAAATAATAGGACTTTATTTCTTTTAAAAAAAAAAAAAAGAAAAAAAAGAAAGAAAAAGAAAAAGAAAAAAAAAACAGGATGTTATTAAAGCATGTTGTTATTTAATTGTATTTTTCAATTTGTAATTAATAAAATTATTAAAAATTAATGACACATTATTTATCATACTAAAAAATTAGACACTTTTTTTTCCTTATATCATTACTAAACACATTACTACTAATATATTTCCTCATGGAATAGTGCTGTTTTTTAAACTAGCATCCTGCTTCGTTTTTTTCTAGAATGAATACTAAATTATTAATTATCATTTTAGTAATTAAAGCATAAAAATGTATATTACGTTCCTAATTAGAGAGTTAATTGTTTAATAATTATTAATTTTAAGTAGTGTTAGCAATTAAATATTAAATTCAGTTATTAATAAATTTAATATATAAAAATATCACTGGTATTTAATATGGTTTTACATAATTATTGCAAAATATTAATGTATATAATGTTATTGTATGCTATTAACTAATGAAACTACTAATTTGCAGTTTTTATAATTTCTGTACCTAATTACTAAATAATATTTATAATTTTATTCAAGGCGGGTGAGACGGGGGGCGGGGGGGGGAGCGACACAGAGGGCAACTTCCCAGGAGCCCGGGACGAAAGGGGCTCGGTTTCCGATGAAAAAGTACAGGAATTTTATACTATTCCAAATCTTATCTTGCTCATACTTTTTTCCTTTGCAATCTGAAATACATTTCTTAGAAGCGTAGTTTAGAAGATTTCCAACAAAAATCACAGGAAACCTCCCCACTGAGAGAACTAAAAGCTGTAAAATAGTTGATCACGTTACTACTCACGTTACCATAGTACAAATAGCCCGCAACTTCCTGCCTTCCTGAAAAATTACCAGATCATAGGGAGCTATGCCTACGCCTTGAGTCAATGTCGCAAAAGTATTGTTTCCTCTTACCTCTCTTGCTCCGCGGGTATTCAGGTATTATCAGGTAATAAGCTTTCAGTGAATGTCTAATTGGGATTTTTTTTTTTTCTAAATTGCTGGTACATAATACTTGTTATATTTATGCTTATTCTGTACAAACTTTTGTTTCTGTTTTTTATTTATTATTATTATTATCCTTACGTTCTTATTAACTATATCTGTTGCAAAGTATAGATACAAGCATAACAGAAAAGAAAACAAGAATAAAAGAACTGAAATTTTTGATTTTACAAAAGTTATGAGTACATACATATAAAGAAAATTACCTAAGAAATAAGTAAAAATAAAGATTTCGAATGTACACAAAATAATTATTTTCATTACCATATTAAAGTCAGTATGATGTAGTCATCAAGACTTGATTTAAAAAATTAGAGGCCTAAAGTATAGACATTCTTGGGGCCCTCTGTGTTACTCACTTATTACGTCTTATATGAAAAACCAAAAGATCATTTTGGCTAGAATATTATTATGCCAGTAACAGGGACATGATCAGAGGCGATAGGGCGGAGAGTTGTATCGGTGCCCTAAGCTGAAAAAGGCCCCGTGAGGAACCGTTTAAGTATATGCATATAGTAAATACAGTAGATACAGAGGGCCCACCTGACCTCTGTTCGGGGCCTCCAATTTCTGCTTGTATTCCTGGTGAGTGAGGTTAAACTTAACCCATATTATGAGAGGAAAGAAAAACTCGAAAAACAGAAATACTTTAGTATATTTTTATTATCCTTTAAAATATCAAACTTACGTATAACTTCATTATACATGAGATTCCCCATATACACAAAATTAAAAATGATATTCAAAATCAGCTGCCTTCTCCCAAAATCTCTTGATCATATTCCTATACCTACTGAGCCTGATGGAAAATAAAATCGTCATACTCATGTTTGCTGCTTGCACAAAAATTGAAGCGTGGTATTAAAGTTGCTTCCCAATTTTCCCTAAACTCACTTGAAGACAGTTTTTTTTTTTTTTTCTGATCTAGATTTACGATCGTGAAAAAACGACTTGGGCCCATAATCATGATAACTTGGGCCCATACACAGCTCTATTCTTCACTTTCTATCAAAAATTATATTGATGCTGAGGTATAAATTTCATGCACAAAAAATGAATTTAGTGGAAAGGATATTTTTATTGTGAGAGCGCGGAGAAATGCCCGATATGTCCAAGCAGCATAAGATAGGTTAACGATTCGATCCCCCTTCCTTAAAAATAGGTGGAAAAGGTCCCCCCTCCTCTCCGTTGTCTATAAAAAGTAAAGTTTGAGAAAACAGTTATTTTCCTGCAGTTTTTTTCTGTTTAATTCAGAGTCAAAAGTTTTATGCAATAGATTTAAAACTTCTTTTCAGAATGAGAAATAAAGACACATTGATTTCCTGTGATGAAATGATACATCGTTCAAAGTACTTTTCCCAGATTCAAGCCACTTGCTTGTCTTTCGATTGGCGAACTGGTTACTGAACAAGAGCTTACTTGGTTCGAACCCAATCAGGTATGGATGTGTGTAGTGGGTCAGATTCCATTTTAATCTGATGTCCCGGTCTGTTTAGCTCATGTGTGCAAGAGATGACCATAGCATCTCTTCAATCGCAGATTCTTTGAAAATTACTTTCATAATTATACTTAAAACTGCATAATTTGAAAGAATTTTTCATTAAAATCTTTAATTTTCACAATTATGTGCAAATCCTTTTCGTTTTGTTGCTTGGATTGAATAAATCTCTGACAAAATCACGCGCATAACAAGAGGCTTGTGCAAAGGACATTTTTTTCCACGAAATTGTCCAAGGAAAGACTAATTATGCTAATTATCACAAAATGAAACATCTCAGCCTCAGGTTCATTTGAATCTGTCTATGTGTATCCTTATCCAAATTTGTAGACCTCTACGTGCGATAGATTTCCCTAACCGTCGTCAACAAACAAACAAACACGCAGAAGACACACGGACAAGAAACCCTTCTTTTTTATTAATATAGATATTTTAATATAAAAAAATTGTAAGTACTTTTACTTAATGTGTGTCTATTATATTTCATAAATAATAATACAGTGTTATCATCAGTTAAAATATCATAACAAGCATTTTAGACTATTAACCCATTCGCAACAAGCGTCGTTTAAAGAACTTTTAATCTCTTATCACCAGGGTTCTCGCTGCCACTCGCCATTGCACCAAATCGCAACAAAATGCTTCATTTGGCGAGTAAAGGAACGATTACATTCGCCTGATTGCGAATGTTTAATGATTACTCATTTTTTTTGTGAGTGTGTGTCAGTACAGGCGACAGATTATTAGCGTTATTGAACGATTGTTGCCGATTATCATGTTCAATGGCATCGAATCATTAGTACAGTTTTCAATCTGCCTTTGAAGTATGGTCTTCAATGAAAAGCCATAGAATTCTGGAAAAAATATTTTTTTTAAATGCAATATATATTTTATTGTTTATACTAGAAAGGTAGCCCGTCAAAAATGACGGAAATTTAGATATAAAGATATATACAACTCATGTGCAAGAATATGAGTTTTCTCGCTTGTTCCGCAGTGATAGATGAAAATAACACATTTAAAGAACGAAACACATTTATGAAAAACTGTGTACAGTAGAAGACCACTAATCTGCACAGTTTGGTTCCAAGTGTTATGCAGATTTGAGGCTTTTTTGTGGTCATGTCTATTCAATCTTTGTTTACATTTTTTTAAATTCATATATTGGACAATTTAGATTGTTAAGCCTTAAAAATAAATAAATTTTACACTTGAAGTAAGGTAAAAACTATTATATTATCGTATAAGATTTCATGAAATGGTATTATATGTGTGTGCTTCACGATTTTGGTTACGACTTTGGCGAAATAGGCTGCAACTTGTCATAATCCTAATAGTGTGGACCGCTATAACAAAAAAGTAACCAGTTTTTAGCAAAATTTCTGATATAAAGTAGTTTTCAAAAACTTGTGTAAAATTGCAGGCCGTTCTCATGTTATGTCAGTCCTAAGAATAATATTTCTAACACTGAAGAGTTTCCATGTGTATATGAAATTTAGAAAAGCTTCTCCAAAAGAAAGGTCCTGAAATGACATTGTAATTCCTCTAACTTCAAAGTTTAATCGGGCCCTGATGTTGGTTACTGAAATCTAATAAATGCAGTTATTTTGAATATTACAACAGAATTAAACAGTTAAACTTATTTAACTTAAACCCGCTGTTACTTCCCGATGTTATTTTTTACTATTAAGAAAGAAAATTATTTAAATTTTTCAAATCATGCATTTATAATTTTTTTCCGTCTTTAATAACTAAATAATGAAAAAATATGCTTTTGTTCTGAGCTCATAAATATGACAATAAAATAATGTATCTAAGAGACATTGCAAAATTAAATCTTTGTGATTTCAAACCATAAACAAATGATAACGCCGCCATTTTACCTACTATGATGTCATTAGAATATTGTCCATTGATTGTTGGAGAACTTACTTTGTGAATGATTACCTCAATGATTTAAATTTTTTTTAAGTTTCACGATGAATGAATCACTTGTGTTTGTTTAGGTTTATGGAATGAGATATTAAGCTGCGAACCTAATTTCAAATAAAGTTATCCAAGGATATATGTATTTTTAATTGAAATTAAAAACAATGCTTTGATCTCGAAATAAAAAGTTTTAGTTTGTATAATTGGTTATTTCTGTTAATTATTTATTTAGGTACTTTTCCATTATAGTACATTTTTAAAAAAAGCTTGGCGCAATTCGGGCATCAGAAAGTGAAATATGTTGCCAAAATATATAAACAGCTATGAAAACAAATCTAATGAACTTTTATTTTTGTTTAAATATGCAATTATATACATAAAAAAATCGTTTCTAAATGTATATAATATTTTTTTATATGCAAATTAGGGCACAGATTTCAGATATGAACCGGGATACCTAACTGGCGCCAAATTGGTGTTATTTTGCCCTCAATGGTAACCCGGCTATTGTTTTTTATTTATTAATAAATTGTTTATTTACTTTTATTTTCTGTTTTTAATTATATAAACAGTTTTGTTCTTTAGCTATTGCTATTATTCAAACTTTTATTTATTTATAGTTATTTCCTTTTCAAAATGATAGCAAATAATTTAAAAATATATAAGTAACTGGTATTCGAAAGCGAGATTTCTGCCAAATTGGCGTCAGAGAAAAATTACCCCAACCCCGATGCGTATATGACATCTGTGCAAAAATTACGGCACAGATGACATATTCGCCCGGTACAGATGTCATATTCGCCCCATATTGGCGCGATTTTTTTCTGTCGCCAATATCATATAGGCAACGGGTACTTAACTTGCGCCAAAGGGCTTGATGTGGTAATCCGGATTATGTTGTTTATGCTGTTGATGTTTTCGCCAAATTGGCAACCGAAAAAAATCGCGCCAATATGGGGCGAATATGACATCTGTTCCATTCGCCCCATATTGGCACAATTTTTTTTCTGACGCCAATGTCATATACACACCGGGTACTTAACTCTCGCCAAAGTGTCGTTATTTTGCTTGATATGGTAACCCGGATGTTGTTGTTTATGCTGTTGATGTTTTCTCCAAATTGGCGTCGGAAAAATATCGCGCCAATATGGGGCGAATATGACATCTGTGCCAAAATTACTTCTGTTAAAAAATGGGTAAAAAAAATAATTAAAAAATGGGCAAATAGCTTTTTTTTTACATTAAATAAAGGTACTTGTTAGTTATCCCGTCGACCAAATTACTGTCGCCAAATTGTAAGATTAAATGCCAATAATGTTTGACATTAAACATGATCATGTGTTTCTTACGTCATCAAGTGATTTTTAATTCGACGTTATATTCGTATTTTTATTAATGTTTTGCTAATTTAATTGATCTTTCGTTGTTTAAAATAAAAGTTATGTCAATTTGTATAATTTGGCGAAACTGGTCGACGGAATAGCTAAAAACTACCTAAATAAATTGCATGCATATGGAAAAAATTGCTTGTGAGTAAATAGTTGAGCAGTTGTTATTTGTTGAGCAGTAAATAGGTTGTCAGAAAATACGTTGGCAAACTTCTTTCTCGCCAAGCAACTTTTCTCCAAAGTATTGTACATAAGCAATGATTGCTAGAAATGCATTTTTAATTATGATATGCGCTTTTATGTTTCACTACATTTATGCATACTATACTGTATGTATAAATGCTACAGTTCATATGCAGGGCTACACAAAAGAATTCGTAAGGGTTACTGAGTATGAGAGTAAATTGCTTAAAGGTGGTTTTTAAAAGAGTTATGCGTTTTTACGCTGAACTGCATTTAGTTTACTAAGAAATGTTTGTAGAATATAGATAAAATGATATACAGGGTCACGCAAAGAATTGGATACGTAACCGTCTATGGATGATAATATCTGGAAATGTGGTTTCAGTAGTTTTAAGAGTAGTTTAAATTAAATTTTGGCTAAATAGTGGCATGTAATAACGATACTATTGGCTATGGACGGTAACTGCTGAAATCAATTTTTAAAAATTTTTATGCGTCTTCTAAAACGTTTACTTAGTTATCTTATTTCCCCAAATAACGAAGTTTTGTTGGAGCATTCAGGATGTGTTGGAAAGTGTTTCATATTTCATCATGAATTTTCATTCTTCCTTAGTCTTATTTTGAATTTATTTTATTCTTAATTTTTTAGTCTTATACTGCTTTATAGAAATTTTGGCACAGTTGTCATATACGCCAATTTGGCGAAAACATCAACAGCATAAACAACAACATCCGGGTTACCATATCAAGCAAAATAAGGACACTTTGCCGCCAGTTAAGTACCCGTTGTGTATATGACATTAGCGTCAGAAAAAAATCGCGCCATAATCGCGTATATGACATATGTGCCGAAACTTTAATATTTAATTTTTAAATTCTTCGCTCCACACCCCTTACATTTAGTACAGACTATAACACAGATAGCGCAAAATAATAGACAGTTTGGTACTTTTCCACTGTAGGAGCTTTGGTGTTTTAAAAAAAAAGCTTGGTGTAATTTGGGCATCAGAAAGTAAGATTTGGGTTTGTTTCCGTTATACGGATACCTTTGTCGCCAAGCGTAATAGATGGCGCAAAATGAAAATCACGTGAATTGAAGCATTTGAAAAAAAAAGAAAAAAACATTGTCGATACTAAAGTGAGCATTTAAAAAATATAACATTTGAAAATTCCAGACTTTTACGAACTATTTCATTAAATCACAATTATATACTTAAAAAATAAGTGAACAAATAACTGCTATAAAATAAAGCAATAAAATAAAACTCATATTAAACTGCTGGCATAAAATTAAAAATATCTTTTAGCATTTTGAAATAATTGGCGCATTAGCATACATTTTGGCATGGTGTCCGTATAACGGAAAAATATCGAGATTTGTTGTCAAATCATATAAACAGCTACGAAAACAAACTTGATGAGCGTTTTTGTTTGTTTTATATGTTTATTTTATATGTATATTATTGATGTTTTTATGTACAAATCACATCTGTTTCTTTATAAAATTAGTGAAACGTCTTTTTTATATTAAATAAATCGTATAAATATCGAAAAAAAAAATGCGTGTGTATATAAAATGAAACAGTGGATAAGGTTCCCGGAGAATATGTTGCCAAATTTCCTTTTTCGCCAAGGCACCTATACTGGAAAAGTACCTAAAGCACATTAAAATCACGCAGTTAGGAGCTCACACAGTACAGCGTCGTCTATTGGCGGTTATTTTATTAGTAGCATCGGGAGGAAGATGTAAAGATGTACTTTAAATTCTCACTCATAGATTTTGTAAAGTATCTTAAAAGAGCGGAGCTTAAATTAAATTTCGGTGACCTCCGTTATGAAAGATTAATGGTTTTAAATGGGAATTTCGCCAAATTAGCCAGCTATCACAAAGTTGGCTAACATTTGGCGCTACTGTGGTAACCCTGCATTAGTTTTTTTTTCAACAATTACTCATTTCAATGAGGCGGTCCTACCGGAATCGTGAGGGACACACAGAGACTTGGATTTTATATAAATAGATTTAAGATTTTTCAGGATTCACTATATGTAATATCTTAAAATCCTGAGTAAACTTCGGTCATAAAGTTTTGTTTCATAAGATTTTAATGAGTAAAATCGGGTTTGGGAATTTTTCCTTGATTGCGCAAGACATTAAAAAGAACTTTTTTTTTAATAGTTTATGTTGCCCATCGTTGAATTTAGATGAATAACTGATGTATAAGATGTTTCAAAAAAGTAGTTTATTTTAGAGTATATTGAAAGAAATTTAGATTAAGAGATCAAAGATCGATTTTTCAGTTTTTCACGACGAATCTATTTTGCTAACATTTTTTTCATTTGGCTACAGTTTTTTATTTTTGATTAGCCAAATTGCTAACGTTCATTAAAAGTAAGAGAGATCCCTGCTTGGCACGAAACAAAAGCATGAGACGAACAGAGTTTTAAGGCTTTTAGTCATACTTAGCGTCCGAATTTCAGTCACTACTGTTAAACCTATGGGTGCATTCGTATATTTAACATATCTCCTGAGAAAAATAATAATTTTAACTTGCTATTTTGTGTATTCTTCTTAAAGGAAGTCTCTTTTATTCTTAGTTCTCAAAATATTTCTAAAATATCTGCTTAATTCCATATTTTGTATGTTAAAATTTGATAAGCTGTGAATAAAATTTCCTATAAAATTAAGTATATATTTTAGAAATATTTTTATAACGAAGAAAAAAAACATTCTGTAAGAAGTGAAAACAGAAAAAAAAGAAGTTAAAATTATTAATTTCTCGAAGAGATATTTTAAATATACAAATGCATCTCTAAGCGTTTTCATCAAAATTTCTCATATCTTATTTAAAAAAAAAAAAAAAAAAAAAAAAAAAAAACTTTTACGAACGTATATGTAACGTACTAACTACGGCCCAACGTATACTCTAATACTTAGCTACAGGATAGTGTGAAAGGGGGGAGGGCGAAATAGGTGGTTGCCCCGTGCGCGGAAATCGAGGGGGGCGTCAAATGTATACTACCAATCTCATTTTTCTTCTTTTTTAATGTATACTATAAATAATGAACACTTTCCAACATAGTTGAAAAGTGTTTATGACTTCGGTTTGTCTACCCGTCTGTCCGTCTGTCCACGCTCTAGCTCTCGTAAATATTCTCGGATCGCTCTTAAATTTTTGGATGTTAGTGACCTCTACAATAGCACGTTCCCTATTTCAAATGAAGTTTGTAGCATGTTTAGTTCATTTACAAGGGCAGTAAAGTTTTCCGTTACATTACGGCCAATGGGAAAAAATCGCTTCAAATTATTTTTAATGGTGTTCCTCTCTTTCAAACATAGTAAAATTGATGTTCATTTAAGAAGCCCACTAAAATATGTATTCTGTTGAATATACGATGCAAAGAATAGTTATTGTTCATTTACAGGGCCACACAAAAGAATTCCGTTCATAATGGTATAGGGGAAATAGTTTGCGGTGTATTTGAAAAGATTTCAGATACTATATTGTATCCGAATTACTGTATATTAGCAATGATTGCTCGAAATGCATTTTTAATTATGATATGCGCTTTTTTAGGGTTTCGTTTATCTGTCGAAACCCTATTCGTCTCGCTCCTCTGTCCGTCTGCCACAGAGCCCATTCTCAGAAACTATACATGTTGGAGACTTGAAATTTTGCATACTTATAGCTAAACACCACACATCATACGAAAAATCGTAAAATTTTGAAAAAGTCGTACATATAACCCTTTGGGCTCCCACATGTGTATTTTAAACAATTCTTTCTAAGTGAGCCCCTAATTAGGTTGGAGGCGTGAGATTTTGCATACTTATAGCTGAACACCTCACATCAAATGACAAACCATAAAATTTTGAAAAAGCCGTACATTTAACCCTTTGAGCTCCCACATGTGTATATTAAACAATTCTTGCTAAGTGAGGCCCTATTTAGGTTGGAGGCGTGAACTTTTGCATACTTATAAACACCACATATCATACGACAAATCATAAAATTTTGAAAAAATCATACATTTAACCCTTTGGGCTCCCACATGCGTATTTTAAGCAATTCTTTCTAACTGAGCCCCTTATTAAATTGGAGATTTGAAATTTTGCATACTTATAGCAGAACACCTGAGGCCAGGCGACAAATCTTAAAATCTTGAAAAAGTCTTACGTTTAACGTTTAACCCTTTGAGCTACCACATATGTATTTTAAGCAATTCTTTCTAAGAGAGCCCCTAATTAAGTTGGATACATGAATTTTTCCATACGTATAGCTGAATACCTCAGACCACACGGCAAATCATAAAATTTTCAAAAAGTCTTATATTATTTACTCTACCGGGCTCTAACTTGTGTATTTTAAGCAATTTTTCTGACCTCCGCCCTTTTCACCCGGGGAGCACTTTTCCAACTTTTGCCGACACCCCTTTGACCATTCTTTCATATTGTGCACCATAGCCTTACATATTTTAATTCCACTTTTTACCGCCAGGTGCGCCTACTTATCTCGGGTGCTATCGGCCCAATCCCCTCGACTAATATATCTACAAATAGTATATAAAACGGAGTTTCGTTCGGATAGAGGTTAGTTTAGAATAGAGTGCGCTCCTGGTTGCGAAATGTGGAACTAAGAGATTTTTCAAAAGGATAAAGTGTTTTGAAAGGAATATTAAACGAAACACTCTGTGCGATCTGTGAACACACTTACCTACTTGTTCACTATATTTATGCATACTATAAAGTGCGTATAAATGTATAATTCATATACAGAGCTACAGAAATGAATTCGTAAAGGTTACTGAGTATGAGCATAAATTGCTTAATGGTGGGTTTTAAAGGAGTTATACATTTTTACGCTGAACTGAATTTAGTGTACTAAGAAATATTTGTAGAATATAGATAAAATAATATACAGGGCCACGCAAAGAGTTGGATACATGGCCGTCTATGGGTGATAATTTCTGGAAATGTAATTTCAGTAGTTTTAAGCGTGTTTTAGTTTGAATTAAATTTTAGCTAAATAGTGGCATGTAATAAAGGTACTAGGTAAACTACAGGGCTGTACAAAAGTATTCAAGTATGTTTCCATCTATTAGTATAAATTGCTGAAAGATGAATTTCAACCTGTTATGCATTTGCTTGCTAAACTAAATTTTCCCATTAGTATATATATCAACATACAGATCGAATATTGTTCAAAAGAATTGGAATACATATTTGGCTATGGGCGATAACTACTGAAATCAGATTTTTAATGTTTATTTATTTATCTTATTTACCTTATTTTCCTAAGTAACGAAGTTTCGCTAAAGCTTTCAGGGAGTGTTGGAAAGTGTTTCATAATCTATGCTGTACGCATGATTTTTCTTACTTGTTATATATATGTAGATAGGTATAGGGAATTTTTCCCCAATGAAAGTACATACTTTTTACATTTCAAAGTTATTGCATCGACCATTACCCCACATCCAAAAACAAATTACTGACTAAGTACAATTTTCTTGCCAACTGTTATACAGTATTGTTAGATGCATTTTTTCCACAACCATTTCGCAGATCCGCTTTTCCATAATATAACTGCAAATTTATTTATTTTTTTTTCTTATTTGAAATTTCTGAATTAAAAATTTTAAAGTTCCAAAATAAGCGCGAAATATGTATTCAACAGAATTTATTTCTGTTTGTGCACTTCGCCAGTTTTGTGCCATTTGTCACAGAGAGAAGTCGAAGATTGGGGTCGACAAATTTAAACTTTTGCCCAGGTGCACTTTTCTGTTCGCACAGTCTGCTGAACTAATAAACTTTATATTTTTAAATCGTATATATCATAGAAGAATAATATAATATAGATACTAAAATGTATGAAAAATACTACTACTTTCACATTTAATATGCATAATTATTTTTTATTTTGGAAGATATATCCTTTACAATATTTTAAATATTTATGGTTTTTGTTCACGGTTACTTTCACTAAATCTATACATTCCCCGACAGTTATTATAAACTTTGTAATAAATAAAGTTAATACCCACTTCCTTCTCACGATTAACCCTTTCAGGGGTAAAGTACTTTTCTTCTTAAAATTTTGAAATGACAGGTTTACGGCAGGATTTAGAAACAATTTTATTTGAAAATAAGTAAAAGCTTTTCTTCAAATACAGTATAAATGCAAAATTTTATTTCAAAATTCTGTGTGTCAATGTGGCATTTCGGAATTAAAATTAAGTGGGATATATTATATCCCACCGCCCCTCAAGGGGTTAAACATTTAAGAAGAAATCTAGAACCAAAATATGCAAAGGGAAGGTTATTTCAAATTTTATAGAGAGACTCGGAGCCCCTAACAAGACCTCAATTGGAGAGGGACCCTGGTTGAGGTCTGCACTGGCCGGAATTTCCAAACAGGAATCAGTAAAAATTTCTACAAAAAATTCAGATTTTTCTTAACATACAATTAAGATTCCTTTAAAGTAAACTGCATACATATTTATGGGATAAATTTACGATATATATTTGAAAATTACGATGTGTTTGCAAGACAGAAAATATACAATAGCAACATAATAATTACCTACATTCTTATAGACGTTTCAACATTCAAATAAGGATTCGTTAAAAAATTAATGTAGTTTAGAATAAAAGGAAAAAAAGGAGGTTTAGAAACATCATAACTTTGAAGCTGTATAATAAATTGATTTTGAAGTAGATTTGTGAAAATATTTCTCTCTCATATATTAGAGCTTTTCTAAAATCCAAAAGAGCTAGTTTCTAACACATTTCTGAATTCATTTCTATTTTGAAACGCATAAGATTGGCAGGTGTTGTCATTCAGAAACTATGTAATCGAATGGCGTTATCAATTTTTTGATAAAGGCAATATATCTACGAGAATATACTGTTAAAGGTAGCATTTTGAAAAGAATTTCGGAAGCGACATCACGGGAAAGAAGAAAAACCGAAGCCATGACAAGAATATCTTGTATGTCGACAAACAATTTATTTTACAAAAATGGAAAAAGCTATTCTATTCCAAATCGCTTCAATAGTTAGGCTTGTCAATTTTATGCCTTTGCAGTTAAAATTTGTCAGAAAATGTGTCAAAGTTTCGCGTTTGAGAACCACCTTAAGGTATAATTCCAACGATTACGTTAAGGCTGTTCTCAACTGTTCTGCTTAACAAAAGCAAAACGTTTTAACACATTTACAAATTCATTTTTTAACGGAAAGATATAAAATTGGAAGGCCTGACTATGGAAGCGATTTGAAATCGAACTGTGTTTTCCATTTTTTGATAAATAAATTACCTATTGAGTTATAAGCAATTTTGATCGCATAACAAAGACGTTTTTCACCCCCCCCCCCTTGGGTGGTTATTCTTCTTTCACAAGGAAATTAGATTCAAACGCCCACTTTGACACTATTTTCTGAAAGATCTATTGCGTTTGCAAAAAAAAAAAAAAAAAAAAAAAAAAAAAAAAAAAAAAAAAAAACGGAAAACGCAGTTTGATTACATTATTTCTAAACAACAACACCTGCTAGTTTTATGCATTTCCGAACAAAAACAAATTAAAACTTATGTCATAAATTTGTCCTTGTGGATTTGAGAACAGGCTTAAATAAAATAGGAAGAGTACTTATTTTCTTTTGCGCAATCTTTTCTTTCTCAGCAGGATAATTCAGCCAGTTAACTTTACGGGTTATAAATCTGGTGTGATATTTATGAATCAGCTCAACAGAATAAAGTCGCAGGTAATGGAAACACAGAAAACGGTGGACACGTAATTACACAAGATTGACTTTTTAACACAATTATTATAATTGGTAAATAAATCATATGAGATTTAATGTTTAGAACAGGGCGAAAAATGACCAGACTAGGATTCGAACTAGGAATACCCTGGCTGAAGCCACCAGTGCTCTACCAATTATGCCATCCTGGAGAAGCTGAAATTACTAATTCACCCAGTTACCTTACTAATTATAACATATGGGCTGATAATTATGATCAGCTCAACAAAATTTAATCGCACATAATAGAAACGCCTGAAAACGCTGGACACGTAATTACACAAGGTTAAATTCTTTTAACACAAAAATTTCCCCGGTCGAACTTTAAATTTTTGCACCGGGCCGGGCCAGGACCTGAAAATTCCGGTAGTGCAGATTTCATGTGGTCTATCCTAAATGGAATCTGAATTCCCTTTGTTGTAACATAAAAATGACGTATGGGGACATATATCATGGGGTCGTAAATCAGGAATTCTTGAGAAAATAAAATGCTCTAGCACTGGATTTATGCCCCCTGATTTAAGTCCCCATCTAGTGTGACGTCATCAAAATGACGTATGGGGATACATATCATGGGGATGTTAATCAGGATTTCGGGGGACGCTTATATCTACCCCCTGTATATCTGCCCCCATACGTCATTTTGACGTCACAGATAGAAGGGGGCACATATCCAGTGCTGCAGAATTTCACTGTCTTCGAAGGGTGTATATCCGACCCCTGTATATATGCCCCCATAGCAGATGGGGGCACATATCCAATACAGAGCATTTTATTTTCGTCGATAGCTGTATATCCACCCCCTGTATATTTGCCCCCATACGACGTCACAGCTGAAGGGGACACATATCCAGTCCTAGAGAATTTTCCTTTCGTCGAAGGGTGTATATCCAACCCCTGTATATATGCCCCCATACGTAATTTTGACGTCACAGCAGAAGGGGACACATATCAAGGGGGCAGATATCCAATGCTAGGACTTTTACTTTTGGAGAGAGATTTGGATATCCGACCCCTGTATATCTGCCCCAATACGTCATTTTGACGTCAGAGCAAAGGGGATACATATCAAGGGGTCAGATATCCAATGCTAAGGCTTTTACTTTTGGTGAGAGAGTTGGATATGCGACCCCTGTATATATGCCCCCAAACGTCATGTTGATGTCACAGCTGAGGGGTCACATATTCGATGCTATAAGAATATTTTTAGGTTCGTCGACAGCTGATTATCCGACTCCTGTATATGTGTCTCTCCCCCCCCCCCCTCCCCTTTTACGTGCATATTTTGATGTTGCTGTGAATTAGTATACGGCCTTGAAGAAATATGTAGGAAAGATTTAGTGTGTAATATAAAAAATAATATATCGCCTATTTTGCATACTCGGCTTTCAAGGACATACTATGCCGAAACAGGACCGTAGACAGAGACAGCCGGCGCCGTTAATAATTCGAATGCCACCACAAGTATGATAAAGAAATATCTGCTAACACGAAAACTTAATTTATCAGTAAAGAATTCCGTTTTACACAATTTTTTTTACGTCTGAAGTGGTATAATTGCATGGTATTTTTTGGCAAGAACATGATTTTTCCCGTTTAAAGTGAGATTCCGTTACAGACAGGCTTTACTCTATTAGAAAATAAATTTGTGGGCAAGTTTTTTTCTAACGTCTATAAATTTGCTTAAAATTATTATTATTATTATTATTATTATTATTATTATTTTTACAGCATTACTGTTTATTATAACACTTTTCATCTAAAGATTTTAAATAGAAATATAAAATATTAAAATATAGGCAAACCATTTTCGATTTTCTTGTAGCAGCTCACTGTAGAAGGGATGTAAATCCCTTCTTTTCCCCTTCGGTAATCTATTATTTATATGATTAATCCAATTATCATGAAATTCAAATGTATTATTTGTGAGATACAGATATTTGTTGTTGTCAAATAAAAATTGCAAGCAATATAATTTTTTTTTCGGAAACGTTATTGTGTTAGCTCTGCTTCTGAATAATAATAATAATGTATTATTATTATTATTATTTAAATAAAAAAAATGTGATTCTTATATTGTTTATTTATGTGAGCTGGAAACATACTATTGTGAACAAACTATTGTAATGCAGCCAAGACCTTCTAGGGGTAAATTTTGGTTAATGGTATAGGTTTCAAAGTCAAAGAATTTGAGATCTGAGTATCAGCACGCAAGTAAAGAAAAAAATCTTGATTATAATTCCGAAAAAAAAAAAAAAAAAAAAGAAAAGAGATTGCGTAATGCATCTTAAAATTTCATCCAGGAGGTTATACAGTTGTCAGGTTTTTTTCCAAAACATGTGTCATAATCTATGTTTTTATGCTTTAATTAATAAAACTATTATTAGTACTAAAAGATTAAATCACCAAATTAGTTATTTTATCAGTTAGTAATACCATTATGTATGTTGAAATTTTGTAATAATTATGTAAACCTATATTAAATACTGCAGACATTTATATTTATTAAAATTATTAATAACTTAATTTAATATAAAATTGTTAATACTATTTAAATTAATAGTTATTAAACAATAATTTCTCTAGTTAGAACATTGCACATTTTACGTTTTGATTAATAAAATTATAATTAATATAATTACAGAAATAAATAAAACTTCACATAAGTAATTTCATCAGTTAACACAAATAACAAATCAAACAAATATCATGGCAAGAATTTTTGCATTTCAACTTATAAAAATTACTGTTAACACCATAAATGAAAACTTACACGCAGGTATATGCTTGCTAATCAAAACAAATTATGAAAATGGGTGGAAACCATTAAATTATGCACACAAAGTAAATATGAGAATGACCAATTTTATATCTGAAGTTATATTTGAAATCCACAAAATAGCAGCATTAGATTTAAATATCTTTTTTAAATTGTATGATGTTTACGCCAGATAAGAACTTGCTTTTTACAAACTTATCATATTTAATTTTTTATAAACATAATCATTTAAGCTAAAACATGTATTTAAAGCATTTTTCGGTTGTTCATTAAGGCAAAATATCCATAGAAACTTTACCACTTTATATTTCAATGCTTTTTTATACCGTTTTAAAAATCTTTAATTTTTAAACACGATTTAATCATTAATTTTAATTGTCTGATTAAAATCGTTGACATTCTTATTAAAAGTATTAAAATCAAATTTGGAGTTTATTTTTATTTTTTTAGTTGTACTGGTTGCTTTTCCAGTATGAAAAAATACTTTTTTTTCTATTTGAGGTTTTTTTTTTTCAGATATAAAAAAAATAATCTAGTATGAAAGTATTATAAAAATATAAGTATTTTATAAATTAAAAATTTATTAAATTTAATAATATTTTAATACGAGTTTATATATATTTTTTTTATTTATAATATTTTGTCTTTGAATGTTGCACTCTGAGTTAAATACAAAAAAATATCTTTCAAATATTTTACATAATGAATACTTTTATCTTTCAAAGCATCCCGAAAAATCTGTGTTTTTTATTTTCATGAATTTATTTAATTTGTGTATATATAGTCGGTTTCCCCCACAAATTTCAAAAGGTAATATTTATGAACTCTTTATCGCCTTATTTAATTGCAAAGTTTCTGCTATTAAATAAGACAATTTTTAGATATTGAATTAGTGGTAATGCGTCGGCTCACGGTCTTCAGATTAACCCCTTAACTGTTGCATTAAATTACAGTTTAAAAATTCAAATTGCTTATTGGCACCTTTTTTTTTTTTTTTTTTTTTTTTGAAAAAGAAATATTCGCATTATTTAATAGCAGGTGAAATGATACCATAATAAAACCAATTACACTGTTTTATAAAACTGGTGGGGATTAAACAAACTGAATAAAAGACACAGCCCGTGAATATCACGGGCGCGAGAATTAAGAGGTTAAAGACACCTTAGGAGCTACTACAAGCAAATGTGTAGAAATTTTATATATTTAGCAAAATTTTCTTCTCAAAATGTCTATAATGGACAGAACTTTAGCACATTAAGATTCATAGAAAGCATATTGTTTACATAAGTATTGTACTGATTGATGAGTTTAGACATTAAATTTTTACGTAATTAATGAAAATGTGCATCAACAAATTTTTCAGAAGGACATGTCTTAAAAAAATGGAACATATAAGTTAAAGTTTTTTTTTAATTATTTTAATTAATTTGCCTTTTAAAGTTTTGTATGTAACGGTTTGCACAAAATAAAATCTAAAACTGAATACAGTAGAGCGCCGATTATCCGATCAAGCTGGGACCGACCCTGGTTCGGATAAGCAAAAGTTCGGATAAATGGACAGATAATTTAAGGAATGTTTCTGACTTTACTAAAACCTTCATACCTTATCTAAGCGTAAGTCTGGCAGCACAAGTTAGTGCTGGCACGTTTATTTATTTATTTATTTTTTTATATGTTTACCATTAAATTTTTTTCTTTCCATATCATTTTCTCAACTCCAGAGATTATAATTTAAGCAAAAAAGCTTTTGATTGTTGCTTACTTAAACGAAGAAATTCTTTTCAATGCTGCCCTATTTCTAATTCTTCTTAAATACGTTAGTTGAATACGATCAACGTTCTTCTGCCGTTCGAGCCATTTCATAGCTGTTTCCAAATATTCAAATGCTTCATTATGTGATGGACCTTGGTTATTTCCAGAGCATTCGTTTTCATTGTCTACAATTTCTTTTTCATCATGAATCTCATCCACAATCTCATCATCTTTTAAAATCTGATATCCAGGGTTATGTACTACTTCACTATCTAACCACTCGTTAATTTCATTTTCTTCATACCTTCTTCCCATCTCCTTTATTGTTTTACATTCCTCATTTCCTGATCCACTATCAGCTTTTTCTTCATTTAAAATTTTATTTCAAGCCAATGGATAAGTGGGAGTTCGGTTACAAATTTTTTGGGGGAGAAATAGGCTGTTCGGATAGTTGGAAGTTCGGTTGATTGGAGTTCCGATAATCGGCGCGCTTCTGTACATGAATTAAAATCAACAGATTATAACCATATATATATATTATATATATATATATATATATATATATATATATATATATATATATATATATATTGTTTCCTGTGAAAATTCACTAGACTATTTAAAAAAAGAGTTGTATATTGTAGAGATCATATTACCTTAAAATGAGTAGATTCATATTTCAAAAAGGTTGATATATATGTATATGTAATTTAAATATTTCTGATTATAAAAGAAAATTAAGCATTTTTTTGTTAGCAACAAAATCTTATTATCTTGAAATTTTAAGCGACTAGAGCTGTTTAATCACCAAAATATTGATTTTTCAAAAAATTATATATGAAAGAACATTGTAGTAGTTTGCTGCATTTTAAAACATTTTGCATAGAAATATTTCTAGTTTTACGTAAGTTATGACTAAAAAAATGCGTCCACCATTTTACTGCAAACATTGATTTAAAAGACACTTTTAAAGATATTTTTCTCAGAAAGATAAAAACCATTTTTTTTTGTCAATTGCGCACAAAAGATGTATTTTAGATTAGTTAATATTTTTGCATGCAATCTTTAAGAATTTAGATATTATATCTACAACTTAAGATTGGATTTTAATTTGTACATAATTTAGTAAAATTTCTATTTAAAAATTATTGTTGAAAATATTGTACTCATTAAGATTATCTGTTTTTGTGCCTAGAATTACAAACGAACTTTGGTTCAGTTTTAATATAATTCTTGCGTTGCAGGTTTTATAGCGAGAACATAGCCAATAGTATTTATTTAGATTTTTTTTTTATCTTGCTGAAATTTAGAACTGAACATTGGCACTATGCGACTCCTATATCATCCTTTACATTTCCCACTCTAAATGATTTTCGGGCTCAGGTTCTTTCCTAACGGAAGTGCTTGATTGAGTACTTGATTGATGAGTTTTCGGAGAATCCGGAAAGTACGGTTTTGATTATCGCTTTCTTTTCGGTATACACCATTAATTTTCCATTTCCTCACACTGGTTTGATGGAACGTTTATTGATCTATTGGTTATTGATCAGTAAAGGCTTAGCAAAGATTATAGCAAAAACCAAGGTTGCCAACAACTAATCTTTGATGTCTTTTAACTATCGCTCGGTTTTTATTGCGCATAGAAAAAGATAATTAATATAATCTGGACAACATGGAGATTCAAAAAAGAGGTAAAAAGAGACATAGAGAGTTACAAGATAAATTGTCTGTAATCTAGCGCCGGTAATTCATATATATATATATATATAAATAATTCAGAGACATAAAACTCAAAAGAGAAGAAAAGTTAGAAAATTTTTTTTTTCGAAAAAGGGCTACAAACTTTGTAATATTTTCTTAAAATAAAAAATCTTCATAAAAAAGTCCTTCCGGCCAGTGCCGGGAGGAAGAGGTAGCTTTCATATTCCTTATTTTTTAAAAGCAAGCTTATATTATTCAAACACACGAAGCTCAATTTAGTGGAAACCGATTATAGGAGATTCAGTCCTAATCTTTATCAATAATAAATCATTATGAATGAGAATTTCGCGAAATTAGTCAGCTTTATCCAAGCTGCTTTTATTTAAAGTAACTTATATTTGGTTGCCAAATTCGGCGATATCTTGAAGTTCCTGCCATTTTAAGACAACACGGTGGATGAGGCTAACGAATGAACTTGGTCGAGACCTTAGTAATTCCTGTGCACATGCTCACTCACATCGGAATCGGTTGATATATACAAGTTCTGTCGCAGGCAAAAAATCAGATTTTTCAAAATGTCACCCTCATTAGAAATTCAAACTGCTATATCTGAGCCATTTTCTAAGATAAAGACAAAACAAAAAATGCTCCGGAATCCTTATATCATGGTCAAATACTTAAGAAAGAAACCTTTCTCAATTTCTAATTCTTTTGCACCTTACTTTAAATATAATTTTTTATTTAATTTAATGGCCTCCATTTTGAAACAAGATGGCTGATGAAGCTGGCCAGCGAACTTGGTCCAGACATTACGATATACTATCCACATGCCTTCTTACATCGAAATGCCCCACCAGTGGCTGAGAGGTTCTGCTCTCGAAACTGGTAGACGGGAAGTACTGGGTTCGATCCCAATCGCGCCCGTCGGCCTAATCGTTCGGAGTTTTCGTGGTTTTCTTTGAACCATGGATTTCCATGCGTTAATACGGGTTAGGTTCCCTTAGAAAGACCACCACGAAGGGCACTCCCCCTCGGGCCTATATCCCTAGTGTAGATAATCGGCCGTCACAAAATCAACCAACCAACCAATCTTACATCGAAATAGGGTAATGAATACGCGTGTTATCCCGTGACAAATATCAGATCGTTTCAAAATGTCAGCCATGCTAGAAATTCAAAGTGCTATAATTCAACCATTTTTTAAGATATATACGAAACAAAAACTGCTCCGGAATCTTTGTATCAAGGTCAAACACAAAAAAAAAAAAATATTTTTCATTTTTCAATTTTTTGATAAATTATTTTAAATTTAAAATTTAATTTTTTTTAAAAAATGGCAGCCCTTTTGAAACAAGATGGCGAATGAAGCTGACCAACGAACTCGGTCGAGACATTGGTATGTACTATGTACACACCAAGCTACATCCAAATCGGTTCATAAATACGCCTGTTATCGCGTGACTTAAATCAGGTTGTTTCAAAATGTCAGCCACAATAGAAATTCAAAATGCTATAACTCAGCCATTTTTTTAGATATAGAAGAAACAAAAACTGTTCCGGAGTCTTTGTATTAAGGTCAAACACATACAAAAAAATCTTTTTCATTTTCCAATTTTTTTGGTACCTCATTTTAAATTTTAAATTAAAAAAAAAATTTTAAATGGACGCCATTTTGAAACAAGATGGCGGATGAAGCTGGCGAACGAACTCGGTCGAGAAATTGGTACGTATTATGTATACACCAAGGTACATCCAAATCGGTTCATAAATACGCCTGTTATCGCGTGACAAAAATCAGGTCGTTTCAAAATGTCAGCCCCGCTAGAAATTCAAAGTGCTTTAAATCAGCCATTTTTTAAGATATAGACGAAACAAAAACTGCTCCAGAATCTTTGTATCAACATCAAACACATATGAAAAAAATATTTTTCAATTTTCAATTTTTTGGTACCACATTTCAAATTTAAATTTTTTTTTAAAAATTTAAATGGCCGCCATTTTGAAACAAGATGGCGAATGAAGCTGGCCAACGAACTCGGTCGAGACATTGGTACGTATTATGTATACACCTAGGTACATCCAAATCGATTCATAAATACGCCTGTTATCGTGTGACAAAAATCAGGTCGTTTCAAGATATCAGTCTAGCTGGAAATTCAAAGTGCTATAACTCAGCCATTTTTTAAGATATAGACAAAACAAAAAATGCTCCGGAATCTTTGTATCAAGGTCAAACACATAAAAAAAAATATTTTTAAATTTTAAATTTTTTGGTACCACATTTCAAATTTTAAATTTTTTAAATTTTTTTAAATGGCCGCCATTTTGAAACAAGATGGCGGATGAAGCTGCCCAACGAACTCGGTCGAGATATTTGTATGTACTATGTACACACCGAGTTTCATCCAAATCGGTTCATAAATACGAGAGTTACAGTATGACAAAGATCAGATATATATATATATATATATGGATATATATATATATATATATATATATATATATATATATATATATATATATATATATACACTGCTCAAAACAATTAAAGGATATTGCAGTTTTAGATGGATTTTGTATCTGGTAAACTGTTTAGCTGATTGATACATGGTCGACAGACATAGTAGGTTATATGAGAATAAATTACACATGTTTGGCAGAAAAAAATGCATTTTATTGCGCATTTGTGTACTAAAGGAAAAAAACACAATTTGTGCATATGAGAAAAAAAGAATAAGAAAAGGTGTTTTCTTCAAAGAAAATCATTTTCAGTAGGGGGTATGGTTTCCACGGGCGGCCAACAACGTTGAACACCTTTGAGGCATGGACTCAATGAGGCTATTAATGACGAGTTGGGGTATTCTGCCCCACTCTTCCAGAAGAGCTCTTTCCAGTTCTTGGAGAGTTTGTGGGGGTTGTTGTCGGCCAGAAACTCGTCTTCCTAGAGCGTCCCAAACGTGCTCGATTGGATTCATGTCTGGAGAACACGCTGGCCATTCCATTCGAACGATTCCTTCCTCGAAAAGGAAATCCTCCACCAGGTTTGCACGATGTGGCCTGCAGTTATCGTCCATTAAAATGAAGTTATCTCCGATTGCTGCAGCGTAAGGGACTACAATAGGTCTGAGGATCTCATCTCTATATCGGCGACCAGTCAGAGCTCTATCTCGAATGAGGTAGAGGTCAGTGCGCCCGTCAATGGAGATGCCACCATACACCAACACTCCTCCACCGCCAAATCTGACACTTTCGTGCACGAACGCAGGATTATTCCTACTGCCACGGTCCCTCCAGATGAAAATACGCCTATTATCCGGATGCAAAGAAAAACGGGACTCGTCAGAAAACAGAATATTGCTCCATTCATTTCTCCTCCAGTTGACATGCTCGGTCGCCCACTCCCTGCGGTCGCGACGATGCCTTGATGTTAATCTAACACATACCATCGGTCGGCGAGCATACAGACCTACAGCATGGAGCCGCTTTCGGACAGTATGAGGTGAAATCGTGGTGCCTGTAGCCGAGCGAAGGTGTTGTTGGAGAAGAGTAGCGTTCATGGTTCGGTGTCTCCGAGCTGTTAATGCTAAATACCGATCTTCATTGGGCGTTGTTGCCCGTCTACGACATTGCCCTGGTCTTCGGCCTGCACATCCACTCTCCAAAAAACGGTTCCAGATCCTGGAAATGACACTTTGTGACACTCCGATGGCTTGCGCTACTTCGGCTTGAGTTTGGCCCCCTTCTAACCTACCAACAATTCTCAAAGCTTCTGAATCTGTCAAATGACTTCGCTGAGACATCGTACTCATCGAAACAAAGCAATCACTGAATGCCGATCATCCTTGTCTTCATTCTCTTTTATCCAGTTGAAAGTCAAATTTCATTCGCTGCCGCTGAAACGACGTTTTTGGCGTCGAACTCAAAATTTGCATACTCCACAGTTTGAAAACCAGAAAAATTTGCATTTGTGATTCTCTTCTTCTATTTTCGGCAAAAAAAATTTCGTTTATATCTTTATTTTATATAAAACTTCAAATATCCTTTAATTGTTTTGAGCAGTGTATATCAACTTTTGAACGGAGGGTGGTTTCGGTGTCTGGGGGTCATGATCGATGAAAATATACCAAAATTTTTTGAAATCGCTTTCCTCCGAACGGCTGCAATAGGTAGCTTTTTGTAATGAAAGCTTCCCAGAAGACTAAATTCAGGGGATCACCACATTTTCAGAAGATATGCCTAAACAAATCCTAAAAAAAAAAAAACTTATTTAAGATTATTTATTTCACTTAAATTATGATTTTGACATTTTTTAAACAATATTATTCTTCGTATTATTGTTGTTTATTAAGTTTATTTTAATTTAATGTCAAATCATTTAAATGTAAAAGTTAGGCGTATCTGAAGTTTTTTAAGGTTTTCATATAAAAATATATATCGGTAAATAAGTTATATTTTAATCAGAAAAAGAAAAGTTAAGAAGAAAAATTACTAAAAAGACAAAGATTTTATAGGGGAAATGAAGCTTGATTAACTTTGTCAAGTTAACTTATGTTATTTTTTATGTAATAAAAGAAAATTTAGAAATAATTCCATTAAGAGAAAAAGTGCAAAATGCAATGACTTTTATATATATATAAAAAAATGAAATTACTTTGTTATTTTTTTCAAATTCTGGATTAATCTTTATAATAAATGTACAGTCGTAAAAAAAAATAAAAATAAAAATAAAAAATAAAAAATAAACAGCCCCCACAAATTAAGCAATAAATTATCATAGCAGAAAGTTGTTGGTGCCAAACTATCGGAAATAAAGTCTACTGTTAAATAATGTATATAAATTTTGCTTAGAGGGCTATATGTATGTATATGAAAACAAACTCAATCTTTGTTTTTTTTTTTTTTTTTTAAAGCAAGTCACAATTTTGACACCATAAATAAATTCTACACTACTTAATTAGTCTAAAAACGAATTTTCATGGAATTTGCACTATAGTTTCAGGGAAATTATTTATTTTAAAATGAGCATATTTGGAAGGCTGTATCAAAATTTTAAATTACACATAATACAAGAGTAATAATAATAATAATAATAATAATAACACACGTATACAAAAATGAAATTTTTAATATGAAAACCCAAAATTGACATTATATTTGTATTAATTAAAAAACTGCCCTAGAATACCAAACACAAAGTCAATGTTAAATTCATTTTTAACACTTTCCAACAAAGTTGAAAAGTGTTTATGCATTCGGTTTGTCTGGTCGTCTGTCCGTCTGTACGCGCTCTAACTCCCGTAAATATACTTGGATCGTTCTGAAATTTTTGTATGTTAGTGACCTCTACCATAGCACGAGCCCTATTTCAAGTGAAGTTTGTAGCATGTTTAGTTCATTTACAGGGACAGTCAAAAGTTTTCCGTTACATTACGGCCTATAGGAAAAAATCGTTTAAAATGATTTTCAATGATGTTACATGCTTTCAAACATATTAAAATTGATATGCATTTATCAAATGCACTAAAATATGCATTCCTCAGAATATGCGGTGCAAAGAATAATTATAATAATAATTTACAGGGCCACACAAAATATCTCCGTTACATAATGATATACGGGTGGAGGGAATTTTTTCCGGCATATTTTAATTATGTTAAATTATTTCATGTGTAATGAAATTGATATACGTCGCTGAAGTTTACTACTACTTATTTCATGTATAATAAGAAGTGCATAGCACTTACAGGGACGCAAAAAAGATTTCAGATACGATATTGTATCCGAAGTACTGTACGGTAGCAATGATTGCTGGAAATGCATTTTTAATTATGTTACGTGCTTTTATGTTTCACTATATTTATGCATTGTATATGGTGTGTATAAATGCTGTAATTCATATACAGGGCTACACAAAAGATTTCGTAATGATTACTGAGTAGGATTGTAAATTGCTTAAAGGTCTTCTTTAAATGGGTTATGCATTTTTACGCTGAACTGCATTTTGTTTACTAAGAAATGTTTGTAGAACATAGATAAAATTATATACAGGGTCACACGAAGAATTGGATACATGACCGTCTATAAATAATAATTTCTGTAAATGTGATTCCAGTAGTTTTAAGAGTGTTTTACTTTGAATTAAACTTTAGCTAAATAGTGGCGTGTAATAAAGGTACTAGGTTAACTATAGTGTTGTACAAAAGTATACAAGTATGTTTCCATCTATTAGTATAAATTGCTGAAAGAGAAATTTCAACCTGTATTCGTTTTCTTGCTAAACTAAATTTCCCCATTATATAGCATATATATCAACCTGCAAATCAAATACAGAGCTGTTCAAAAGAATTGGAATACATATTTGCTATGGATGGTAACTGCTGAAATCAGTTTTTCAAATGTTTTATGCGTTTTCTAAAATGTTTACTTAGTCCTCTTATATACCTTATTTCCCTAAATAATGAAGTTTTGTTAAAGCATTCAGGAAGTGTTGGAAAGTGTTTCATAATCTATGCTTAACGCATGATTTTTCTTACTTGTTATAGTTGTAAACAAAACTGCAATTCCTGTAGTTTCTTTTAATTTTAACTCGAAAACCACTTAATGAAATGAGCTGCAATTTTGGATTCGGATATTTGAAGCTTCTAATAAGCTTTTTCTCTTAATTTTTTCATATGTTACATAGTATAATATTTTTTATCATATTTTTAAAAATATTTTATGTATTCCGTAATTAATATTCGAAAAAAAATATATGTACCATAACGTATAAAATTAGATGGATTTGTAATTTTTTGTTGGTCTATTGCAGCAGGCTGCTATACTTAGTATTAACATTTATTTCTATTTACCTCTAAAATTGTTCAACTAAGTGAAAAAGACAAAATATTGAAAAATTTAATTTTTAATTTAAATTTTTATAATTTTCAGACAAGCACTCTATTAATTTAAAAATAAAAAATCTATTATGTATTTAATTTAAAAAAAACCTCATACAATTTATAATTAAAAAGTTAAATTTTTTTTTCTTTTTTTTTTTTCATGTTTCTTATAATCATTGGGGAATGATTTAAAAATGTAAAATCCCTGCCGGCCCGGCCTACAGGCAGAGGTAGATTTCGAAGTTAAGTATACTAATTTCACCAACAAAAACAAAATCATTATTAGATATAAATCCACTTTAACAGTTTTATCTGTCTGCTTTTGACGAGTTTTTATTTCCTTTTTATAAAATAGCTGGTTTTATCAGAATCATGTTAAGGCGATATTAAAAAAAATATTTTTCCATACTCAACAACTCGAAATTTTCTGGCACATTTTCAGATTCATTTTTAATTTAAAAAAATATGAAACATGCTGACGTGATTTTTGAAAAGATTTATAAGCGACCTGTGTTTTTATTTTTCTTTCAATTAATTAAAACTTGATTAATAAACAATTATTTTCTCAGTAGGGCAATATTTTTCGTTTCTAACAATCGCTTCGGGAAATTCTGCTCAAAATGCCCACTTTGACATCCTTTTTTGAAATATTTTTTGCCTCTATCAAAAAATCGATCATTACTTTACATTATATGGTTTCTGAATAAGAGAATCTAGCAATTGGATGCGTTTGAGAGCAAAAATGAGTAAGAAAACAGACAGTTTGGATTTCAATGCACCCTTAATAAGATGATTTTTTTCTTCAATTGCTATGTATTTTTAATTTGTTTTTGCTGTAAGAATTGGCCCTATCAAAAACTTCTCTATATAAATATTGAAGACAATATTAAGAAGATATATGATAAATTCATGGAGATTTTATATCTTGTGAATTGACGGAGTTATTAAAATTTTTCTTCTTCAACCCCGCTTTTATGTTTTCGTTTTTAATTTTTTTTTCGGTACGAATTGGTCCTATTAAAAACTTGTGAATATAAAAGTTGTAGATAATATTAAGGAGATGTATAATAAAATTGTTGGATTTGATATCTTGAGAATTGACGAAGTAAGGAATTTTTTTCTCCCAAAAACCCTATTTTTTGCGCTCCTTGAGCCTATTTTAAATTTTATCAAAAATCTGTGATGCATGAATTTTTGGCGCTATTTTTAGAAGTAATAAAAACTTTAAACTGATTTGATATGTACAAAAATTAAGAAGTAATGGGGTTTTTTCGGTTTTCACAAAACCCCTCCCTATTTCCATCCCCTTTGTCCGCTTTTGCCCATTAACGAACTTGAGCGAGATTTTATGTCCCTTGATTTTATGTATCAGTTTGAAAGAGATTTGTGCAGAATTGCGGAAGTTATCGTGTCCAGAAGAAAGTGATAACACAATTGCTTCGGGAAATTCCGTTCAAAATGCCAATTTTGACATCATTTTTTGAAATATATTCTGCCTCTATCAAAAAATCGATCATTACTTTACATTATATAGTTTCTGAATAAGAGAATCTAGCAATTGGATGCGTTTGAGAGCAAAAATGAATTTAAAAATGAGTAACAAAATAAGCAGTTTGGATTTGAGTGCATCCTTAATGCAATGATTTTTCCAACACAATCCGCTTCCGGAAATTCGGTTCAAAATGCTTACTTTAACAGCATTTTTAAAAATATATTCTGCCTCTATCAAAAAATCGACCATTTCGGTACATTATATTGTTTCTGAGTAAGAAAACGTAACAATTGGAAGCCTTTGAGAGCAAAAATGAATTGTAAAATGAGTCAGAAAATAAGCAGTTTGGATTTGAATACACCCTTACTTAGATGATTTTTTTCTTCAACCGCTATGTATTTTTAATTTTTTTTTTGCTGTAAGAATTGGTCCTATCCAAAACTTGTCTATACAGATGTTGTAGACAATATTAAGAAAATATATTATAAATTCATGGGGATTTTATATCTTTTGAATTGACGGAGTTATGGATTTTTTACTTCTTCAAACCCCCTTTTTGTTTTCGTTTTTAATTTTTTTTTGCGATACGAATTGGTTCTATCAAAAACTTGTGAATATAAAAGTTGTAGATAATATTAAGGAGATTTATAATAAAATTATTTGGAATTGATATCTTAAGAATTGACGAAGTTATGAATTTTTTTCTCCCAAAAACCCTATTTTTTGCGCCCCTTGAGCCCATTTTTAACTTTATCAAAAATCTGTGATACATAAAATTTTGGCCCTATTTTTAGAAGTAATAAAAACTTTAAACTGATTTGATATGTATCAAAATTAAGAAGTTATGGGGGGTTTTCGGTTTTCGCAAAACCCCTCCCTATTTCCATCCCCTTGGTCCGATTTTGCCCATTAACGAACTTGACCGAAATTTTATACCCATTGATTTTATGTATCAGTTTGGAAGAGATTGGTGCAGAATTACGAAAGTTATCATGTCCAGAAGAAAGTGATATATATATATATATATATATATATATATATATATATATTTATATAAAGTTTTTTACTGAGGGTGGTTTTGGGTTCTAGGGGTCATGGTCGGTGTAGATCTGCAAAAATTTTTCAGAAATTCCAACATGGGAACGATCCCAATAGGTAGTATTTCATACGAAATATACCTAATATGATTGTGTATACACGTGGTGTTGCAACCAGAGCTGTGGAGTCGGTGCGAAAAATGGACGCCTTCGACTCCGGGATATTTTATGGGCTCCGACTCCGATTCCTATTCCGACTCCGGGATGACTGCACTAGTACTCGGGCTGGGGTACTAATGTTGCCTGTTGATTTAAATAATGATAGAATATAAGAAAAATAAAGCTCAAATCTCACTATTTCGGCATTGATTATCTTTTTTAGAGGCCTGCACGGGTCGTAATTTCCGAGCCTGGCCCGGTTCATTTATATTTTCACAGTTCATGACCCGGCCCGTACAAAATCAGTGAAATCAGGCCCGGCGGGGCCGTGGAAAAATCAATTAAATGACTCAATTTCTACAAAAAAAATCTAGGTTTTTCTAAACATACAATTAAAATTCTTTTAAAGAATCTGAATGCATACTGCATGCATATTTATGGGATAATTTTACAGTATATTTTAAAATTAGTATGTATTCGCAAGACAGAGAATACAGAACAGCAACATTAATGATTACTTATAGAGTATTAGATGTTTCAACATTTAAATAAGGATTCATTAAAAAAATAATGTAGTTCAGAATAAATGGAAAAATGGTGGGTTAAAAACATGATAACTTTTGAATCTGTATAACAAAAAGCAGATTTCTAAAAATATTTCTTTGTCATTTAATAAGGCTTTTCTCAAATACCAAAGGAGCTTTTTTCTGATACATTTCTGAATTCATTTCTTTTCTGAAACGCATAAGATTGTTGCCGGTGTTCTTATTCAGAAACTTTACGTTATTACGTTATCCATTTTTTTGATAAAGGCAACATATCTTTGAGAAAATACTGTCAAAATTAAAGTTTTTAATCAAATTTTCAGAAGCGATAGCACGGGAAAGGATAAAAACCTGCAGTCTCGTGACAAGAATCTCTTATATTTTATTAATTTATTTTTAAAAAAATGTAAAACGCTGTTCGATTCCAAATCTCTTCAATAGTCATTAAAATAACATTTTAACAGTCATTAATGGTCAATTACCATAAATTGTCTTATTTCTACTTACACGGCCTGTTTGAAAAATTCCCTTCATTTTCCGGGTTTTTGGTCCTTCCAGACCTTTGTACCTCTGGTTCTATCCGCAAACCCCAAAAATATGAGGGAAGTACTTATTTATATACTACTAGGGGGCTCCGCCCCCTACGAGCTACGCTCGCCAACCCCCGTTCAGACACACCAAAATCCAAAAAGCACGCTAATTTGGTCGGCTTTAAAAATATTGAATTAAAATTAAAAAAAAAAAAAACAGTAGCGATCTCTCTGTAAACAGGTTTCCATTCGTTTTCCTTGGATTGGGACTTTTAAGACCAAATCTGCTGCTGTTACGAGATACAATGGCTGTTTTCATATTTAATTAAAAATTTAGTTAAACATTTGAAAATAAGCTAATGTAAAATGAATTAAGTAAACAGTGTCATTGTCTCCCGGTATTTTTTAACTGCGCTATAAGATAGTTCTTTTAAATAATTCATTTTAAATGAATCATTTCAAATCTGACGTAATTTACACCAAAGTTTTATTTCTCTTATTAATATTCACGTGAAAATACTTTTGTTGTTAGAAGGAAATATTATTTGCGCTGTCTTCGAATTCACGATAATAGATGAAAAGATTATCTCAAAATATCTCACGCAAATATATTTTTCAATTTAAACTGTTTTGCCATATTTTTGGGGCATTTTAAATATGACGTAATTTCCTCCATTTACAAGTTTTAATGCATAATAATGATTTTTTTATTTTAAGATTTTGTTTCTCAAATTCAAGTGTAAATATGGTTCTTATGACGTAATTTTCCTTCTATTAACATGTAATCATTTAATTCTAATTTTAAAGTTTTTTTTCTGTTTGTAATAGTCACGTGTAAATAAATTTTTAATATGAAGTAAACATTATTGTTTGCGCTTTTTATACAATTGGCAACAGTTTAAATTAATAACATTTTCTAAATTTTGTAAAAAATATCTCTCGAAATGCTGAAAATTTGAATTTAAAATAGAAATAAAACCTAAAAAATGGGTCTAATAAGAAAAATAAATGCAATATGCACACCGGGAACTTATAACGTATAAAATGATTTAAAAATGATTAAATTCTCATGTATAGCTTTTGCTACAATAAAACATTTTTAATAGGACGATTTTGTACCACTTTAGCATTAAATATCTTAAAATAATTCTTCGATTTGAAAACTGTCTGCATCAGCGTGTTTATCAAACATTTCTCTATAATACCCCCGATTTTCATATTTTTGTATGCAACAGTTTTTTTAATATTAACGATGAAAGGCCATGCTTAAGCATTCAAATTGGATGCCGACCTACCCGGAATATCTACGCAGATTTTCATTGGTGCATTTCCAAATCAAAACTTTTTTTTATATATATAGAATGAAATGTAAAATATCTACTACAGTTATGAAATAAACAGTTTTCATCTACTCTGTATATGGGCAATACCTACCTACCGTTATATCTACTTTGTACACTGCAGTAAATCGGTCATCTGTAACTTGAGTAGCCTGATATAGTTCACAAATAACAATAACAATTCATTTTATAGATTTCAAATTGCATATAATTAGTTTAATTAGGATTTTGTTCATCTGACGAAACTCTATTCGTCTCGCTCATCTGTCTGTCCGTCACAGAGCCCGTTCTCAGAAACTATACATGTTGGAGACATGAAATTTTGGGTACTTATAGCTGAACACCTCACATCATACGACAAAGCATAAAATTTTGAAAATGTCGTACGCAGGGCCGTAGCAAGGTCTTAAGAGCCCCCCCCCCCCAAACATAGTTTTCAGCCCCCCCTCTAAGATTTTAGAGAAATATCTACATTTAATTTTCCACCCGAGTTCCATTTTATAACAACACCAGCAGAGTTTCGCTGGTCGGATTTTCCAAAACGAACTCCAAATTGAACGAATTTGTAGTTGGGCTGCACTGCTTTCGGCAACATACACCCATATGGGCTATGTCCGCTCCGATCTCGAATCATACGAACCTAGAATTCTTGTAATTTTTTTTATTTCGATCCAGATTAAATTCAAATTTTCAATATTTCGTTCACGTTGCTACAGGAAACGTGTTATTAGCTAACGATTTGATATTCTTACAAAGTGAATTTAATCAAAGGACTTGCAAAATTTAACTGAGAATTCTTCCATTTAGGAAAAAAAATGTCAAAAAAATCGCCGAAAAACGCAAAAGAACGCCAAAAATTACATAAAAATTTTCGAAGTTCATAGAGATAAAACTTTACTTATATTGAGCTAAAAGATTGAAACCGGGTTTATATCTTTTACGAATATTAAGAAAACTACCAGAAAAGTGAAAAAAAGCTAAAAATCACATAAAAATTCTCGAAAATTTTAAAAACAGCAGACGACAAAATTTGGCAAAAAAGTTTGAAACTGAATTCCTTTTCCAAATGTTATAAACCACTAAGTAGTGCTCATAAACAAAATAAATAAATAAAAAATATGGAAGTCGTTTTCGTATTTTCAATTTTCTCTTCAGTTTGTCAATGCCATCTGCGTGGCCCAGACAGATTTTCTTTACGCAGAAAATATTCACTTATAACAATTTTTTTCCTGCTCGGATTGATGCCTTTTATTAAATACATGTATATGTACAGATTTACTAATTAAAAAAAAATTACTTTTGGGATGTCGTTTTCATACATTCAAGTTTTCTCCAGTTCAAAATTGTCACCTAAGTTGAAATTTAAGAAGAAAAAAAAACACCTTCGGATAGCAGGTACTTTTCTGTGGGCAATGAAGACGGGTTTCCTATTAGCTAACAATAAATGCACACGTTTGTCTGTCCAAAGTTTTTCTTTGTCTGGCCAGATGTTTTTCTGTTCAGGACAAAATTTGACAGGAAGGTTACCTGAATGCCTGAAGTTATGCACCTCGAAACAGGTTTTTAAATTTTTTGATTCGAATTTTTTTCATTTAATTTTTTACGCTAATTTTGGTATTTTTTCGAGTTTCGTGGTTTCCCCCCCCCCCCCACATTCATAAAAGGAATCTATTTTCAATCCATCTTTCCATTTTAGCCGAATATAGTAAAGTAGCCTTTTTCAATTTTAAATATTTCGCGAATATTTTATGTGATTTTTAACTTTTTTTTGCGTTCCGACGTGATTTTTTGACATTGGTAAAAGGAATCAGGTTTCAGTCTTTTAGCCCGATGTACTAAATTTCATCCCTTGCAATCCTTGAATTTTTCACGAACGTTTTTTTTTCCCATTTTTTAAGACCCCTGTGATTAGAAGAGATTTTATCTCACATTTGAAGAAACTTTCGTCTTTTGAAAGGAAAAATTCTAGAAATTTTGATCTTCGATTCGCGACTTCTTCGTGTTATGAAGGAAAAAAGTCATGCGTAAAAGTTCAGTTTCTAATAGGAAAAAGTACAATGCAGCAAAGTTGGCGAAACACTCCTGTGATTTGTTTTGACAAAAATGCATCTTTATATTTAGTAAGGATATTAGGTAATTTTTACGTTAGATTGGTGAGTTTTCTATATTTTCGCGAATAATGAGCAAATCAAATCAAAGCTTTTTTGTGTGTGTGTGTGTTTGAACGAAAGAGAAAGTTGCGGAAAAAATCCTTCAGATCACTGATTTTTTTTTTTTTTTTTTTTTTTTTTTTTTTTTGAGAGAGAGTTTAAAAGGAACCCAGTTTCAATCTTTTATTCCAATATAGTAAAAATTTTGCCATCTGCGGCACGGATTTTTTACATCCCTGAAAGGAATCAGGTTTCAGTCTTTTAGCTCAATATAGAAAATATATCCACAGAAATTTCTGAATTTTTTACGAACATTTTATGTGATTTTTAGCGTATTTTTGTCTTTCACGGCGATTTTTTAACATTCCAGTTTCAATCTTTTGGCTCGATATAATCAATTTTCTCTCAGCGATTTTTGAATTTTTGCCCAATTTTTTATAAGATTTTTACACTTTTTTTTTCGCGTTTTGCGGAGTTTTTTCGCCATTTTTTTTTTGTAACCGAAGAATTATCCAGCAGATTTTGCTGCTGTCATAATTAAGCTGAAGTGGAAAAATAACAAATTTGTTCCTGTAGCAACGTGAGCTACGATGCTGGAAAATTTCACTTTTATCTGGGCACTATCACTTTTATCGAAAAAAAAAAAAATACAATAATTCAATGATTGTTTGATTCAAGATCGGAGCGGGAATATACGGAACAGGTTTACGCTGCGGAAGGCAGTGAAGGCCCCCAATGGAGAACTCAAAAAACTAGGTTCTTTTTTATAAAAAGCAATCAGCGAAGCTCTGCTAGTAGGTTAAATAAATACACAATATAATTTGTGTATTGTTAACATAAGTAATTTATCGAGACAAGAGAAATGAAATGTTGAAAACGAAACAGGTCGAACATAAGGGGATAGGCGGCATATGCAATGAACATAGATGCCCGCTTATTGGGGTCCCCAACGAGAGTAAGAAGCATAAATTTTTTGAACATTTGAAAAAAATATGAGGCTTAAAAGTTTTGAATCTTGAGTTCTGAATTTTGCTCACTTTTAAGAGCGGCCCCAAAAAAAGAAAATTTATAAAGTATTTATAGCTTGCAAAATTTCTTTCATCTGGGCACCTTTAAAAAGAATGGTAGCTATAGGAAAAAAGGGCATGTCTGTTTTGGTTAAAAGAAGTAATAGTATTAAGAAAGTTTTTAACATTATTGGGGCCCCCAACGAGATTAAAAAGCATATTTTTAAAACGTTTGAATAATAAAAATTGGCTCTAAAAGTTTTGAATCTTGAGTTCCAACTTTTCCTCACTTTTATAGGGAGCCCCAAAAAAGTCAATTAAAAAGTATTTAGAGCCAGCAAATTTTCTTTCATCTGGGCACCTTTAAAAAGAATCGTGACTGTAGAAAGAAAGCACATTTGGTTGAAGGAAGTAATAGTATTAAGAAAGCTTTGAACCTTATTGGGGCCCTAAACAAGATTAAAAAGCATATATTTTTTTTAATTTGAATAAAAAAGTGGGGCCTAAAAGTTTTTAATCTTGGACTCCAACTATTCCTCACGTTTATAGGAGGCCTTAAAAAAGACAATTCAAAAAGATTTTAGAGCCTGCAAAATTTCTTTCATCTGAGAACCTTTAAAGAGAATGCTGGCTATAGAAAGAAAGTGCATATCTGTTTCGGTCAAAAGAAGTAATAGTATTAAGGAAGCTTTGAACCTTATTGGGTCCCCCAACGAGATTGAAAAGCATATTTTTAAAACATTTGAATAAAAAGATGGCCCTAAAAGTTTTGAATCTTAGGCTCCGACTTTTCCTCACGTTTATAGGGGGCCCTAAAAAGGACAATTCAAAAGAGTTTAGAGCCTGTAAAATTTCTTTCATCTGGGAACCTTTAAAGAGAATGCTGGCTATAGAAAGAAAGCACATTTGTTTGAAGGAACTAATAGTATTAAGGAAGTTTTGAAACTTATTGGGGCCCCCAACGAGATTAAAAAGCATATTTTTAAAACATTTGAATAAAAAAATGAGGCCTAAAAGTTTTGAATCTTGGGCTCCAATTTTTCCTCCCGTTTATAGGGGGACCTAAAAAAGACAATTCAAAAAGAATTTAGAGCCTGCAAAATTTCTTTCATTTAGGAACCTTTAAAGAGAGAAAGCGCATATCTCTTTTGGTCAAAAGAAGTAATAGTATTAAGGAAGCTTTGAATCTTGTTGGGTCCCCCAACGAGATTAAAAAGCATATTTTAAAAACATTTGAATAATAAAAATGGGCCCTAAAAGTTTTGAATCTTGAGTTGCAACTTTTCCTCACTTTTATTGGGGGCCCCAAAAAAGACAATTTAAAAAGTATTAAGAGCGTGCAAAATTTCTTTCATCTGGCCACCTTTAAAAAGAATAATGACTATAGAAAGGAAGCACATTTGGTTGAAGGAAGTAATAGTATAACGAAGTTTTGAAACTTATTGGGTCCCTCAGTGAGATTAAAAAGCATATTTTTTAAAAATTTGAATTAAAAAATGGGCTGAAAAGTTTTGAATCTTGGGCTCCAACTTTTACGTGCTTTTAAAGGGGGCCCTAAAAAAGAACAATTCAAAAAGAATTTAGCACCTGCAAAATTTCTTTCATCTGGGCCCCTTTAAAAAAAATGGTTGCTGTAGAAAAAAGCACATATCTGTTTTGGTTAAAGGAAGTAATAGTATTAAAGAAGTTTTGAACCTTTGGTTTCACCTTTTTTCGCCCATTGATAGGCGCACTCAAAAATATTAAAATGCCATTTTATTTTTTAAGTAGAACTTACAGCCTTCAAAAACTTTTATAAAACATGGTGTATATAGAAGAAAAGGACATATCTGTATCTGTTTTCTATTTCTAAATCTGATCAAGATCTTTGACAAAAAAAAAACAAAAAAAAAAAAACAATTTCGATAAAACAAAATAAAATGTTATTAAAAAATACATAAAAAAAACATTCGGCTGAAAGGTACAATAGCTCATTACTGGGCCCCTGACTTTGCCCACCCCCCCCCCAAATGGGGGGTATGGGGGGCGGTCGCTACGGCCCTGGTCGTACGTTTATCCCTTTGAGGTCCCACATGTGTATTTTAAGCAATTCTTTCTAAGTGAGCCCTTAATTATGTTGGAGGCGTGAAATTTTGCATACTTATAGCTCAACAACTCAGATCACACGTCAAATAATAAATTTTGAAAAAGTTTTATGTTTAACCCTTTCAACTCCAGCTTGTGTATTTTAAGCAATTCTTTCTAATTGAGACCCTAATTAAATTGGAGATTTGAAATTTTGCATACTTATTGCAGAACACCTGAGGCCAGGCGACATATCATGAAATCTTGAAAAAGTCTTACGTTTAACCCTTTGAGCTACCATATATGTATTTTAAGCAATTCTTTCTAAGAGAGCCCCTAATTAAGTTGGAGACATGAATTTTTGCATACGTATAGCTGAATGCCTCAGACCACACGGCAAATCATAAAATTTTCAAAAAGTCTTATGTTATTTACTCCTCCGGGACTTGGGTATTTTAAGCAATATTTCTAACCTCCGCCCTTTTCACCCGGGGAGTACTTTTCCAACTTTTGCCGACACCCCTTTGACCATTCTTTCATATTATGCACCATAGCCTTACATATTTTAGTCCCACTTTTTTACCGCCAGGGCGCCTTCTTATCTCGGGTGCTATCGGCCCAATCCCCTTGACTAATATATCTGCGGATAGTATGTAAAACGTATTTTCGTTCGGATAGAGGTTTGTTTAGAATCAAGTGCGCCCCCTGGTTGTGAAATGTGGAACTAACAGATTTTTCAAAAGCATAAAGTGTTTTGAAAGGAATATTAAACGAAACCCTCTGTACGATCTGTGATCACACTTACCCACTTGTTTCATTTTTAAGATGTCTAACAAAAAAATCTAGTGTCGGAGTCGGCTTGTTTTTTAGCGATTCCGACTCCGACTCTTTTTCTCAAAAATTGGTCCGACTTCGCAGCCCTGGTTGCAACTCAATCATTTTGGGGAAGAGAATAAACCCTATTGGAGATTTCGGACTGCCATCGGCCCGTCCCGAAGCAAAAACTTCAGCTCATTTTCCATTTTATGCTTTTGTAGCAGTTTTAGTTTGATTAAACCTTGGCAATTGTAACCAAGAGTTGAAGTCCTTCTAATATACGGCTTTATCTTTCGGGTGCTTTATTTTACGTTGATTTATTTTCCAGAGTTTTATATTCAGGTTGTTTATTTAATTGTGCTTCTTTTTTGCGGTGTTACATAATTTAATAGTCAACTCTATGGAGCAATTTATTGTAAATATTCAGTCAAATATCGTAAAAATTCAGAAATTAATCGGCGTTAGAGTGAGCTAATTTTTAGTTGTTCTGTAAAAGTAGCTGAATGATAAGGGATTTTCCTCAAAATGTCATTTTTTATTAACTGACTTTTAGAAAAAAAGTTAGTATTTAGTGACTATCAACGGGTAGATTTAGAAAAAATACTTCGATTTTGATACTTCTTTTGACCGAATCTAGGAAAAAAAGTGAACGGAAAAAACGTGACAGGAAAAAAAGTGACAGAAAAAACAAGAGCGGAAAAAAGTTGACAAGGAAAAAACGTGACCGGAAAAAACGTGACAAGGAAAAAAAGTGACCCAAAAAACATGACACGGAATTTATAAATATTGAACTTATTCATAAACAATTACAAAAAACTAAGTAAGTAACAAATGTCTGATATTTTCAATACAATGTTGCATCTTATAAATTTGTTTTCATAAGTCACTTTACCATTATGCATTGGGAAATCAACAGAGATTTGCTTACTAGGGCGTTCTGAAATAAATATTTTGTTAAAAAAAATAGATCCCCCCCCCCTTCCCTGTCTTCTTTCTTTTTATAATTGTTGCTAGCAACTTTTTTTAAGTCTTCCCACCCTTGAAGAACAGTTTTGTGAGCAAATTTTATTAAAATTAGACCTATTTCTTTTAATAAAACGATTATTTTTAATTTTATGTGATAATGTTATTAATACCTTAATAAATAATTTTTTAACTGACAAAACTAAGCTTTTTAGCATTTGTTTTTTATTATTTTCTTTTAATTACCTTTTTCCTCCATCTTTCCCAGAAAGTAAGTTTAATAATTTTTTTATCTTAGTTTTATTATTAATTATATTAATAGTTTTAAATCTCAGTAACTTTAAATATAAAATAAAAAAGCAGATAAAGGATAATTTTCAGCTTATAGCTAATATTAAATATAATGATAAACTGAATATATAATTTGTATTGAGTTTATTTTAAAGTAGAAATTTGTAATTTATATTAACGTTAATAATTTAATAAATTAAGAATAAATTGAATTAAAAAATATATTTAATAAAACATTAATTTAATTTTTATATTAAAATTACTAACTATTTTAATAATTAATTAATAGCAATTATTCATCAATTAAAGTTTTTATTCAAAAGTTTTTATTTATTATCCCCCCCCCCTCCCAAAAAATGAAAAATCAGTCAAAAATTTAAGTCTAAGTAATTGTTTTGTTGACTGATGGTATTATTATTAATTAATAATAATAATAATGTAATATTGTACAAAAATGTAAAATATTTTTTAATTGATGTTAGGTGATGTTATTGTCCAGATGTAGAATTAGATTTTTATTTTTTTAGCACAGTTATAGTTTGCAATATAAAAAAACTAGATATTATTAATTAATTATATTTAAATAGCAAGAAAATATTATAAACTAAATAATAAATAAATAAACAACATATTTATCCTCAGAATCATTATCATTTTTATATAATCTAATGACATTATAGTAAACGAAAATTTAAAAAAAAATTATATTTGCATTACCCTGTAATTATTATATAGCTCATGTAATATTTTTTAAACAAGTAATTGATAAATTAATTATATAAACAATTAATAATTGAAATAATTTTGATTTGTTACTAATAAATACGCCAATAAAAACAATTTAATTTTTGAGATTTTGTTATTAACAATATAGCTGCTTCCAACAACAACTGCAAGGGACCGAAATGGCTAGGAATCGAAATGGCATCAGGACCAAAACGGTGGGACTAAAATATCCTGTTTCCTAATTTACATATATCAAAAATCAAGTAGTGATGTAAATATGCATTTTTATATGCGAATATGCGGAACTTTTCTCAATATTTGCATTCTTAAACATCGACGGAAAATATTCGTATTCCCGTTCGCGATTGTCAAAAATCAAGTAGAGCTGTAAACAAGCATTCTAGTATGCAAATATTCCACTCCATTTTTCAAAATTCGCATTTGTAGACATTGACTTAAAATATTTGTATTATTTATAACGGTTCCATACCGGACAAAGTACAAGTAGCACCAAACGGTCCCGTTTTTTCAGTGTCCCGTTTTTTCCTTGTCCCCTTTTTTCCGATCACGTATTTTCCTTGTCACGTTTTTTCCGCTGTTGTTTATTTTGTCCCCTTTTTTCCTGTCACGTTTTTTCCGGTCACTTTTTTTCCGGTTACCCTTTTGATCATGGTATAGGCTCTTTCTGGTGGTTATCCAAGAAGAACTAAAGCATCAATAAAAAATGAAAAAAAAAAAATTAAAATTGACAATTTGTGGGCAATTCCTTATCATTCAGCTAGTCTAATCTAACTTACTATCCAATCTAATTTGCTATATCAAAAAATGGATGAAACAGAAAATTTCATTTTAAATTATTTTAGTACAAAATAAATTTTAGCACAAAGAAAGTAGTTATAAGGATATTATCAATTGGATATAGACAAACAAAGCTAGAAAATCCTACTTTTCATTTGTTAAAAAAATTTAGATACTATAAGCAAAAGAGCATGCCATATTCTTTATTGCTTCTCAGTTTCTTTGATAATTTATCTTTCGTGTTATCTGTCTTAGTTAATATATATTTTTGAGAAAAATCTAGAATTAAGTTTAACAACCTTAAAGAAATTAAAACATGTGTATCTAAAATTGTAGGTTTAAGTGTATATTTAAATATACTTTTAATAAATTGCATTACTTTTTTATGATGAATTTAATTGGGCATTTTCAGATACTTTCATTCGTTATGGAATAAATAATACTAAAAGTAATGAAAAAAAGTTTGAAATAAAAGAGACAACATGATATACGAGCGGCTATATTTTGAATGAGTACTGTTAATCGTTATTAAATCTTATATTGTACCCTTTCATAATAATATAATGTTAAATTTGTTTGTTTGTTTCAGAGAAACGTAGTAAGATTTATTTCAATGTATGTAAATGAAATTATCAAATCACGTATATATAAATTTTATTTATTTCTTTATATTTTTATTTGACGACTTGTTAAACCATTTATTAAGTTTTCTACTAAAGGTCTTGAATTGGTAGCTCTAACTAACGCCGCCTATGATTAAAAATAAAGTGTCTACCATTTTCGGCACCTTGTGCCAGGCTATTACTTCTCTTGTGTTTGTGTTTCGATAAAATAAATTAATTCAATAAAATTATTCGTTTAAAGAGATTTTGCAAAAATTAAGTAATAATTTATGAATTTTTGAATAGCCCGAATACAATTATATGTAGTTCGAACTACATATAATTAATAAATATATAATTATTAATATAAATAAAATTCACAAACCTATTTTACTAATTATTTTATTTTACTAAAAACGAGGATTCACGAAACTAACATTTTGCTTACATTTTATTTATTTTTATTTGAAACATTTTGTAAAATTCACCTATACTTATTGAGATAACTTAATTATAAACGTTAGTGTGTAATTCCCGAGGTATCATATAAAAAAAACATGGTAATAGAAATTTACAATCGAAATTTTGAACTTTTTTGTCTCTTTCAAAGGAAATGTCCCTGAAATTAGTATTCGTAAAACTCTGTATTATTTATTTTACTAGGGGGCTCGGCCCCCTACGAGCTACGCTCGCCAACCCCCCGTTCAGACACTGCAGTCTCTAAAAGCACGCTAATTTGATCGGCTTTAATTGAATTTTTTTGGAAGATTGAATTATAATTAAAAAAACAAAGGCGATCGCCCTATAAACGGGTTTCTATTCATTTCTCTTTGATTGGGGAATTTTACGGAAAAATCAGCTGCTGTTAAAAGATACAATGGCATTTCAAAATCATCTAATATAAAATGAATTAAGTAAACAGAGTCTTTGTCTCCCGGTATTTTTTAACAAAGCGAAAAGAAAGTCCTTTTAAATAAAACATTTTAAATATATCGTTTTTAATCTGACGTAATTTTCACCAAACTTTTCTTTCCCTTTTTAATATTCACGTGAAAATGCTTTTATTAGAAATGAAATATTATTTGCGCTGTCAAAAAAAAAAAAAAAAAAAAAATAGTTGAAAAGTTCATCTCAAAATATCAAGTAAATGTCTCGCGCTATTTTTAAATTTAAACTCCTATTTTGCAATATTATTTTTTGTTCATTTTACGTAATAAGTGTAACGTGACGTAAATGTGATGTAATTTCTCCTATTTAAGACTTCTAACGCATGTTAATGAATTTATTACTTTACAATATCCTTTCTCTGTTAAAATTCACGTGTAATTATAGATGAAGTAATTTTCAATAAGTTCCTGCTTTTTATACGTAATTATTTAATTCTAATTTGAAAGTTTTTCTTTTCTGTTTATAATAGTCACGCGTAAATAAATTTTTAATTTGAAGCAAACATTATTGTTTCCGTTGTTTATACAGTTTGGCAACAGGTTAAATTAGTACAATTTTCTGAAATAAGTAAAAAAATATCTCTCGAAATGCTGAAAATTTGAATTTAAAATAGAAATGAAACCTCGAAAAATGAGTCAAATTAAAAAAATAAATTATTTCTGCACACCGGGAAATTATAACGTATAAAATGATCTAAAAAGTATTAAATTCCGATGTCTAGTTTTTGCTCCTATAAAACTTTTTTAATGGAACGATTTTGTCCAACTTTAGCATTAAATATCTCTTAAAATAATTCTTCGATTTGAAAACTGTCTACATCAGCGTGTTTATCAAACATTTCTGTATAATACTACCAATTTTCATATTTTTGTATGCATTATTTTTCTTAATATTAACGAAGAAAGACCTCCGGTCACAAAAAATTCAAAACCGGCGGCGGCGGCGGCGGCGGCGGCGGTGACAGCGGGAGTTACTTTTTTTTAGAATAGAGAGATATTATTTTTCTTATTTTGTTATGCGATATAAGCATTATTCTAAGCCCTAAATTTTAAGGGACACATTTGATGAAATATTGCGTTTTTCTATCGTTCAAGTGAAAATATTCTCTAATTGTATATAAACCACAGTTTAGTTGCTCTTGTATATTCTTGTGAATTATAATGTATAATTTATAAAGATATAATAATGTTTTTTGTTTATAAAAATGAATATTTTTTAATGTTTTTTATATACTTTAAAAATTTAGTTTGAAACAAAATTTTAGGAACTTAACCACTAATTTAAAATTTAAAACAAATAATTACAATTTAAATATCTTATATAAAGTTTTTATTTTGAATAATATACATTTTGAAATTTAACAAAGAGTTTATAAATTTATATTCACTGCAAACCTATTTTAGCTCATATCTTTCCATATGTGTGTACGAATTGTTCAAACAATAAAAAAGTATTACATTAAAATTAATATTGTTATTTCTCTTTTGAAATTTCACTTTTATAATAGATATGCTTTGAAAAATTCACATAAAAATATTAAACCTGAAAATGCTTTAAGTAAATTTTGATGAAATTCAATGCTGTACACAGTTAAATTTACTCGAATTTAAACTAAATTCTTAAATTTTTAAATTTTGAATTTTTTATTACACTCATTTCAAGTATTTAGGATTTACAGTTATTAGTATTATTATTTATTATTGAATAAAGATTAAACATAATTCGGTATTTTTATGAAAGTATTCATTTTGACTACACTATTGAAGTTTTCTATTCCACTAACTCAAATCAATAACATATTCATCATGAAAAAATACAATTTGAATATCCATCAAGTACGCTTTGACACTTTGAATTCTTCGGATTTCATTCGGGGGAAAGGGGGGGTGGGGGTGTATTCACCAAGAATGGAAGACAGATTCCGGAAACCACAAACAGGCATGCTAATGACATATACCAATAGACTACCCGCGTTAATTACCTTTACTGAAAAGGGGGTGAGGGTGCACTCCTAACTAAGCAACAAATTAAAGTAAACGGGTTATAAATGAGCCAGGAACTGTGTCAGAAAATTTCGCGAGCAGGTCATTTGAGAACCATCTTAAGAGGCTACTTCAGTCAAATGAAAAGACCCGTTCGCTAATTCTAATCCCATGGAAGAAATTTATAACGATATCTCGGTTACATTTCAATATTTTTAAATGATTTTTTTTTTTTTTTGCATTGGATAGCTGAGATCGATCTGTATGCAGGCCGTTTTTTACTTGTTCGATTTTTATTACAGATTTTTTTTTATGAGCATGCTTTCAGTTTCGAAACCGGTTCCGAAAATGAAAGCGTCCTCGTTAAAAATATCTGTAAACAAAATCGAAAAATTAAAAAACGGCCTTTGTACAGATCGATCTCAGCTATCCAATGCAAAAAAATCATTTAAAAATATTGAAATGTAACGGAGATATCGTTATAAATTTCTTCCATAGGATTAGCATTAGCGAACGAGTCTTTTCACTTGACTGAAGTAGCCTCTTAACATCAGTTTTAACTTTTTTTATTATTATTAATTTCAAGAAAATTAGCAACATAGCTCAATTGGCTTATGTCTCCAGAAACAATTATCTTTCGTTAAGTACATGTCGTATCACATGTTCTCAATATGGGAGGTAAAAAGGACCGATTCGTTAGTTCTAACGTGGCATTAGTCTTATTTCCAATTACTTATTTCGACAATTAATTCACTTAATGATGTTTTCATGAGTTGAGAGTGACCGATGTGCTATGGGTTTAGGATTTTAGTTCACACGAGTGTCTCTTTTCTATATGATTTCTTTACGCCTTCTAGCTATGGGGAGTTCTTTTCACTGTACGTGACACCTCCTAAAATAATTAGTCAGCCAAATGTGGAAGTCGTATTCGTGTATTTCTTTTTTGCAAACACTTATCAAGAACACACTTACATTTGTCAGCCTTTAAAGGAAGGAGTGACTTTTTGTTCAAGTTCAGATTTTATAGTTACTAAAGCTTCTTATAATTCTAATTTTAAAACGGAAAAAACAGTTTTCGAAGTGCCTGGCGCTAAAAATGGATGATTATTTTCCAATGGTTATGGATTTTTTTTATAGAATTAAAGGCAAGCCCAGTGCCGGTAGATGGAAACTAGCATGCAAAGATATTAAATGTCGGGGAAGTGTTGCTGAATCCAGAGGGGTAGAAAAAAATTGAAGAAAAATCCGCACACACATGCAAACCAGATTTACTTTATAAAGAAAAAATCAATCTTCGTGAGGATATTCTTTATAGATGTAAAACGGAGCTTACACCGAACAGCGAAATTTTCCGAGAAGAGTGTGCGAAAAGGTAAGTGAGTTAATTTTTACAAAAGTATAATAACATTTCAATTTATTTAAACCTGTGAAAACGAAAGCGAAAGGGACCAAGAAAAAAAAATATGTTTATTAAAAGTTTCCGTCTTAGCAAGTATAATTGTTTGTTTTCTTTCCGTCGAGACCAGGGCTTTACAAATTCGGTCGCCACTGCTCGAGCGCACTTAAAATTTCAATAATACCGTAATAATTCTATTCTACTTAAAGTTTAATTGCTTTATTTTGTTTTGATTAATTTATGTATCTCGATATAATAATCATCCTTCTAAAAGAAAACAAAATAGTTATTATAAATAGTTAATTATTGAATACGATAATAAAAAATAATTTTGACTCATATTACCCATAATCTTTTTCATTGGTATATTTCGTGTTTATATGAAGAATTATTGTGTGATATATGTGATATATTATTATATGTGAGGACTGTTCAGTGAGTTTGAATAAACATAATAAAATAATAGACGAATTCTAGTGTTTCACGTTTCTTGACAAATAAACTATTAATCTATATAAATAAATGCTGAACTATAAAACAAGCAACGCGTTTTGATGGAATAAATCCTTCTTCAGGCATGCATAATTACTACCAAGTGTTTGGACTAAAGTGGCACTTAATGCTTTTTAATTCTGGTGTGTTAAAATTTTCTGAAATTAAAATTTAGGAAACATTTTTAAGCGCAGTTTCATAACATTCGGCTTTTTAAAGATCTTCTGAAATTACAAGTAACTTTTATATGTCTTTTGAATAACAGAATAGACTGTATTTTCCATTTAACCTCTATAATAATTAATTATTTAATTACATTTAATGCTACTTAAATAGTAAGGAAATTATTCATTTGCGTCTAACACATGATCGATATAATCTTACTGAAATTCAGTTTTCTTTAAAACAATTTAAATATCACACTTTTTCTTTCTATTTTTTTATTGTCTAAATCCCCCCCCCCTCCTTTCCGAAATCTTGCTTTCCTCCCCTTTTCTTCCCTCTCATACACTACCCAAAGATTAAAATCATTAAATTTATAATTTATATCTGTAAAACTCTTTTGTTTGTTTCTTTATTGAAACGAAAAAATAACCGACTATCTAAATTTTTACTTTCTTCCATCCCCCCCCCCCCCTATTCCAAGTATGCAAAAGTTTTAAAAAAGTTAAAGCTTATTATTATTTAATTATTTTCCTGTCCTATTTTTAAGCATATAGTAATGATAAATAAGTATTTATTTAATCAAACTCTTTCCCCGCCAGAAAAAGAAGAAGAAAAAAAAGCCTTTTCTCCATTTCCCCGCCTATCATCTCAAGAAGTTATATATTTTTTCAACTCTTTATTTTATTTTTTTTTGTTGCTTTTTGTAATATTAAATAAATAGCCCTCTAAATCAACGCTCCCCCTTATGAAATTTATATTTTAGTTACAGGGACACACAAAAGAATTCAATCACATTGCAGCGTGTGGGAAAAATCGCACGAGGGTCATTTTTCTGCGGTTACTAGATATTAAACATAATTAAATTGATAAATTACTGAAGTTCGGTACAAGATGATTTCTGTACATTATTGGATGCATAACATCTATTAGTCATTTACGGGGACACGCAAAATAATAAAGTTACAGTACTGGCTATGAGCACTAATTAGTAAAAATACTTTTTCCGTTCTATTATGCTTTTTTCACACAATTTTTGCATAATACGAGATGTGTATAGTTCTACATCTGCATAAAATAGAGCTAGATAAAACAATTTGTAAGCGTAATTGTTAAGGATGTAAATTGTTCAATAAAGGTTTTTCAGTTTGTTATGCATATATTTAGTATACTGTATGATGTTTGTAGAATATAGATAAATTACTGTACAGGCTTACGCAAAGAACAAGATACATTGCTGTCTATGATTAGTAATTGCTAGAAGTTTGTTTTTAGTTGTGTTAAACATTTTTTACTTGGATTATTTAAATTTTAGCTTAATCCGGGGTGTCCATAAAAATCTGTAGATAATATGCAGACAGTATAAGGGAATACGAGTACATTTCCGTTTAATGACAGAAAATTCTGAAGATGATTTTTCACATGTTTTATGAATTTGAACTAACTGAAATGAATTTTAAAATACCTGTAATATATATTGTCGACTCAAAGCAATAGTAAAATATATCAATAAATAATAGAAAATTAGTTGTCTGACTTACTGGTATGAAAAATTGTATCTGCATCTAGTGGAGCAGTAGGAAATGTTTATTTGAACACATCTGAGTTATATTAAACACAACTCTGTGTTTTAGAAGTGTTCAACGATATACGAATCTGTAAATCATAGCCAGCATAAAAATAAATCGACTATATTTCCAACTTTGGACGGAAATTGATAAAATTAGATTTTTAATATGTTATGAATTTTCTAAATTGTTTCATTAGTTATTATTTTTTTCGCTTCACTGTGAAGTTTCGTGACAATTTTCTGGAATTGTTAAAAGTAGTTTATAATTATCACTGTAAAGAATATGTAACGTTACTCCATAAAATTTTTTTTTCAATTATTCTGCCTGCATTTTATTGGGATATAACTGATGTTGCGTTACACAGGGGCGTAGGTACAAATTTATTTTCGGGGGGGGGGGGGGGGGAAGGGGAAAGTTAAAAATTTTTCCAACTTATAATTCAAAAATTTCACAATGTGAAACAAATTGCTCTATTTTCCAACTAAAATGATATGTTCAATGCGTCTTTAATAATAATAATAATACTAAAAAAAAAAAAAAAAAAAAAAAAAAATTCTTTCCAAAGAAAAATGCTGAAACTAAAAACAAAAAAATTATAATTATTGGTTATTTTAATGAAAGTTTTTGTCTTCAATTGTGTAAGAGTCATAATCGTACTTCACATGAAAATAACCTCATACTGTTAGATTTTTGAGAAAGGAACAAAGTTTTGGAAGAAACGTATTGGAGACACTGTTGATGGATAACAGTAGAGATATTCAGGTCTGGTAGAAGTATGATATTTTCGTAGCACAGAGAAACATAATGAGAAATTGAGTCTGGCTGCTTTTTGTATTTCTTTTGAAAGTTTAACTATTCTGCTATTACAGAACTCAGAAAGGTAGTCAACAAAACAATAAAAAATCTATTTTTTTTTTTTTACCTTAAAAAAATCTATAATTTCCAATAAGTAATAATAATTTCCAATAAGTAATAATAATTTCCAATCTATAATTTTAAAAATCTATAATTTCCCAACTCTAAGCTCAAATTTCCGAAGTTCACATATGTTGGGGGGGGGGGACCCCCATAGAACCTCTTCACTGATGTGTAATATTACGCCAATTATATCAGGTCAAATTACACATTTATATAAGTTAAATTACTCCATAAAATTGGAGGTAGCATGTTGCCACTAATTTTATGGAGTAACGTTATGTAATTTTTTTTTACAATGATGCTTGGTACATGATTTCCCTCTCTCTTTTATTATTATTATTATTATTATTATTATTATTATTATTATTATTATTAAACCTTTTTCAGAAATCTTCGTTTTTCTATTCTTTTCTACTCTTTTCTTACTCTTTTTAAATAACTTTAAATTTCATTTTTTCTTTGGTGGTGCTTATTTTGAAATAACTATGATTGAAAATCTTCTATTTTTTTACTGCTAGATACCAAAATCTATGCTTGATACAAAATTTCTCTATTTTTTTTTATTCCACCTACATTGCCCCTTTTTATGAAATTTCTGTTTTTCTTTTCCTTGCTTTTCTCTTAACAAATATAGTTAATCTTGAGCTCTTTTAATTTTTGAAATTTATCCGCCTTATCTGATACTTTGCTGTGATAATAACGGGCCAGCTTTACTTCAGTAGTTTTGAAAACGGCCCAGATTTACTTTACTTTGTTGCTTAGTTACGGAAAGTTACAAATGTATGAATCCGACTTTTAAGTAAGGCATCGAATAGACTGCGTTTCTTTTCGTCGTAAAGTTTGATATGGTCAGGCGCTCTCTTTCATGTTTGTTGACTTCTGCGGAATTCTAGATGACATAGAACTTCACAGGCCGTCGTTGACGTGTCTCCACATCTTTCTTTTGTTGAGATTCTCCTTTCTTTGCTTGATGACAACAGAACCATTGGAAAAGAAAGTGCAGGTATTAAGCAAGGGAAGGGGGGGGGGGGGCGCTGACGGGTCTGCAACCCGCTCGCAATTTAAAGAAAATATAAAGTTTAATTCCAGTAGTATATGTGAAATTTACTTGAAGTAGTTTAGAAGAATCTAATGAAACCTGCTAAGACGGAAACAAAAAATCGAAACGTATTCTGTATTAGACAGATTTATATCTGTGAAAGTGCATCATTTACCAGAAATCATAAAAGTTCCATTACCACAGGGTATCCGTTTACATATATTTCATTTACGCACGTTTTATTACATTTTACATAAACGTATATGAAGGTGTATAAATAATAAAATGTATATAATTATTTTACATAATAACACATATCATGTTTTATTATATAAAACATGATATATGGAAATTCAAATTGCATATTTTTTTTTCTTTAGGCAAAAACACTAATAATATGTTTACTCTTGCTGTTTTTCCATTTCTTTTAATTTATTTTAATGGTTGGTACGTTACAGGCTTGTTATTCAGCTTGTTGCAGCTTGCGCTATCATGTTTTTTTTCTTTTCTTTTCTTTTTCTTTTTTTTTTTTTTATAACATTTCAAAATTTTACAGATTTTTTTTTTTTTTTAATGTTTATGTAACTTTTTGCTAAAAATCAGATTTATTTTATTTTAAAAACCTTGGAAGTATAACTGCATGTTATAAATCGCAAACACACAAAAAATGTCCTTATCAACAACAATTTATGATTAAAAAGTATTCAGAAAATGCTACCAAATTTGACAGTTAAAGCCAACTTTCGTGAAGTGGTCGTCTTGGAAAAGTCATTATCAAGGTGTGATTAACTGCAATTCCAAAAGTATCCTATTTATGAAAAATGAAAAACGTTATTCAATTCTTAAGAGTACTGCGAATGGCATTCATGTATGCTTCAAAATGAGTCCGAAAATGTACGAAAGAGGGAGGTAATTTTAAATATAATTTAAATGCACATATCTTATTTTCGGGTAACCAGATTTTAATCCGACCATACTTGTGTTTCTATTTGATGCTTTTTCTTTTCGTTGTGGACCAGGTTAACTTTCAATGATTCATGATCATATTGAGTTTTGATTTTTTCGAGTTTTGTTCAGACTGAACCAGTTTTTCAAAAATATTTTCAATTAAAAACTATATGTTTGAAAATTAATTATATGTGTTCATTTTAATACATAAAAAGATACAATTGATGACATAACTATTGACCACTTTTCCATAATTCTATTAAAATATGAATTAATTCTTTTTTCATTCCTGGTTCGCGATCGATTCGATTCGGGTTGAAGTGTTTCAGATTTCAAGTTGACTTGAAGCAGAAGTTTTGGTTTTGTTCTGGTACAATCCTACTTGCGCAGGACTCAAATGTAGACCTTACAAACAAACATTCTGTTATATTCTATTATTGTGCTCTATCTTTGTTATTCATTATATTTGCTTTTCAGTAATTTACTATATTGTCACTAATGTTAAGTCATTTTCTTAAATAATTGCATCCATGAATTTTGAAAATTATTATTTTATTTATTTTTTTTTCGACTGAAAATTTCCATTCTTTTATAAATATTTTTTATTATTATTTATAACAGCAACATAAAAATTGAAAAAAAAAAAAAAAAAAAAAAAAAAAAAAAAAAAAAAAAAAAAAATGGGCTTAGAAAATTGACAGAAATGTATATTTTATTTAATTTTTATTTTGAATATGTGTATAATATTTATTTGCACCAGATTACGTGTTTCCAGAGATGATACAATGATGATTTTATGATAAATTTTCCATAAGCATAAAAATTTGAAAGTTAATGTGCTAATTCATTTTTTCATAGAGTGTCTCTGAAGTCTAGAATTTCTAAAAGCTTTAATAATTTTAAATACTAACTGAAAAAAGTTTTTTAAAAGGTATTTCGCACTTTTTTCTTTAAACGCATAATTTTATGCGGATATTTTTACATATTCTGTGATACAAAAAGAGGGGCAGCCACTATGAGAAATGTGGCAGATGCAATGTATTTGACGCCTGCTCTTATAGGGCCCGCACCTGTAACGTGATCTAAATACCTTTGTTTATCTTTAATAAAAAAAAAAAAAATCTTGCACTTTTTAAAATGGAGGCCAGCACTGTACAAAAGTGTTCAAAAGTAGGTTATATGCTTAAGCTTGTTTTAAAAAAGGAGGAAAATTTCCCACTCGATAACGAGAAACATTCGTGAACTAATTTTTAAATAAATAAATAAAAAAAAAGAAAGAAAGAAAGAAAGAAAAATAAATAGCAGACATCAGCTGTAAAAAATTTGGAATCAAATAACGTTTTCAGTTTTCGATAAATGAATTGCATCTTATGAGATTAATTTCTCACGGTAACGTGGTGACATTAACATTTCTCATTGCATCTTATGTGATTTATTTTTCATTTTACTTTTCTCTGTAAGAGCTTCTGAAAATTTGTTTCAAAATATCATCTTTTCGTATTTAAAACAAAAATATTCTTTGCATTTATCGAAATATAGAAATCTCTACTCAATTTCCCATTTTTTTGAATAAGAGTGCTTGCCAAGTTCGTGTATCTAAGATTAAATTTGACTTCTTGAGTGTGTGAGAAAGTTCTCACTATGAATATGATACTGATTGAGGTAGTTGAATAGAACGCTGATTAGTGTAACAAATACTTTCATCTATGTATCCAATTATTTTTAATTTGTATTAAATTAAATAAAAAAACTAGTTGGATGTGCCAATCCCAAAACTTTCTTCTATCTTATACATCTTAATATTTCAAAACCTAGTTACACATGTTAATACTTCAATATTATTAGTTCAATACTATACCAACTTTAATTTTCATCTTAAATTTCTGCTCAAGTCAATTAAACGGTCTAAAAACGAGTTAATCTATATCATGATATTTGTTAAAATTATTAATTTTTCCTTATTCTGTCGTTAGCAGCTGTTTGCGAATAGCCGGCATAGCAGGAAGCGAGTTCCCGCCGCTGCATGAGTCGCCGATGTACAATAGAACTACGAAAAATCAAGAAAAGTATACAAACATCTCTAGCACGGAGCCCCTTTATCGCGCAATATTTCCAAATTCAAGGAGAACCTGTTGGCCAAAGCCCAAAACAAGCACAAACATTTTGGTTCAATTGTATGCATAATTTTATACGCTGTTCGATGGTACAATAATGAAAATGGCACAGAGATCGGAATTATAGCGCCCCCTTCTTTCGGAATTTTTTCAAGTTCAGGGAGGACTTGTTTGCCATAGCCAGAAGCATGCACAAAAAATTTGGTTCAATTATATGGATAACTTCATACACTTTTCGATGGTACAGTAATGAAAATGGTACAGACATCGCAATTATAGTGCAACCTTCCGGCAGAATTTTTCCAAATTCAGGGAGGACCTTCGTGACATGACCAAAAATAAACACATAAAATTTGGTTCAATTCTATGCATAACTTCATACAATTTTCGGCGGTACAATATTCAAAATGGCACAAAAATTGTACAAAAATCGCTATTACAGCGCCCTCTACAAGCGATTTTTTTACAAATTAAGGGAGGACCTCCTTGCCATAGCCTAGAACTTAATTTTTTTTTTTTGGTTCAATTCTATGCATAACTTCATACACTTTTCGATGGTGCAATATTCAAAATCGCACAAAAATCGCTATTACAGCGCCTCCTAACGGCGAATTTTTTGCAAATTCATGGAGGACCTGCTTGCCATATCCAAAAACTTAAAATAAAAATTTGGTTTAATTCTATGCATAACTTCATACACTTTTGGACGGTACAATATTCAAAATCGCACAAAAATCGCTATTACAGCGCCCCCTACCGGCGAGTTTTTTCCAAATTCAGGGAGGACCTGCTTGCCATAGCCAAAAATTTAAAATAAAAATTTGGTTTAATTCTATGCATAACTTCATACACTTTTGGACGGTACAATATTCAAAATCGCACAAAAATCGCTATTACAGCGCCCCCTACCGGCGAATTTTTTCCAAATTCAGAGAAGACCTGCTTGCCATAGCCAAAAATTTAAAATAAAAATTTGGTTCAATTCTATGCATAACTTCATACACTTTTCGATGGTACAATATTCAAAATCGCACAAAAAACGCATTTACAGCGCCCCCTACCGGCGAATTTTTTCCAAATTCAGGGAGGACCTGCTTGTCATATCCAAAAACTTAAACTAAAAATTTGGTTCAATTCTATGCATAACTTCATACACTTTTGGATGGTACAATATTCAAAATCGCACAAAAATTGTTATATCAGCGCCCCCTACCGGCGAATTTTTTCCAAATTCCGGGAGGACCTGCTTGCCATAGCCAAAAACTTACAATAAAATTTTGGTTTAATTCTATACATAACTTCATACACTTTTTGATGGTACAATGGCGACAGACAGACGGACAGACGGACAGACGGACGGACGGACGGACGGACAGACGGACAGACGGACACACACCCAGACAGACATTTTCTATAAACATGTTTTTTGGAATCTCTGACCCCTAAAACATGCAAATCCGTCGAAAACCGGAAGTCGAAAAAAATTTCGATTACAATACTTTCTTCTATTGAAGATAGAAGAAAGTAATAATTGTAAATTTTAAAAACAAGAAATGGTAAAAAAATCCATTTTCTTTATTTGCATGTTCTTTTAAATTTAGGAATTTTTCAGTGTAATTTGAAATTTGAATAAGTTTAAAGAAACTGTCTATATTGCGCGCATTGAATTTCACTCAATTTCCTTAAAACATTTATGAATCCAATATTTTTGTGTGTACTCTTTATGGATATAATTTTTTAAAAATGAAATACGAAATATTAATTTTATTGAGAATACATTTTTATTGTTTGAACAATTCACACGCACATATTGAAAGAAATTATAAAAATATTTTTACTCTGATTAAAGTGTATAAGATCCTCGATAAACTTCTATATGTATGTTTTTTAAAATCAAACCTTCATAATTAATAGTTCAAGTTCTAGTTATCAGTTTTCCATTTTCTATTAGTTCTTGAGTTCCTTACTCTCTGTTTTGAATTGAAATTTTAAAGTATATAACAAGACATATAAAAATACATTTTTTATGAGCATACAATTTTATAAATCTACATTTTGGTAAGCAGATAAAGTTTTTATTTCATTATAAATGATGCTATTTATTTTATAAGAATATACCAACAATTAAATTGCATATATATGCAATTAGAGAAGCAAAAATCTGATATCCGCAGCAGATTTTCTAAAAAGGTTACAGCAAAGAGGGAAAATCCCCTACATGCACTAATTATGCATTTTTTCATGACCTTTTGATGAAATTCGTATATTTCTGCGACCCTTTCACAAAATTCGAGTTTTTTCGCGATACTTTGTCGAAATTCGCTTTTTTTTCTTCTTGTGAAGAAATTCAGGTTTTTTGCGATATTTTGATGTAATTCGCGTTTTTTTCGCGATCCTTTGACGAAATTTGGGGGATTTTTTGCGATCCTTTAACGAAATTAGTTTTTTTTTCGCGATGCTTTGATGAAATTAGTTTCTTCTTTCGGGATTTTTTGACAAAATCCGCGTTCCTTCCCCTGATCCCTAGGCGAAATTGGTGAAATTTGCATTTTTCCGGCGATTCCTTGACGAAATTTGCATTTACTTGCAATATTTTTGCTACATTCATATTTTTCCCCGATCCTTTGACCAAATTGACAATTTTTTCTGCGAACGATTGACGAAATTGAGTTTTTGGCGACCGTTTGTCGAAATTGGCGATATTGTTGCGTTACATTTTTAATGTGAGAGTTTTGAGAACCGAAAGCCTTAAATTTTCGAAAAATTGGGAATAGAATCACCTCTATAATTAGACGGTGATAAGATTTTTTTTTTAAATAATTTTTCTTGTGTGTTCTTGAAAAAAAAAGGTTTAAACTGTATTTTGTTTCTTATAATGCAAAATTTATCAAAATATCACACATTCACAATTTTTTATATGTACTCTTGTGTGACAAATTGAAAAAAAGAAATACTGCTTTTCTAATATTCCCCACTACCATGATTGCTTACTTTATACATATTTTTTGTAACATGTATCCTGCTCAGATTAATCTTCTGACCCTACATAGTTCAGTATTAATGTTACAATTAATTAATATCCACGTTAAAAGAATTATGTGATTACAGTACACAAATTTGATGTAATTTGTATGTATTTTGTTGTACATGTGTATGTGTATATATTAAATAAATTATTTTTCACTTTGTATTCCTGAATTTTTTTCACACATAAACGTTATTACTTTTATGCGTTTCTTTCGCAGTTTAGCAAGTGGAATTTTCAGATTAAGGCGACAGTGGACATTCAAAAACATTTTCTACAGTTTTTGCTCAATCGTTTTGAAATTTAATACACATATAATTTGTGCAATAATTAAGAAAATTTCTTAATTTCATTAAAAAATATTAATATGCAAATGAGTAATTAATTAATAATATGCTAATTAGTGATACAAATTAAAAATGCTCCATGCGCATTAAATTTTGTTTCAGAAACTTGTAATTTTTTTTTTTTTTTTTTTTTTTTTTTTTTTTTTTGTGATAGTTTTATGATATTACATCAAAAATTGGTATACATTTTAAAATTATACTAAGTAATTTGGCAGAAAATAATTATAAACATATAATATTGTTCATTTCGGATAAAATTCAATGATAAAATATTACTTTTTTTTTACACATATTAATAGCAAGTTTTGTAATAAAGTATATCAACAGCAATATTAACAAGTATTATAAAATTAGTATAAAATTAAGACGAAAGGAGCATTTTGAACTTGCTCAGTCGGCGAAAATTCTCATTTTGAGAAAACTGGATTTAAAGTTTTATTTTAAGTGCAGATTAACGATTGTTTATGTTAGAAAAACAGCTGTATCTCTGCAAAAAAATTATCAGATTTGAATAATTTTTTTTTATTTGAAAGTAGAAGATTGCCGGAACATTTTTTCGAAAAAACAAAAAATGATTTTTTTAATGTTTTTTGCGATTTTGAACGTCCACTGTCGCTTTAAGAAGCCACTTACTCCTTAAAAATCTCTGAAATCGACACCTATTCTAATATCCAAATAACATAATTTACTTACATCTAAACCACAAACACCTTAATTTGATGGATAAACACTTATGGAAATGAAAACATGCGTCATCTAATTTAGAAATATAATTTCTCCACTTTTTGTTTCCGAAAACAGTTTTTATTACCGAATAAAAAAAAAAAAAAAAAAAAAAAAATTAGAAATAAAAAGGATGAAAAGTTTTATGTATAAAAAAATACATTATTATGAAATAGTAATTTAATTTTAATTAATTTAAGATTATGCGTTGAGAAATAAAATTTTAAATTCTAAAATAAGAAATTAAATAATGTTTATTTTTTTCTTTGTAGTTGCCTTATCTTAAAAAAGTGACAAAAAAAAAATATGTCTTTTTGAAAAAAATTTGTTTGTTTGCGCTTTCTACCAAGTGTAAAAAATCTGTACATTTTTGATAATCGAATTCGATGTCAAATTAATACGGAAATTTTTGGGAAAAACATGAAATACATTAAAAGAATAGGCACAATTTTCAAGATGAACATTTTATGCTTATAAAAGAAAGTAAAGAAAAACTATTTTAATTTCTAGTTATAAATGTTATAAATTGATGATGGATAAAATATATAATGTGAACTTAAAAAAGCCCACAGTCTTACTTAAAAGGCGACTAAAGTGATGAAAAAGTTTTTACAAGTTTAAAATATACATTTTATTTAAAACTTCTTAGTACTTTCAAGCTTTCCAAGCTCATCATCAGAGAATATCTTAATAACTAAATGTTGTTTATTTATACAAATACGTCACTTTGTTTTGAAGATGAGAGAACCAATAATTACCAGAGTTGAAAGTAGAAGTAGCAGCAGCAAAGGAAATATATATTATTATTAATTACAGTTCCATTTATTTTATGGCATCACTCTGTTCTCATACGTCACTTTTCATGGGTAGAAGAAAATATTTAACTGCCGTACTTTAAATTTTAATACGTAACTTTGCTCCAGTTTTCAGTATTTATTTTCAGGATATTGAAGCATAAACTGGGGATATTGTACGATAGGACGTCGTTATATACTTGATTGTTTTTACACAGGTTTTCTATGGATTCTCTTATAGTGGATGCGTAATAATTGGATGTTGGGTAAATGATTTTTGCATGATCAAAATCTATTGTGATATTCTGATAGAAACTTAAACAAGAGTGAGTTGTGGGTTGACGACAAAATTTTATCTCTGCTTTATGTTCTTTTATTCTTTCTTTGATTTTTCTTTTGTGTCATTCCGTCAATCGTTTAAGTTTCAATCAGAATATCGCAATAGATTTTGATCATGCAAAAATCATATTCCCAACATCCAGTTATTACGCATGCACTATAAGAGAATCTATAGAAATCCTGTGTAAAAACAATCAAGCATGTAACGACGCCCTATCGTACAACATCCCCAGTTTATCGTTCAATATCCTGAAAATAAATCTTGAAAACTTGAGAAAGTGACGTATTAAAATTTAAAGTACGGCAGTTAAATATTTTTAGTTATATAAATAAAAAGTAATAAAATTGTTTTTATGTGTATGTATATAATATAAAATTATATAAAATACCTTAAAAATCAAATTAGAATTCCAAAATGTTTTCGACCAAATTCAGACGATCATCGGAAGTGTTCATTTCATCGTCAGTGTAGAAATAAACTTTTATATTTTAATGTTTGCGCTTGTACTAAATCTTAAAATTAGTCTTTTTTTTTCAGAAAATTTCGTCGCTATCCATTTTTTCTTGAATGTGCACAAAATTTTTCCTCTGAATGCTTTGAAATGTTCTATAGCTGTTTGCTATTATGCTTGAATTTTTAAAACTAAATACAGATCAAAAGTTAAATGTAGTTAACTGCAGCAATATGACCGAAAATTCTGAGAATTTCATAAAATTTAGAAAGTTTTTTTCTTACTTTTATATTCAAATATATAAAATTCGAGGCAGCGTTTTATCTATTTATATAAAATCCAAGTCTCTGTGTGTCCCTCACGATTCCGGTAGGACCGCCTCATTGAAATGAGTAATAGTTGAAAAAAAAACTAATGCAGGGTTACCACAGTAGCGCCAAATGTTAGCCAACTTTGTGATAGCTGGCTAATTTGGCGAAATTCCCATTTAAAACCATTAATCTTTCATAACGGAGGTCACCGAAATTTAATTTAAGCTCCGCTCTTTTAAGATACTTTACAAAATCTATGAGTGAGAATTTAAAGTACATCTTTACATCTTCCTCCCGATGCTACTAATAAAATAACCGCCAATAGACGACGCTGTACTGTGTGAGCTCCTAACTGCGTGATTTTAATGTGCTTTAGGTACTTTTCCAGTATAGGTGCCTTGGCGAAAAAGGAAATTTGGCAACATATTCTCCGGGAACCTTATCCACTGTTTCATTTTATATACACACGCATTTTTTTTTTCGATATTTATACGATTTATTTAATATAAAAAAGACGTTTCACTAATTTTATAAAGAAACAGATGTGATTTGTACATAAAAACATCAATAATATACATATAAAATAAACATATAAAACAAACAAAAACGCTCATCAAGTTTGTTTTCGTAGCTGTTTATATGATTTGACAACAAATCTCGATATTTTTCCGTTATACGGACACCATGCCAAAATGTATGCTAATGCGCCAATTATTTCAAAATGCTAAAAGATATTTTTAATTTTATGCCAGCAGTTTAATATGAGTTTTATTTTATTGCTTTATTTTATAGCAGTTATTTGTTCACTTATTTTTTAAGTATATAATTGTGATTTAATGAAATAGTTCGTAAAAGTCTGGAATTTTCAAATTTTATATTTTTTAAATGCTCACTTTAGTATCGACAATGTTTTTTTCTTTTTTTTTCAAATGCTTCAATTCACGTGATTTTCATTTTGCGCCATCTATTACGCTTGGCGACAAAGGTATCCGTATAACGGAAACAAACCCAAATCTTACTTTCTGATGCCCAAATTACACCAAGCTTTTTTTTTAAAACACCAAAGCTCCTACAGTGGAAAAGTACCAAACTGTCTATTATTTTGCGCTATCTGTGTTATAGTCTGTACTAAATGTAAGGGGTGTGGAGCGAAGAATTTAAAAATTAAATATTAAAGTTTCGGCACATATGTCATATACGCGATTATGGCGCGATTTTTTTCTGACGCTAATGTCATATACACAACGGGTACTTAACTGGCGGCAAAGTGTCCTTATTTTGCTTGATATGGTAACCCGGATGTTGTTGTTTATGCTGTTGATGTTTTCGCCAAATTGGCGTATATGACAACTGTGCCAAAATTTCTATAAAGCAGTATAAGACTAAAAAATTAAGAATAAAATAAATTCAAAATAAGACTAAGGAAGAATGAAAATTCATGATGAAATATGAAACACTTTCCAACACATCCTGAATGCTCCAACAAAACTTCGTTATTTGGGGAAATAAGATAACTAAGTAAACGTTTTAGAAGACGCATAAAAATTTTTAAAAATTGATTTCAGCAGTTACCGTCCATAGCCAATAGTATCGTTATTACATGCCACTATTTAGCCAAAATTTAATTTAAACTACTCTTAAAACTACTGAAACCACATTTCCAGATATTATCATCCATAGACGGTTATGTATCCAATTCTTTGCGTGACCCTGTATATCATTTTATCTATATTCTACAAACATTTCTTAGTAAACTAAATGCAGTTCAGCGTAAAAACGCATAACTCTTTTAAAAACCACCTTTAAGCAATTTACTCTCATACTCAGTAACCCTTACGAATTCTTTTGTGTAGCCCTGCATATGAACTGTAGCATTTATACATACAGTATAGTATGCATAAATGTAGTGAAACATAAAAGCGCATATCATAATTAAAAATGCATTTCTAGCAATCATTGCTTATGTACAATACTTTGGAGAAAAGTTGCTTGGCGAGAAAGAAGTTTGACAACGTATTTTCTGACAACCTATTTACTGCTCAACAAATAACAACTGCTCAACTATTTACTCACAAGCAATTTTTTCCATATGCATGCAATTTATTTAGGTAGTTTTTAGCTATCCCGTCGACCAGTTTCGCCAAATTATACAAATTGACATAACTTTTATTTTAAACAACGAAAGATCAATTAAATTAGCAAAACATTAATAAAAATACGAATATAACGTCGAATTAAAAATCACTTGATGACGTAAGAAACACATGATCATGTTTAATGTCAAACATTATTGGCATTTAATCTTACAATTTGGCGACAGTAATTTGGTCGACGGGATAACTAACAAGTACCTTTATTTAATGTAAAAAAAAGCTATTTGCCCATTTTTTAATTATTTTTTTTACCCATTTTTTAACAGAAGTAATTTTGGCACAGATGTCATATTCGCCCCATATTGGCGCGATATTTTTCCGACGCCAATTTGGAGAAAACATCAACAGCATAAACAACAACATCCGGGTTACCATATCAAGCAAAATAACGACACTTTGGCGAGAGTTAAGTACCCGGTGTGTATATGACATTGGCGTCAGAAAAAAAATTGTGCCAATATGGGGCGAATGGAACAGATGTCATATTCGCCCCATATTGGCGCGATTTTTTTCGGTTGCCAATTTGGCGAAAACATCAACAGCATAAACAACATAATCCGGATTACCACATCAAGCCCTTTGGCGCAAGTTAAGTACCCGTTGCCTATATGATATTGGCGACAGAAAAAAATCGCGCCAATATGGGGCGAATATGACATCTGTACCGGGCGAATATGTCATCTGTGCCGTAATTTTTGCACAGATGTCATATACGCATCGGGGTTGGGGTAATTTTTCTCTGACGTCAATTTGGCAGAAATCTCGCTTTCGAATACCAGTTACTTATATATTTTTAAATTATTTGCTATCATTTTGAAAAGGAAATAACTATAAATAAATAAAAGTTTGAATAATAGCAATAGCTAAAGAACAAAACTGTTTATATAATTAAAAACAGAAAATAAAAGTAAATAAACAATTTATTAATAAATAAAAAACAATAGCCGGGTTACCATTGCGGGCAAAATAACACCAATTTGGCGCCAGTTAGGTATCCCGGTTCATATCTGAAATCTGTGCCCTAATTTGCATATTAAAAAATATTATATACATTTAGAAACGATTTTTTTATGTATATAATTGCATATTTAAACAAAAATAAAAGTTCATTAGATTTGTTTTCATAGCTGTTTATATATTTTGGCAACATATTTCACTTTCTGATGCCCGAATTGCGCCAAGCTTTTTTTAAAAATGTGCTATAATGGAAAAGTACCTAAATAAATAATTAACAGAAATAACCAATTATACAAACTAAAACTTTTTATTTCGAGATCAAAGCATTGTTTTTAATTTCAATTAAAAATACATATATCCTTGGATAACTTTATTTGAAATTAGGTTCACAGCTTAATATCTCATTCCATAAACCTAAACAAACACAAGTGATTCATTCATCGTGAAACTTAAAAAAAATTTAAATCATTGAGGTAATCATTCACAAAGTAAGTTCTCCAACAATCAATGGACAATATTCTAATGACATCATAGTAGGTAAAATGGCGGCGTTATCATTTGTTTATGGTTTGAAATCACAAAGATTTAATTTTGCAATGTCTCTTAGATACATTATTTTATTGTCATATTTATGAGCTCAGAACAAAAGCATATTTTTTCATTATTTAGTTATTAAAGACGGAAAAAAATTATAAATGCATGATTTGAAAAATTTAAATAATTTTCTTTCTTAATAGTAAAAAATAACATCGGGAAGTAACAGCGGGTTTAAGTTAAATAAGTTTAACTGTTTAATTCTGTTGTAATATTCAAAATAACTGCATTTATTAGATTTCAGTAACCAACATCAGGGCCCGATTAAACTTTGAAGTTAGAGGAATTACAATGTCATTTCAGGACCTTTCTTTTGGAGAAGCTTTTCTAAATTTCATATACACATGGAAACTCTTCAGTGTTAGAAATATTATTCTTAGGACTGACATAACATGAGAACGGCCTGCAATTTTACACAAGTTTTTGAAAACTACTTTATATCAGAAATTTTGCTAAAAACTGGTTACTTTTTTGTTATAGCGGTCCACACTATTAGGATTATGACAAGTTGCAGCCTATTTCGCCAAAGTCGTAACCAAAATCGTGAAGCACACACATATAATACCATTTCATGAAATCTTATACGATAATATAATAGTTTTTACCTTACTTCAAGTGTAAAATTTATTTATTTTTAAGGCTTAACAATCTAAATTGTCCAATATATGAATTTAAAAAAATGTAAACAAAGATTGAATAGACATGACCACAAAAAAGCCTCAAATCTGCATAACACTTGGAACCAAACTGTGCAGATTAGTGGTCTTCTACTGTACACAGTTTTTCATAAATGTGTTTCGTTCTTTAAATGTGTTATTTTCATCTATCACTGCGGAACAAGCGAGAAAACTCATATTCTTGCACATGAGTTGTATATATCTTTATATCTAAATTTCCGTCATTTTTGACGGGCTACCTTTCTAGTTTGTATATATAAAGCAAACTTGAATAAAAATATTGGGGGTTTTGAATTGATCTGGAATGCTCATGTTGTATTTTGAAAAGTTCTTCTAACACTTAAAACATCCCGGAAAATTCCTTATTTTTCTCAAAAAAAAAAAAAAGAAGTATTTAGTATTTCTTGTGTGATAAATATATACCATAATGCATATAGTGTGCCCTTGATTAGTATTTAAAGTGAAAAAAAAGTAAAATAAAAAAATTAGTTGTATGTTCCTTGTCGCCTTATGTGATTAAATTTAAAAAAAAAAAAAAAAAAAAATACGCGTAAATTTAATTTCAAATGGCATGTTTCACAAAGAAACAAAAGGGTAGAAAAGATAACGTAAAAAAGCTATAACTGCTTATCAAAATGGCTTTCTCAAAAACGAGAAACTTTCTGACACATTATCAGGCTCATTTATAAACGCAGAGGCAAAACTGGAAAGATTAGCTATTGAAGCAATTTGGAACCGAAATGAGTTTACTATTTTTTGACAAATAAATTACTTATCGAGCTATAAGCGATTTTTGTCTAGTGATGAAAAGTCTTTATCCTTTCTCGCGCTTCCGCGTCGGTAATTTGGTTTAAAAGCCGGCATTGAGAGAATTTTTAAGAAAGGTCTTTTGTTTTAACAAAAAAACGGAAAAATCTTCCGGTTACACAGTTTCTGAATAAGAACACAGGGTAATTTCATGGTTTTCTGAACATAAATGAATTCAGAAATGTGTCAGAAAGTACCTTCCTTTTATGCGAGAGCAGTGTTCAGCTATACTGCAGAATGTTTCTCAGAGAAAAGAGGGTGTATCTAACAATTATAGTTGTTATAGGGGGCAAACAAAAGAATTGGAATATATTAGAGTCTATAGCGGAAATTTATTTGAAGTGCATTTTGATGGTGTTTTTCTCGGACAAATTCAACGAAATTTATGTAATGTTAAGCATTGCATGAAAGTACAGAGTATTTCGAAAAACTGAAGTTGGATAAATGTAAATTATAAAAGTAGTTGGGAAGTGTTTAATAATCTATACAACCGGGATGATTTATCTTTATCATTTTGGTCACGTGTGCTATCTGCAAGAATGAACCTCAGATGGAAAACCAGCAATAATATTTCTTTCTAACTATATATAGTTTCTAACATAGTTTCTTACTATATCGTAGTAAGAAACAATGTTAGTAACTATATCGTAGTTTCTGACTATAACATTTATTCGAACCATAACTGTATATAACATTTTAAAATGGAAGCAAAGTGATTAATTTTTTTTTTTTACTTTATAAATTTTCAATATATATTTTTTTATGTATATATGAAGACGTGAGTTTCAAACCTCGCCTTGTCCAGATAATCTAATTTTGGGAAATCGCATAAAACCCGTTGGTTTTCATTGTAAACCAATATTTTACAATGGCAGACATACACAAACTAGGGTTTTTTTCAGATTATAGTGTTTTTTTTTATGCAGGTTCACCTATAGAATAGATTGATAAAAAACACTCGATATTTTAAAGTTTGGATAAAGTGAGTTATGAAACTCCCGTCCTCGTATATAATTGCATAATTCTTGAGTTACATTTTAAATGTCTTTCACAGATTTCTAGATAAATAAGGCCTTCGCGGCAACAATAAAATCTATACGTAGAAGGGGACATATATGCAAAATATCCAACTCTCGATGAGCGTAAAAATGTTCTAGCAATGTATATGTGTCCCCTCGACTGTGACATCAAAATGACGTATGGGGGCATATATACAGGGGTCGGATACACAACCCGCTCGCCAAAAGTAAAAGTCCTAGCATTGGATATCTGCCCCCTTGATATGTGTCCCTTTCTGCTGTGACGTTAAAATGACGTATGGGGGCATATATACAGGGGTCGGTTGTCCAACTCTCTCGCCAAAAGTAAAAGTCCTATCATTGGATATCTGCCCCCTTGATATGTGTCCCCTTTGCTATGACGTCAAAATGACGTATGGGGGCATATATACAGGGGTCGGATATACACCCTTCGACGAAAGGAAAATTCTGTAGGACTGGATATGTGTCCCCTTCAGCTGTGACGTCAAAATGACGTATGGGGGCATATATACAGGGGGTGGATATACAGCTCTTGAGAAAAATAAAATGCTCTGTATTGGATATGTGCCCCCTTCTGATATGGGGGCATATATACAGGGGTCGGATATACAATTCTCGAATAAAGTGAAATGGTGTAGCACTGGATATGTGTCCCCTTCTACTGTGACGTCAAAATGACGTATGGGGGCAGATATACAAGGGGTAGATATCAGGCACCTCAGGATTTCGTCGAAAGTAAAACACTCCAGCACTGGATTAGTGCCCCCATTTTTTGTGACGTCAAAATGACGTATGGGGGCATAAATCATGGGGACATTAATCAGGCTCTCAATGAAAGGAAAATTATCCATTACTGGATTTGTGTCCCCTTCTGATATGGGGGCATATATCATGGGGATGTTAATCAGGATTTCGTCAACAGTGAAATGCTCGAGCACTGGATTTGTGCCCCCATTTTTGTGACGTCAAAATAATGACGTATGGGGACTTAAATCATGGGGACGTTAATCAGGCTCTCAACGAAAGGAAATTTCTCTAGCACTGGATTTGTTTCCCTTTCAGATGTGGGGGCATATATCATGGGGACATTAATCAGGATTTCGTGAAAAGTGAAATAATCCAGCACTGTATTTATATCCCCATTTCTTGTGACGTCAAAATGACGTATGGTGGCATATATCATGGGGACATTAATCAGCGTCCCCATTTAATCATTTTTAGATCATTTTATGCGTCAGAATTTCCCGGTGTGCAGATTGCATTTAGTTTTTTAATTTGACTCATTTTTTGAAGTTTTATTTCTATTTTAAATTCAAATTTTCAGATTTTCGAGAGATATTTTTTAGCTACTAGGGGGGCTCGGCCCCCTACCAGCTACGCTCGCCAACCCCCGTTTAGACACCGCAGACTCTAAATGCACGCTTTTTTGATCGGCTTTAAAAAGATTTCGAAAGATTGAATTATCTCTCTATTCTAAAATAAAAAAACTACCGCTGTCACCGCCGCCGCCGCCGCCGGTTTTGAATTTTTTGTGACAGAAGGTCTTTCTTCGTTAATATTAAGATAAATATTGGGTACAGAAATATAAAAATCGGTGGTATTATAGAGAAATGTTTGATAAACACGCTGATGCAGACAGTTTCCAAATCGAAGAATTATTTTAAGAGATATTTAATGCTAAAGATGTACAAAATCGTTCCATTAAAAAAGTTTTATAGCAGCAAAAACTATACATGGGAATGTAATCATTTTTAGATCATTTTATGCGTTAGAATTTGCTGGTGTGCAGATTGCATTGATTTTTTAAATTTGACTTATTTTGGGAGGTTTTATTTCTATTTTAAATTCAAATTTTCAGCATTTTGAGAGATATTTTTTTCATTAATTTAGAAAATGGTATTAATTTATACTGTTGCCAAATTTATAAACAGCGCAAACAATAATATTTGCTTCAAATTAAAAATTTATTTACACGTGACTATTATAAACAGAAAAAAATCATTTGGAATTAGAATTAAATAATTATGTACAAAAAGCAGGAACTTATTAAAAATTACGTCATAAAAAGTATACACATGAATTTTAAAAGAGGAAGGATATTGTAAAATAATAAATTCATTAACATGCGTTAGAAGTAGAAGAAATTACGTCATATTTACGTCACATTACAGTTATTCGGGGCTAACGTCTTTTTCGTTAGCCCCGACAGTTATTACATAAAAGGAACACAAAATATTGCAAAACGGTTTAAATTTAGAAATTGCGCTAGACTTTATTGATATTTTGAGAGGATCTTTTCAACTACTTTTGTTAGGAAAGCTCAAATAATATTTTATTTCTAACAAATGTATTTTCACGCGAATATTTAAAAGAGAAGGAATAGTTTGGTCAAAATTACGTCAGATTAAAAACGATTAATTTAAAATGTCTCGTTTAAAAGAACTTTCTTTTCGCTTTGTTAAAAAATACCAGGAGACAAAGACTGTTTACTTAATTCCTTTTATATTAGCTTATTTTGAAATGTTGTTACACGTGTCTGTGTCATGAAGTTATTTTTATTTCAACGTTTTATTTGTATTTTTATTAATGTTGTACTAATTTATTTGTTCTTTCATTATTTAAAATAAAAATTATGTCAATTTGTATAATTTGGCGAGTGGTTTGGCGATTTATATAATTTGGCGAAATTGGGCGACGGGATAATCAAGAAGTACCGCAGCGGATTTGGCGTTAAAATTCCCCAATCAAAGAGAAATGAATAGAAATCCGTTTATAGAGAGATCGCCATTGTGTTTTAAATTATAATTCAATCTTTCGAAATCTTTTTAAAGCCGATCAAATTAGCGTGCATTTAGAGTCTGCGGGAATCTGGACGGGGGTTGGCGAACGTAGCTCGTAGGGGGCCGAGCCCCCTAGTAATTTAAAAAACAGTGGCGATCTCCCTATAAACGGATTTGTATTCATTTCTGTTTGATTGGGGAATTTTAACGCCAAATCCGCTGCGGTACTACTTGATTATCCAGTCGACCAATTTCGCCAAATTATTCAAATTGACATAATTTTTATTTTAAATAACGAAAGAACAAATAAATTAGTACAACATTAATAAGAATACAAATAAAACGTCGAAATCAAAACAACTTCATGACGTAGACACGTGTAACAACATTTCAAAATATGCTAATATAAAAGGAATTAAGTAAACAGTCTTTTTCTCCTGGTATTTTTTAACAAAGCGAAAAGAAAGTTCTTTTAAATTAGACATTTTAAATTAATCGTTTTTAATCTGACGTAATTTTGACCAAACTATTCCTTCTCTTTTAAATATTCACGTGAAAATACATTTGTTAGAAATAAAATATTATTTGCGCTTTCCTAACAAAAGTAGTTGAAAAGATCCTCTCAAAATATCAATAAAGTCTAGCGCAATTTCTAAATTTAAACTGTTTTGCAATATTATTTTGTGTTCATTTTATGTAATAATTGTAATGTGACGTAAATATGACGTAATTTCTCCTATTTAAGACTTCTAACGCATGTTAATGAATTTATTATTTTACAATATCCTTTCTCTTTTAAAATTCACGTGTATACTTTTTATGACGTAATTTTCAATGCATTCCTCCTTTTTATACGCAATTATTTAATTTTAATTTGAAAGTATCTTTTCTATTTATAATAGTCACGTGTAAATAAATCTTTAATTTGAAGCAAACATTATTGTTTCCTTTGTTTATACAGTTGGCAACAGGTTAAATTAGCACAATTTTCTAAAATAAGTAAAAAATATCTCTCGAAACGCTGAAAATTTGAATTTAAAATAGAAATAAAACCTCGAAAAATGAGTCAAATTAAAAAAAATAAATGAATTCTGCACACCGGGAAATTATAACGTATAAAATGATCTAAAAATTATTAAATTCCGATGTATAGTTTTTGCTCCTATAAAACTTTTTTAGTGGAACAATTTTGTCCAACTTTAGCATTAAATCTCTCTTAAAATAATAAGTATAAGGTCCTGATAAATTAAAACATTTATAACTCTCTCTGTAATTATCGTAATCACACTCATATTTTGTACGGTAAACGTAATCTTTAAAAAAGGAGGTACATTATAAGATTTTTTAACTGAACCCTTGGAATTTTAGCATAACCGAATATAAGGGCCCGAAAACCGCAAACACTTATAACTCGCAATCAAATTGTAGCACCCCATGCAAATTTTATATGGTAGAAGTAATCGTTTTCAGGAGTGGGGGAAGGGAGAGTTCTGTGGATTCTTTATAGAAGCTCCTCATATTTTAGTCTATCATAAATATAAAGTCCAGACAATTTAAAAATATTTATAAGTCGAGCTTTCATTTTCATATGCAAATGCCCATGCCAAAATGCACATATTCAATTTTATATAATTTGCACACTATGTGATTAATAATGAAAAAATCTGCAAATATTTTTACAAATCTTTATTTTATCCTATTATTTAACGGCGCATCAATTTTAAATGTATTGCATTTTACATATTTTTTAAAAAGGGGGTTCTTAACATGGAATTGTCATAAAGACACATTATTTTTTAAATTCTGCACCGGAACAGACTAGAACTTTCTATTTTATTTTAATAGTTATTTTAATTTATTATTTTTTGAAAAACTATTTAAAAGTTTGCATTAATCTTTTTACATGTAACAATAATATTACCGCTATTTCTACCGGTGTCGAATGACAAGTTTAAAAATATTTTTAATTTTGAACCACTTCACCGTTTGCCCCCAGATAACTCGGGGATAAAAGCACTTTTTCCCCTTACCTGTCGACGGTGAAGTGGTTTGCAACAATTACAAATCCTTTTTAATATATTTAAGACTTTTATATGCTTATTACATTCAAAAAACTACGAGCACAATAAACATAAATCAAAATTTTAAAATTTCTATTGTCATAAAATATTCTTTTCGTATTTAAAATTAATTCTGTATTTCAAATATTTCTTTATTATTTATTTGACTTTATACTTAGAATTAAAGCAGCCTACATGTTTTAATATGACAAATAAAAAATAAAAATGAAAATACAAAAAAAAAATAACATAAAATCTCAAAATAATAATGTATAGTGAATCACTTTTACGTAAAATTTCATTTTAAATTAAGAAATTTTATAAATATATCACAATGGAGAAATTTGGAAATTTAGAAAACATATTTGGCTTTTCTTGATATCTATATGTTATTCATTCAAAAGAATATTATACATGTATATATATATATGTCAAGTGTAGATGTCCTGGCTTCCCCCATTTGATTATGCTAAATAAAGATCCAGATAGAAGAATTATTCTACTCGCGCTCTCTTTGTTCTAGTCAGCCGGCGCTTTTTTGTGGCCACACGGCATTTTTCATCTTTAATGGTTTAAAAAAACCGGGACGACATGCAGTGGCGTAGCCAGGATTTCGTTTCGGGGGGGGGGGGGTCCAGAATTTTCCCTTCATGTTATATATATAGTAAAACCTGTCAAGATGAAATTGTAAATATTGGTGAAAAATTCCGTTTTACACAAGTTTCCGTGTTATTTGGTGTATTTGTATAGTATTCTTTTCCGTAGCACTATGGAACATTTATGTTTAAGACAGAACTCCGTTATAGGCAGGTTCCATTTTTAAAAGTTTTGTGTATTTATATAAATATACTTATTTATATCATATGAATAGAATAAAACTTGTCAAAATAGTAATTGTCTATAACAGAATCCTGTCTTTAACGTAAGCGTTACATGGTCTTAATATGAATTGCGATACAATTAAATTTACTGAAAACCTGTCTGAAAAGGGGATTTTCACCCTTCTTTAGTGAAGCATAGTGAAACCTGTGAAAGCGGAATCTTTCTATAACGGAATCCTGTCTCAAAAGGAAGAGTTTCAGAATCCCTGCGAAACGAACAATAGATCTTATTGAGGTAGTGTATCTTAGAAGTATAATTAATTACACTTCTTTACATGGAAGCCTGTCTAAAATGGAGCTTTTTACCAGTCCTTGGAATCTTGTCTTGACTGTGTATATATGATAGAAGTATTTCGAGTAACTTTAAGAATTTAGGTATATCCTTATTTAATTTCTTAATTAAAAAAAAAAAAAGCATGTATAAAAAATATAAGGCCAATCTCTATAACTTCAACTAATAATACATTCAAGTTACATTAATATTTACCAGTGAAAAAGATTAACTTATGATGTAAAAATGTGAGCGCATACTGAAGAGTTAAATTTAATTAACCCATTCGCTGTCATTCACGAGTATACTCGTGGCTTTAATTTATTGATTACTTTGTCACCACTATTTTAGAATTTAAAAAAAAATGCCTCATTTATTGGCAGAAATTTCGCTGTATCAGTAAAGCGAAATTTATATTTCTGAATTTGTGCTGGCAAACGACCTTCAACAAAAAATTTGAAAATTCTTAGTTTTGGCAGCGAATGGGTTAAATCAAGTTTCATATTACATAACATTTGCCTATAATAAAGTTAGGGCCAAGTGGTTAAGTGTAAAACAGCAATTTTCATGTTTAATTTCTTGCCATTGAATTAAGAATTTGTGCTGTAATAGATATTGGATAATGATTTCACATAAGTGTCAATCGCATGAGCCGTTCATGCGATCCGCCGCGCTCCCCATCGAAATTTTTGAGGTAACCCAGATAGCATGAACATTAGCAGAAAGTTTGATTTTTTCTGATCTTATCTTGCCGTGACAAATTTGAATTGAGAAATTCGCAGCAAATCTCCCGCAAGGTATACCATCACACACTTGCATGAGTAGTTTGTTGTGAAACTGATGGCAAGACTGTCTTTAATTCACGAAAGCAAAAAATCTCTCTGTTGAGAGATTCAACAATAATGAGAATCAGCACATACGCAGAAATTGCAGAAATTTTATTCGGTAGGCACCGTTTTTTCTAAACGCTATACTTATTAAATACCAAAAAATGCTCGAAATGAAAAGTACAAATATTACCTAAACTTGTTTATGGTGATAAAACCTATGCATGCGCCTTCTGACGGCGCTTTCGCATCAATAGACCTGATCAGGTCTATTGACCCCTTCGAAGGGGTTAAACTTATAGTGTGATATGGAAAGATTACTACTTTGCAATAAGTTCGCAGTATTTTTGATTACTTGTTTGCCGTTAGTTTGCAATAAATTTGATACAGCATGAATTTAACTCGCACGACAAGTTGAAAACACTCATAGTTATATTGTTAAGTAAAAAAAAAAAAAAAAAAAAAATACAAAAATTGAATTGTTTTTATTAAACGTATTTATCAATTCAAAATTATTTTAATTATTAATTGTTTAGATAACTAATTTATCAATTGCTTGTTTAAAAACTATTACATGAACTATATAATAGTTTTTATAGGGTAAATGCAAATGTATATTTTTTTAATTTTCGGTTATTATAACGTTATTAACTTCATTAGGATGTATAAAAGTGATAAGGGTTCTGAAGATAAACATGTTGTTTATTCATTTATTAGCTTATAATATTATTTTTGCTTTTTAATTATAATTAATTAATAATTTCTTACTTTTTGCGAATTGTAAATTATAACTGTACTTAAAAAATTAAAATCTGCATAATATCACCTAACACTGTTAAAAGGTATTTTTACGTATTTGCACAATGTTCCATTATTATTATTATTATTATTATTATGTTTAATTAATTAATTAATTATTACTTAGACTTTGTGTTTTTGACTGATTTTTCAAAAAATTCCTATATTATTTTTTGGAAATTATAAATTAAAACTTTTGAATAAAAACTTTAAGTGCTATTAATAATTGCTAATAATAATTGCTATTAATTAATTCTCAAAAAAGTTAGGAATTTTAGTATAAAAATTAAATTAATATTTTATTAAATATATTTTTTTATTTAATGTATCCTTAATTTATTAAATTAATAACATTATTAATATACATTACATTTTTTTACTTTAAAATAAACTCAATACATAATACATTTTATATTCAATTTATCATATAGTAGTTATAAACTGAAATTTATCTTTTACATGTTTATTTATTTTATATTTAAAGTCACCGAAATTTAAAACTATTAATATAATTAATAATAAAACTAAAATAAAAAATTATTAATTTTTTTTCTGGGAAAGTGGGAGGAAAAGGGTAATATTAAAAATCAATAAATAAACGACAAATACAAACAAGTTGGAAATTGCTCGTCAAACGTGGCAAATGAGGTGCGTTCGTACTATAACTAGTTTTATAATTATTTTTTGCACCCCATATTGTACTGAATGTATATATTTTTCTTTTTGCACTTCATGAGTGCATAGCCTGTGACATCATTAAAATGCACTTGCAATATTTTTTTCTCATTCCCCGTAATGTAACGCAAAACTTTTGACTGTCTCTGTAATTAAACTATACACCGATTTTCATAAAATTTTAAATGGCTCGACAAAATTTTGTAACAATTATATATTTAAAATTTCAGACCACTCGGAAGGATGTAACATCATTAAAATGCACTTGCAATAATTTTTTCCCATTGGCCGTAATGTAAAGAAAAACTTTTGACAGTCCTTGTAATTAAACTATGCATCCGATACCCATAAAATTTGAAATGGCTCGACAAAATTATGCAACAATCATATATTTAAAATTTCAGACCATTCGGTTGGGTTGTTTTTGCTCTGTTATATGCGGAGACAGACGGGCAGACGGACGGACTGAACGACGACTATAGGTGCTACGTATTTATATAATTACGAACGCACCTAAAAACCTTAGTTTTGTCAGTTAAAAATTGGAAATAAAATTAATTAACATAATACTTACACTATTACATAAAATAAAAAATAATCATCTTATTACAAAGAAATAGGCCCAGTTTCAATAAAATTAGTTCACAAAAATCGTCTGCAATGGGTGAGAAGACTGTTAAAAATGCAACCAATAATTATTTTTTTAAAAAAAGGAAGCGGTGAGTGGAGTTTTCTGACAACAAAATGTTTTTCCTGGCACACCTAATTACCAAATCACTATTGTTTTCCCAATGTTTATAATGGTAAAGTAACTTATGAAAACAAAATTATAACTTTGTATTATAAAAGTAATAAGAAAAATTAAATATTTTTGCTTCAATAAATATATCTCATTTCTGAATTATTAAAGGAGAGGATGTAGAAGAATGATTTGAGGAAATATTTACCTACAATAGCTTATAAGTGTCCAATTGAATTATTGAAGACATTTATTATTAATCTAATTGTAAGAAGGAGAAAAAATAAGAACAGTTTTTTAAATTATTTAATTAATGATGATAATTTAAAGGTTCTAAAAAACGTATGAAAACAACCAAAAAATCATTTATGGCAGTTTATAGTATATATAAAATACCTAATATTAATAACAAATAATACAGCTTAAAAAATCCATTTTGTTAAATAATAATAATAATAAAAAGACAATGTCCCCTGTAAAATTATATCACATTGTTCAATCAAACAAATTTTCAGCTCGCTGTGATTTCATTATCACGAGTTATAAAAGTTTAAATTTATCGGACTGTTATATTCAGCTTTTTTTTTAATTTGGGGGGTGGGGGTGTTAAAAAAAATTAAAAAAGGTCCCAAATAATGTTTAAATTACAGCGTTTGGCGGCCCACGACAATTAGAATACGAGTTATAAGGTGGTGGGCACCGAAATGACAAGGGACCGAAATGGCTAAGGACCGAAATGGCCAGGGACCGAAATGGCCAGAGACCGAAATGTCTCGGGACCGAAATGGCCAGGGACCGAAATGGCCAGGGACCGAAATGTCTCGGGACCGAAATGTCTCGGGACCGAAATGGCCAGGGACCGAAATGTCTCGGGACCGAAATGGCCAGGGACCGAAATGTCTCGGGACCGAAATGGCCAGGGACCGAAATGTCTCAGGACCGAAATGGCCAGGGACCGAAATGTCTCGGGACCGAAATGGCCAGGGACCGAAATGTCTCGGGACCGAAACGGCGGGACCGAAATGGCGGGACCGAAGTGTCGGGACCGAAATGTCGTGTACCCGACAGCGGTAGTTACTTTTTTTTAGAATAGAGAGATTTTAGAAAATTGTATTAATTTAAACTGTTGGCAACTGTAT